>OZ012693.1:28223913-28246413 GCA_963942565.1 Maea johnstoni | reverse complement strand
TTCTAAAATCTTTGCGTCGTTGTGCTTTGGACGAAAGTATTCCCAGCATTGGAAGGTTTTAAGCTGTTTTGTATTTTATACCATTCAGTATTTCAACAGCAGCCAGGTATAAAACGGGAATATTTTGATAATATATCTTTCTAGTGGGTAGACATGTTTGATCTTTTGAAATGAGATGCTAATTAAATCCCTACCAAAAACCTCTGTAAAGAATGTACTGAATGAAGAATATGGGTGAATCATTAGAATAATTCTAGTACCTTAAACATATATTGTCGAACACCTTTGTACTCTCCCCAGTCTACAGGTGAAATATACTGTATAACTGGTTAATTTGGCGTGGTTTTTAATTTGGCGTTTTTTGGCGAATGCCCATCAACGCCAAATTAAAGATCGCATAAAAATATGTCTAAATAAAGATGGCATTGTTCTGACTGCTCCAGACGCCAAAATAAATACAGGGAAAATACTTTTTTGAAAGAAACGCCAACTTAAGTACACGCCAAATTAACCAGTTATACAGTACACTACGTAGACCAAATAAGCTGTTCAAATCTATGTCCAACCCAACCAGCACCATCCCAACCATGCAAACATATATGTTTATATTTACAGAAATGATTTAAAACTCAAAGAATGTGGGTTAGCGTAGCTGACGCTGGGGGATTTCAATCTTAACATTCCCTGGGCTCCCTGGAGTGTGTGATATACGCACGTTCTGACAAATGTGAAAATATCTTGATTCCAAAACAGCATTTTAAGGAAATATTTCTCTGAAGGTTATTGGTCCGGTTGGTCATTAAAATACTCCAACAAATATGTTCAAAACATTTTACCTATTTAATGAGTTATGCCCAATATTGTCAGACGCCGCGTTCACTCTGGGTGCAAATGGGTTAACACATCCATGATTAAGAGGTTCTCAGATATTGTCGTCCGGATCTATGATACTTTTGATTAAAACCTTAAAAATAAGAATGGATTTGCAAAATATTTGAAGGAGATTTATTGATGAAATTCTCATCAACATTTCCCCTTCAATTTCTTTCTCAACTTTGCTTTTGCAAGCATGATTTAATTAAAATCATGAGGAGGCTTTTGGCCGCTCTAAGCATTAATAGGTTAAAACAGCAAACCTGACCCACTCGCTTGTCTTATACTCTTACTATCATTAAATTATTCAGGACGCATTGTCCTTCAAAATGAGCTGCTATCATTTGTCGTCGACGTCCATCTCAGAAAGAATTCCATTGCGATTAATTAAGGATTTTCATAAAGCTTAGCGAATTTTCATTATTGACATGTCATTGTCAGCTGCGATGAATATCAGGCGACATGAGAGTGTCTGCGTACATGTATGCATGTGTGTGCGAGTTTCACCCGTTCGCAATAATAAGCAATAACACACTGTATGTTAATTGCACCATTTCCTCTTGGCCACCGCAGTGCATGACGGGAATTTGCTCCCTCTTCGCATCAAACTGTACGCGTTGACCTGGCACATGTGTTCTGTTAGGAACAGAATAAATTATGCGCATCCGAAATAGGGGTCTAGCGATAACAAACATCGTCTGTGTGGCGAGTCAAAAATAACACTGTCCAATTTGTCTGCCATAAATAGGACTAGGAAAATGAAGGGAAATTATATCGTTTGAATATCGCCAAATATACATCAATGACAAAGCAACAAAATTGTGCAATGTAGTCACGATTATGAAAAGAAAATTCTCTGAACAATATAACCAAATACTAGTATACATCTATGGCAAATCAATCAAAATTGTGGATTTGCAAGAGAGTAAACAAATATAGCATCGTTTAATTCCATATACTAGTTGTTATTGTTGTTGTTGTTGCCATTGTTATTGTTATAATTATTATGATTGTTGATGATGGTGTTTCCTTTTAATAGTTCATGCTTCTGTTATTTTGTTTTAGTTCTGTTTTTGCCAGTATTACTGCTGTATACGTTTCCATCTCAAAGTCTGTTAAAGATGAGGCTGTCTAATTAATGTTCTTTAGGAAAACTCATAACAGTCCGGTCTTATATGAACGCCAGTATGTGTCTTAATTGCTTTTCCCTTTCTTAACGTGATGTTTTTGCAGCAGAGTAGCAAGGCTAATAGAGGTCGTATATGCATTGTAATTTGCGAGAAATTAACATAAGCGCGAAGTATTCGAGACTCTAATTAGAACAGTTTACGGTATGTCGTAAAACCATTATCAACACGTCGTTTCAAGTTGAAGCGGGCTACAATTGGCTCGTGTTCAGCGCATGTGATTAAGCACGTCCTGTTAGCGAATTGACAGCTGTGCTGACATCTTGATGACAAAGCTTCTTTCCCTAACACTATTATCTTGTAACGTAAACAAGGCATCTTGCCATGCTCAGAAGAAATACGTCCAACTGGAACATAGGGCAACTCACTGCCTCATTTCTGGATAAGTCTGTCTATCAGACCCGCTCTAGATTTTAACTGATTTCCCCCTTTACTAAATTGTGATTTTTGGTTTGATTATTTTTCTTTCGTTGTCATTTTTTCTACCATATAAAGCCTAAATCTCGTATGGTCATTTTTTTATAATGTAAGTTTCCACCAACTATATACACAGCAAGTCATTGGTAACATTATCCGATGCCCGCCGCGGGACAGATTCGAACCTCAGACCTTTGCAAGGGTTGAGAAGTATTAACCATATATTGCACCCTATGTGTATATATCGCATATGACAATACAACATATGTAGTGAATATATCTTAACAGCAAACTCCACACAAAAAGGTTGACCAATCAAGCACACAGGCTCCGTACGAAGAAACTGTTCAGTCACCAGATACATGTAATAAGAAAAATACTAAATTACAATCTATAACTTTTGATTTATGAATCTCCCCCTTAATTGAAGCTTTGAGATTAGTTTCGTGACAATGAAAGAAAGTGTCTTACAGTTTATAGATGAAAAATACCTTGGAAGATTCTTACCATTGCTTTAATTTAACTATATATGATATGCACATACAGCCTGACTACTAACGATGATGGACGACGCTCATCAAGTCTAAGTTAATAGTTAGCGACTCAGCCCAGACTGTGCAAGAACGGAAGACGTTAAGAACTGTCTATGGTAACCTAGCAACAGAGAACCCCATGGTGCTGCGTTAAAGTGGGGATAATTTCAGCCCGTTTCCTCTCTCTGTCTTGTCTCAATATGGTCCGAGCTACATGTATGAATAGCCCAGATGGGCATATAACAAATCTTACCATTGATAGTTTGACAAATGGATATGAAAGAATAACACGCATTTCTATGAAATATATACTTTCACCAATTTATCTGGCAATGCATGCATGCATATTTATTGACTATGCCAATGCATAAGAGATAATGCTTCTCAGATTTATATGCTGCTATGTCGTATTGTGATGATTGTGGTTATTCTATCCATCTACACGTAGATGTTAGTATCAATGCAGGTGCAACTGTGAAGATAAATACTGCTTGTATGGAACATATAGAATCTACTCGTTCATGCCTGTGGCAACCAGAACTGGACTGACGCTTAGGAAGATATTTCCCTCGGAAAGCATCCTCAACCCATTAATGATAAAGAGCATAATTAGAAATAGCCGTCTGGATCTACGGTCATTTTGCCAATAACTTTTAAATTAAGTACAATTTCACAAACTATTTGAAAAAGACTTGTTGGTAATGTTCTGATTACAATTTCCCATTCAAATATGTTCTCACTTGATGCTTTAGCCTGAACGATATTACCAGAATTGCCAGGCTGATTTTGGCTGCTGCAAGCATTAATGGATTAAGTATTTTTAGGAATGCGTATCAGAACATAAGCAATCAGTGGCTATGCCTTAGACCATTCGGCCATCGGGGCAGGCCCTGTCAGTGATGAGACACAGCAAGCAGTCAGTGGCCAAGCTTTAGACCACTCGACCATCGGGGCAGGCCCTGACAGTGATAAGAGACAGCAAGCAGTCAGTGGCTATACCTTAGACCACTCGGCCGTCGGGGCAGGCCCTGGCAGTGATGAGAGACAGCAAGCAGTCAGTGGCTATACCTTAGACCACTCGGCCGTCGGGGCAGGCCCTATCAGTGATGAGACACAGCAAGCAGTCAGTGGCCAAGCTTTAGACCACTCGACCATCGGGGCAGGCCCTGACAGTGATAAGAGACAGCAAGCAGTCAGGAGCTATACCTTAGACCACTCGGCCGTCGGGGCAGGCCCTGGCAGTGATGAGAGACAGCAAGCAGTCAGTGGCTATACCTTAGACCACTCGGTCGTCGGGGCAGGCCCTGGCAGTGATGAGAGACAGCAAGCAGTCAGTGGCTATACCTTAGACCACTCGGCCGTCGGGGCAGGCCCTGGCAGTGATGAGAGACAGCAAGCAGTCAGTGGCTATACCTTAGACCACTCGGCCATCAGGGCAGACCCTGGCAGTGATGAGAGACAGCAAGCAGTCAGTGGCCAAGCTTTAGACCACTCGGCCATCATGGCAGTTCCTGACAGTGATGAGAGACAGCAAGCAGCTATTGGCTGTGCCTTAGACCACTCGACCATCAGGGCAGGCTCTGGCAGTGATAAGAGACCGCAAGCAGTCAGGAGTTATGCTTTAGACCACTAGGCCGTCAGTTTAGGCCCTGGCAGTGATAAGTCAGTAGCTATGAAGACCCTGGCAATGATGAGATACAGCAAGCCGCCAGTGACATTGCTTTAGACCCCTCGGCCATAGGGCCATCAGGACAGGCCCTGACAGTGATACGAGACAGCAAGCAGTCAGTGGCTATTCCTTAGACCCCTCGGCCCTCAGGGCAGGCCCTGGCAGTGATAAGAGACTGCAAGCTGCAGCGGCTATGCCTTAGACTACTCGGCCATCAGGGCAGGCCCTGGACTAGGACGCATATGATACTAAGACAAATATCTGTGTATGGTTTTGCTTCTGGTTACATGGAAGAATCACATAATAACAATAGCTGTGCTTATTGCACACACACACGCACATACACACGCACATACACACGCGCGCATACATACATACATTTAGATAAAAATGCTTTCAGACAGACAGACAGACATACATGTACATACAAAACTGCGTACATACATTTGGTGTTTGTCATATATTTACCCTTTTTACCTTCACAATAACCAAATCAGAGGTCACAATATAGCCTTAAATGGCAAAACAAATGCGGATAATTGACATTCAGTAAATTTCACAAATACGGATAATTCCATCCTATGGTGCACCGCTGTAACGGCAAGGGGGACTGCGCGAGACACAATCTCATTATGTCGGTATGCCACTGTGAAGTTCAGCAGACCTCCTATAATTTGACTTAATTATCCCGTAGCTTAGGACGACCCGCAGTATTCTAATCAGGGACGCGGTTTCCGTATTGCGAGTCGTACCTTGCGCTTTGTTTCCGCCAGCAGGGAATGGGAATAACAAATATTGCATTTAACCAATTCTGATCCGGAGCCTACACATACATGTAGTCTGACAAATATCTCCATAAAACTGCAACATTTTGACACTTGACTTAAAAAATAAAAATTTAGCTTTTTGGTTTTTAATAAATCTTCTAATGATTTTCTGATATATTACCTTTTGAGTTGTCAGACCATGTGTGCATTTCAGATGCAAATTGGTCAAAGCGCTTGGGCATTCAGGGAGTGTTGTATTGAGCGCAGTGCACCTGAGACAGCCAGCTGCAATAAGGAGTTCCTCTGAAGGAATTATCTACCACCTATTAAACGTGAACGGTTTTATAGTCAATTTCACTGATTGGCGAACGCCCAGAAATAGCATGTTGTAAATGAAACACCTTAAAGCATAGTCGTTTATTCTAGACAGCCATGTGACTGGGCTGGCTGCCTTCAACCGCAATGTACATGAAGTGAAAGAAATTCTAGAAGTGTGGAAAGTACATTTCAGCAAGTTAGGAACACCTGCTCAATCAGATAACTTTGACAAAGAACACTTCGACAGAGTTAACAGCAGAATTAGGGAGTTGATTAGGAGTGAAGATAATGATGTTTTTACGCAAGAACATATCTCTTTTAAAGAAGTGGTCGATGGTGTAAATAGGTTAAACTCCGGAAAAGCGCCAGGCTTTGATGGGGTGACGAAAGAACATATTTACAATGCAGGGTATCCCCTTGTAAGGTTACTAGTGCTCCTTTGTAACTGGGTTTTAGATACTGAGCATATACCTATAAATTTTCGCAGGGGTATACAAATACCTCTATATAAAGGGAAAAATACCTCGACTTTCGATGTAAATAATTATAGAGGTATCACGTTGCTTAGCGTGTTCAACAAATTATTTGAAGTAATATTATGGAACAGAATGGAAGAGTGGTGGAATAGCTCAGGTGTTATTAACCAATTACAAGGGGCGTGTAAAAAGGGCATTTCGTGCGTTCACTCTACTTTTATTCTGCAAGAAACAATAGCCACTTTGCTAGAAAAGAATAGGAAAGTATTCGTATTATATCTAGACGTGTCGAAAGCTTTCGACGGAGTCTGGGTAGAGGGACTCTTTTATAGATTATGGGAAATGGGGGTAAGGGGAAAAACATGGAGGTTATTATATAAATCGTATCAGGACTTCAAATGTAGAGTAAGGATCCAGAATCAAATGTCTGAGTGGTACCCTCTAAGGTGCGGAATACACCAAGGAGGGTATTTATCTCTTTTAAAGTATTTAGCATTTATAAATTCGCTCTTAGACAGTCTAGAGGAGAGTAAACTATGTTGTGCGATATATGGTATTAATGTATCTCCGCTCGGGTATGCGGATGACATAGCCTCTGCCAGTACCAGTAAAGCCAATACTGACAGGGTTCTCCAAATTGTTTATAATCACAGTTGTACCTGGAGGTACAAGTTTAACCCAAAGAAAAGTGCCGTTTTAGTGTATGGGGAGAGTGAGCACGACAATAGAAAACATGCCAAATTCCGCACTTACATGCTTGGGAAAGATCGAATCAAAGAGGGTACCACATATGACCACCTAGGGCTGAAGAACAATAATATGGGCATCAACGTGGAAAGAACCACGGAAAAAATTAGCAAAGGACGGAAGGCACTTAATGCTGCGTCAGGCCTAGGGCTTAAATCCGGGGGTCTAACTATAAAAGCATGTTCAATGTTGTTTTGGGCAATGGTCATACCAATAATTACCTTTGCATGTGAAATGTGGATTCTATGTGATAACGATATTAAGTTATTAGAGGATTTTCAAATATATGCAGGACGCAGAATTCAGCGTTTTCACCAAAGCTCCCCCAGGGAAACAAGCTATGTAAGCCTAGGGTGGTTACGTATTGAACTATATATATATGTGAAGAAATTGCTTTTTATTAGATCTATAGCGGTTTTAGATGATGAAAGTATCATAAAGAAAATCTTTATTAAACGATCGCAATGCTTCAAACAAAATAGCATACAAAGTTGTGAAAATTCTTGTAACAGTCCCGCTTTTGACCTTTTAAGAGTAGCAGAAATATTCGATATGAGCCAAGATGTCGATGACCTCCTGAACGGAAACAAAACCTTCAGTAAACGACAGTGGAAAAGTATAGTGTGGGAAAAAGCGTGGGATTTTGAGAGACAAGACTGGGATATCAGAAAGGTGCTGTTTAAAACAACCAAATATTTGAAGGTGGTGGTAGATGATGTGCAGACATTAATCTGGTGGAAATTAGGGGATAAAAACCATGGGATAATGTCATGTTGCGAGACAATGTCAAAGCTGGTGTGTAAATCAAGTAGGCTTAAGAGTGACTATTACCTGTATAGAAGCCAAAACATGTACTGTGATCTATGTCAAGACCTTGCTTACGAAGACGCAGAACACTTGATAATGCATTGTAAATATTTTAACAAAGAAAGGGAAGAGATGTTTGCGCAATTACAAGACATAGAACGATTGTATAATACACAAGTCATTAGACCATTAGACAACAACTTTCACTTACTTATTGGAAAATTCCCTATCGATACCGATGAAAATTTGATGTATAATATGCTTAAGATAATTGCAGTGAAGGTTGATTATATGTACCGAGTATTAATTAAGAAGAGAGAGGGAGTTGGATGATTCTGGCAAGACTCATAACTCTTCTTGGGTTATCAGGAACGCTGAGATTTGATCAATATTTACTCAACTTTCAATCTATGCAAAACCTCTATACACAAAACTTCCATGTAGGTCCATTACAAGACCTGTAGCATAATGACACTACAAACTTAATTATGACTTACTCTCTCTTTTTATATGTATAAAAAATCCTTCACATAAGCGGAAAGTGCATCCTGTTAGGTTTATCATATACTTATGTGCCTAAAAGCCTGATATACCAGTTTTGCAAATGTGTACAATCCTTGTCATCCTTGTAGTATAATAAGCGTGCAAAATAAAGGTTAAAAAAAAAATAGGCTCAAATTTTGTACCACTCTGTGGATATCACGTCACCACTCCACCTATAACATAAATTGTCTCAACTTAAAAAAAACCTATCCTTAAAGCAAGAAATTCAGAAATTCTTCCGAAACGCTACACCCTCTTAGTTTTGTTTATAGTTTAGACTCTTATCTAATTCTGCAACACCCTTGTGTATCTCCTCTATCTATAATGATACTATGTATCCAATCTTGATTCTGTTGTAACATCTGTTATATTTAATTATCTACCTATATTATATGATTATATGTTAATTTATCTTATACCATTATTATATGATTTTGTAATGTGAAAGTTACATTCAATAAACATATATATATATATATTGGTGCCTTATTCCTTACGTATTGCCATTGACAAAATGTAAAGCATTTAAAGCACTTTTACACAATATATACCATACAAGACCCTACGCGATTAGAAAAAACAATCCCAATTTTTTTAAAACTTCAACTTGCATAACAGCTGCCATACCAATCCATTTTTTCTGTACCTAGCTTATACAGTATCAAAGCATAAACCCAGATAAATCGGCGTATTAATTTTCATACTAGCATTATACAATACCAATACGCTATGATACGAGAATCCATAATAATTCCAATTGGTCTTACCAAACTTCTTTTTTAATTAGTCCATGGCGGATGTCTTTTATTACATATTCATATAATTTAAATCAGTATACAAATTGGTTGCTCGCAGGTGAACTGTACACTCTTATTCAGGGTTTCCCCTCCTGACATGTTTCTACTCTCACTTATACACCTCTAACGTGGAACCAATACCCGCTCATTTAAGGTTTTCCAATTCCAGACAAACTTGTATATCAATGTCTAGTTCTGGTCTTACCAAACATATGTACATGTAGTTCCAAAGCAGTACCCTTAGATACCAGCCGCCACACCGATGCATTCCCTAGCACATACTTATGTATTACAAATGCAGAAACCCACAGTCGCCACACCCCTCCAATGTCATATTACCCCCTAAGCAACCAATTAAACAGCAATGCGGGTACCGATAACAATGGCCTTACCATTCCCCTTCCCTAATTCAATAAACTAACCTCATTTTATAAGCCACGCACATACCTGTACCATGAACTCTATCATTCCGTTTTCCTAAGCTAAGCCCATTAAAGTACCATTTGAAAAAATCTGCAATGATTCGTATTCACATGATATGTATTATGAATATATATTTTAACATCAAACGGTCACTCGGAGACGGCTTTGTCGAGATTTTTCTTTTCGAGTATTGCCATTTTTTGTGACAATTATTCCATTCATGTTTTCTTCCACTTTGGCAAAATATTCTTCTTTTTCGTGTTTATGAACATTTTGAAGTACCTTCCGGTACAAACACCAATGATTAAACAGTATATCCATTTCTTTATATCCTACAATCACCCATTTAAAGAAAATTATTCTGGTAACTCCACGAGTCACCTCACCAATGCTTATAATGAATTAGAAAACTTACGTCATAAATAAATGTCACAAAGCTCCGCAAAACCTTTTAAAATGCGCGTTACTGTGATTTAGCAAAACATATCAATTAACAAAAGTAGCTAAAGATAACTCGCATGTCTTTGGTGGATATGCATTTCCACCATATGCCATGCTATTATCCTGTTTTTTTCTGACGTATTTCGAAAGATGTAATGATCAAAACCACCATTCTGTATCTAAAGGAAAACGGTTCGTATTTCTCCCCCTCGCGTAATGATGGTGTTCGCACTTGTCATGTTGAAAAGCAGTCGTCTTCAGAAGGAACTGTTGCTTATGGTCTTTTATATGTCAACCTTGTTAGAGGCGTTATCTGATTCTTAACAACAGTGTGAGCATCATGCAACCGCGCCCTGGTAAACTCTTGATCTCTTGGTCATTTTACCTTACGAGAAGTCGAAAATGTCACTTACACTACATCATTACGTTCTAATTCTAAGTGTGTGTGTGTGTGTGTGTGTGTGTGTGTGTGTGTGTGTGTGTGTGTTTGCATGCACAAATATATTAATGTATAAATATACACATATATATATATATATACATATATATATATATATATATATATATATATATATATATATATATATATATATATATATATATATATATATATATATATATATATATATATATATATATATATATATATATATATATATATATACCACGAATCATGGTGTACAGGTGGCTCAAGGATAGAAGACTAGTGGTACGGTTCAACCCCAGGTCAGTCAAGGATCAACTTGGAGAGCAATGCAAATAGTCCCCTATCTGTTGTAGATAAAGCATATATTTCTAGGCTGTCATATGTGTTTTCTGTTACCATGCACCAAATAGTCTAGGTGGCCATATGGTCAATTTAGTTTACACCTATCTCACTAGGCGAATAGAGGATTCAGTTTGAGTATGACAAACACTCTAGAGATAGGAGGATCATGTGGTGCCATCTATCCGCCAAACCTGGCACCACACTGCTTGGTCATCACAGAGAAGAATGTCAACGTTTAGGGACTAGGAGCATAGTCGGCTGAGCATATCTAAAACATGCTCTAGACATGGCCTTATGAGTGGACTGCTGAATATGATAAATGGGGAACGGCCTTTGTTAGGAAAGAAAATATGGTCAAATATTGTTTGGCATAGAGTTTGAGACATGGAAATGCGTGCTGGAAGTTATCCTCGAACTACATTGTAGGTACTTATAAAGCTGGCGGCGTACATCAGATAAGAACCGTAATATATTACCAATACGGATAGAACTGCTAAGATAGTGAGCAGGGCTAGCAAGATAAAAGGTGACGACTATTATCACTTCAATGATGCACCTATGAGTTCCAGAGTACTAGTATGTGATAACTGAAGCAGTACTTTTATTGGCCCTATTTTGCGACATGAACATATATTTATATCGAGAACAGTGTAAGACTAGGAATAATAAGTGTGTACGCTTTTAGACGAACATACACTAGTTACAGAAAACGAGACGAGAATGCAGTGAGAACGTGGGCAGCTATTCAGTGACCTTTTCTGTATTGAAGATGATAGGGACATTCTTATGCAGTGTCCTAAATACCTAACGATACGTCACGCAATGTTCTCAAAAATTTACCAAATATGCCGTGTCACAAGGAAACCTTTTGTGGCAATCCACCTAAAGGCTTTTTCCTAGATCTTACGTGCACATATTGAACACATTAATTAAGATTACATATGTTTTGGTTTGGTGAATGCCATGGTCTACCATAAGCCGTATGTACGAATATATATTGAGAAACAGACCAGGTATTGGTTAAATATGTAATTCCTTTTGGTGACTTATGGGTTAATGGCCTGAAATAGTAGTGAATACTGACGTTCACCTCGATATTTATATGCATTATAACTTAGTTCTATTTTCTGTTAATTAATTGTACGATATGATTTTGCGCTCGTGATCTTTAAGTCCAAAGCGTGTTGTATGAAATACTAATCCTTTATTTAACATATGATTTAACATCTGAAAACATTTGACAAACTTGAGGATATGTTCAAAAAATTCTTATGGAATCAAAAATTTCCATAGTTCAGACAAGATATTATGGAAAATCTGACTAATTTAGGTGGCTTCAAAATAACAAATTTAAAGACATTTGATTATTCATTAAAAATATTGTGGGTTAAAAGGATTATCGCACAAAAAGAGGGTTGGGCGGAATTTCCGATTGAAATGGGTATACGTAAAGCAGTGAGATACGGTGACCAATATCTTAAGAAATTACAAGAAGAAATTCACAATAAGGTCTGGATTTATATGCTTAAAGGTTTAAGACAACTATTTTCAACTTTTAAAATAAAAAATGCCGTACAATTACACTGGATGCCTCCATGGTACAAAAGTAGACAAGAATTTTAATATAGAAAAAACTGGATGGAGAAGGGATACATCGTGGTAGGAGACATACTGAACAAAGATGGGGAATTAATGGCGATCCTTGAACTGAAAGATAGGGGACTTAGAATCAACTTTTTAGATCATTTTAATATCAAAAAAAGAACAAAAGATTTACAAATTGTAAAACAATCTCCAACTCATGGACCCTATATCCCGAGAATTTTATTCGATTTAGGAATAGAGGGGAAAGGATGCAGGAGACAGGAGTTTACCAAACATACTTTCTGTTCAAGTTTCTTCATACATGCACTATTACCAATGAGAAACTGTATAAGATGGGGATCTCCGACTTAAACCTGTGTAAAAATTGTGAACAGGAAATAGATACTTTGAAGCATGCTTTTTTAGAATGTCAGTCATCAGTGGAAATATGGATACAAGTAGAAAAATGGCTAAAGTCAAAAATTTCTCCTTCTTTTAAACTCCCTGACATTGAAAAGATATTTGGTTATCAAACAAAAAACGAAATTATTGACAAGGTAATTTTGAATACAAAACTGACAATTTATAATAATAGAAAGGATGGTAAAAGCCACCACATTAAAATGATAAAAAGGCGATTATACGATGAAATACGATTAGAAGAATATGAGGCGAAGATAAATCAAAATGAAGAACAATTCTGGGCTACATGGGGCAGCTTTTTTTACGAATTACAAGAAATATTCGCAGGTTAAAACCACACTATGTATATACATACTTTGTGAAAGGTCTAAGATTGCATAGAACTTATATAAACGGTATTATTGTATGATGACTTTTCTACATTATTTGTTACTTGAATGAAATAAGAAAAAAAGGGAAAAAATAAGAAACAGCATTTTTTGCGAAATTTAAAAAAAATGATTTAACAATTTTCTAGAGTATGTACAAGTCTTGATGATTACCACGTCACAGTTTAGAAAGGAGTTTTAGTGGGCTTTCTCTGACTTAATATTTATAATGCAATAAAGGTCTAAATGGCCAAACTAATTTTATGAACAATACTTTAGCCTTAAGGACTGACGAATCTCGTTATTTTCATCTTTTAGGAGAGCATGTCAGAATACTACAGAAAAAGTTCAAAGATAAGTTGTGTTTAAGTAGTATCACCGATATCTACCAGGGGCGCTTTGAATGCCCACCATTGTCTTTAAGAATATCGTATGGAACACTAAGGTTTTGTTTGAGATATGACTCGACTGTTTTCTAACTCAGTGCAATTATCTTAACTATGTAGTGTTTTAGTATCACCGACCACTGCCAAGGGCTTGTTGAATACGCACCATTAACAATTTTCTAGAGTATGTACAAGTCTTGATGATTACCACGTCACAGTTTAGAAAGGAGTTTTAGTGGGCTTTCTCTGACTTAATATTTATAATGCAATAAAGGTCTAAATGGCCAAACTAATTTTATGAACAATACTTTAGCCTTAAGGACTGACGAATCTCGTTATTTTCATCTTTTAGGAGAGCATGTCAGAATACTACAGAAAAAGTTCAAAGATAAGTTGTGTTTAAGTAGTATCACCGATATCTACCAGGGGCGCTTTGAATGCCCACCATTGTCTTTAAGAATATCGTATGGAACACTAAGGTTTTGTTTGAGATATGACTCGACTGTTTTCTAACTCAGTGCAATTATGTTAACTATGTAGTGTTTTAGTATCACCGACCACTGCCAAGGGCTTGTTGAATACGCACCATTGTCTTTAAGAATACCGTTTGAAATACTAAGCTTTTGTTTGAGATATGACCTAACCGTTCCAACACAGTGCAATTATCTTAACTATATAGTGTACAGTACCACCGATCGCTGCCAAGGGCGTGTTGAATGCTCACAAATGTCTTTAAACTATCGTAAGGAACACTAAGCTTTTGTTTGGGATATGACCTGACTGTTCAAACACAGTGCAAGTATCTTAGCTATATAGTGTAGAGTACCAAGGGCGTGTTGAATACGCACAAATGTCTTAAAGAGTATCGTTTGAAATACTAAGCTTTTGTTTGAGATATAACTTGACTATTTTCCAACACAGTGCAATTGTCTTACCTTTATAATGTTTTAGTACCACCAATCGCTGCGAAGTGCGTGTTGAGTATGCACCATTGTCTTTAAGAATATCGTTTGAAATACTAAGCTTTTGTTTGAGATATAACTTGACTATTTTCCAACGCAGTGCAATTATTTTACCTTTATACTGTTTTAGTATCACCGATTCGCTGCCAAGGGCGTGTTGAATATGCAACATTGTCTTTAAGAATATCGTTTGAAATACTAAGCTTTTGTTCGAGATACATCTTGACTATTTTCCAACACAGTGCAATTATCTTAGCTACAGTGTTTAGTATCACCGATCACCCAACATTGTCTTTAAGAATATCGTATTGAATAACACGAATGTCGATCACTTCTATTTATTCAAAGGAATATTGAGCTTTTATTTGACGTAGGACTTTACAGTGTTTTGCTTTTCGTGTACAGTGCAATTATCTCAAGTTTATAGCGACATTGTTATTAAGAGGGTCGAGTGTTCTTCGAATGGGACATCCACGACCCTCCACGTTTAAATATAGCTATAGATTTATTGAACATGGACTGAAGGATGAGTATAGCAAGTCAGTGAAGCGTGTGCCTAACTATCTCGCTACAGCGTTGTTATGAATTGTGAATGAAAGCAAAACCTATGTTTAGTGCTATCCAGTGCATCTAACTCGGGGCCAATGTTTTTTTCTTTTTTGTGGCGTATGTGGGTCAATCTCGTGTATACACCGCTTACTGAAGCCAGTCATGTAAACACATGGCTATACATATCTTCTTCCAACAAATCATTTGCTCAGGCTGTAATATCTGTAATATACACTGGTGATATCATCTTATGAAACTACTAGCCTAACAGTCACATGACTATCTGGTGTTTGTGTAATTAACCAAAACAACGAAATCGATTGGAAATATAATCTTTAAAAACAAATAATGATCTCTATGTGTTCCAAAAACAGGGCATAGGGAACTCATTAGTAGGTATTACCCGTGTGTGTGTGTGTGTGTGTGTGTGTGTGTATCTGTGTGTGCATACACACACACACACACACACACACACACATATATATATATATATATATATATATATATATATATATATATATATATATATATATATATATATATATATATATATATATATATACTTATATAACACAAAAACCAAAATACTATGTCTTTAGCAAATATAAAATCAAGTCTCTAACTATTGAGGTGGGTGCTAGTGGTTGGCTTCCTATTAGCATTTCCTCTTCAAATATGTTACATCACTTTTGTATTATAGATATTTCATCACTCGCGTCAAACAACGTCAGAGGTCGCAGGCGAGAAAAGATTAAACCATATCCTTTGGCAAATTTGACCGTATATTTTGTCATTGAGTGTAGTGCATGTATAAACCCCTAAAGGTTTACGCATGAGCTGAAAGGGTGTCATGCTCACTGTAATGAATGTGTCCGAACCAGCAGTAGCATTGTGGAGTACACAGGCCAAGCTCTCTTAGCAACAACTATGGTAATATAGAAGATGCTAGCTGCCGCTATACACCTGCTTCACGACAGGCATTATTTCTGTCAAGGAGCACTCTTCGGCACGATTTCTTTTTTATAGGTTACCATGTCGTTGTGGCTTTAATGCTTATATATGTATGTGTATATATACATATACATATATATATATATATATATATATATATATATATATATATATATATATATATATATATATATATATATATATATATATATATATATATATATATATATATATATATATATATATTTCACACACACACATATACATATACATATATATATATATATATATATATATATATATATATATATATATATATATATATATATATATATATATATATATATATATATATGTGCGTGTGTGTGTATACATCGTAGGTAGCTGTCAAGCATGGCCAAGCTGTCGCATTGTCGCAGAAGTTTGCGCCAGTAGTTTCGATAATTGCGAGGAGCATTATAAATTGAATGTTAATGTCCAAGTCCTTGCACAAATGATGAAAATAATGTACTTATGCCTTTATGGGAGCACCTTATAGCGATGTTGGTGTCCAATAGGAAGGACGCAATCACGCGGCTCAAATGCAATTGGTACACTCAGTTCTATCCATGCCGAAAAAACCAAAGGCAATAAGGAATAAATCATTGCAACTGCTCCCAGAATGCTTTAAAGGGTTAGATAAGCGCTATTGAAGTGTAGACAAATCAGCCTTGTGTCAAACTAATCGATGGATAAAACTGATATCCTATAAAAGCGATTCTTGTTCTATGCAAAGGCAAGGATCATATGAGACTGCTTTGCTCCGAATGCAATATATATATATATATATATATATATATATATATATATATATATATATATATATATATATATATATATATATATATATATATACATACATACAAACATAAATTAATGCTTACAGTTCCTCGTACATCAGCTGGATGCATGTTTTTAATGAAAATAACTGGCAATAAACAGTGAATCGCTAAATTGTTGAAGGCGAATTGAATATTGTGTTGGGGCGGGGATAATGGAGTCCGGTATGCACAGCTCTAGTTGTGATTACGATTGTATACTAACGTTCACAAAAGAGTGAAGCAATTTGATTTTATGCAAGGGGTATGGATCGCCATTTAAAAAACTCTATTGTGTAAAATATTAACTGATCTACATGTAATGCTTCCTAGTAGGGGATGATAGATAGGAATCATAGTTTGCGACAGGAGTTTAGAATTGCGTGACAGGCACATTGACAATTGACAGCCTTGTAGCACCATGCTGGATGATAGATTAAGTTAATCATCCTCGCTCTAATAATTTTAATCCACATTTTTTACCATAGCTGTCTACCAATTGTATACAATGTTGTACTGTTATATCGATATACTCCAACCCATATCAAATTTGAAGAGATATGATTTCCTTTTCACTTTCTAGGTGACTTTGTATCATCGCTACGTGATTTCGTAGCATTACTAAGTGATTTCGTAGCATAGCTGCGTGATTTCGTAGCATCGCTATACGTGATGTCGTATCATGGACATGGGTATGTTTATTTGCGAGTCAGCTGGTGTCTTTAATTCACTGCTGTACATAGACCTCCTTCAGCCATGCGTTCACAGAGCCGCTGTTGTGTAGCTAAGTGGGCCAGGCTGTCCTATATCTGTACTCCTACTCCTGCTGCTGCAGCTGAGGCTGCTCTTATCACCAGATTACCACTCAGCCAGCCAGCAAGTAGACAGGCCTGAGTGGACTGTTCCTTAAACCATAGCTCTGATAAAAATACAGCATTGTCGTCGTAGTTGTCATAGGGTTCACGAATTCCTGTCAAGAATGTATTTACATCTTAAACCCATGCCCCTACTACATAGCATACCCATACCGTAGGCAATAACATTCATGGTTGTTTCATTATGAGCTATATATGGATACAAACAGTACATATACACACAACAGCATATATATATCAGCAAAATTGTGATGTATAAAAGCATGCCATTGTGGAAATGATAATAGCATAATACCCAGTCGTCACGTTAATCCACATAACACGATAATCCGGATCAACCACAAGATATAAACACTCACCCTGTCCAACTATTTGGGATGTCACCATGCAATATCTGTCACGAATCTAGGATTTCCTAGGATCCCTTTATAGACTGATAAGGGTGCAGAGAGTCCGACATATTGAGGTATAGTCCAGTTGTACGGTCTGTCGGCATGTACGCAGCATTGAAGTGTGTAGTGTAGGTTCCGCAGTGCCTCAGCTGATTCGCATTCTCTACTATCCTCCTCCTGCTCCTCCTACTGCTGCTGCTGCTGCTGCCTGCTTTCACAGACCTGTACTACATGGGAGCATGCACTGCTCCCCTGCCTCCCCCTGCCGCTCCAACCGTGACGTCACCAAAACAACAACCAATCGCACAAGGGGATCGGGTATGATGACGTAATAGCAGCGGCGATGCTTTCCTTTTTTTGCTGATTAGCAAATGGAAACTGTTATGTAACATGGATTTCATAAGGTAGGTATCATTCTCGTGAGTATTCACCAGATGCTAGCTGCATAACAATAATGAATTGTGGCGTGAAGTTTGTTCTACAAATACATCGATTGTCTATACAAACACACAAGTGTATATGCATGTTTGTATTTTTGTATGTATGCATGTATGCATTTTAGTATGTATGTATGTATGTGTATATGTATACACACACAAACATAATATATTTATATATATATATATATATATATATATATATATATATATATATATATATATATATATATGTATATATATATATATATACTGTGACGTTCCTACTCGATTCACTTCACTGCTTTACAGGGTGACAGGTAAAAGTTCATCAGGTGAGTCGGCCAACCGTCATGCGTGGGTAAAATGTGTGTCGCTAAGAAATCCTGTCTAAGATACATTTGCAAATGAAAGTCCTCTTGGAATTTGGTACAAAGTAGGAAATATCTCCTGCTAGTCCTGATTTGAGCGACTTAACGCGAGACTTTTTCCAAATTAACAAAATGACCTAAGACCTAATGCAAAATCTCTTGAGCCCGCAACCGCATACCTATGTACTTGCAGGGGATTAGTACAGTCCATGAACTTATAATGCAGAAGTGTTGACCAGTCTGTTGACCTTTATTCACGGAGCATGTCAGGTTGAACATAAATGCGTCCAGCTATCGTGACACCCGGCACGTACCATATTTTCATTGTTGTTTTTGACTATATATATATATATATATATATATATATATATATATATATATATATATATATATATATATATATATATATATATATATATATATATATGCGTGTGTGTATATACATATATATTACATATATATATATATATATATAATATATATATATATATATATATATATATATATATATATATATATATATATATATATATATTTATATATATATATATATATATATATATATATATATATATATATATATATATATATATATATATATATATATATATATATATATATATATATATATATACAAAACATCAAAGCATATACTAGCATACAATCAGCTAATTGTTTTGCCTCTCGATGCAGGCATTCTGTGGCCGCTGGGATAGTTGTTTACGCCATACAATGATAAATTCCTCTGGGCTTACCACCTTTCTCTTTGGTGCCCCATTGATTTGAGTGTTTGTTGTTGTGCATTAGTTTTGCGCAATCAGCATATTCGGGTCGTTTACAGGCGGCTGTCCTACCGTTAAAATTGCACGTATATGTAAATGCCCTTTTATATAAAAAGAGATTTGGGCAATCCAAAAATAATGCCTACATCTAAAAAGGCAAACAGGATATATATATATACATATACATATATATATATATATATATATATATATATATATATATATATATATATATATATATATATATATATATATATATATATATATATACACACACACACACACACAGGTATCTTTTCAATAGGTTTTGTCTGACAATTACCATATTTATTAGGTATTGCTGCTTCCTCATATGAGTATGTTTGGAAGCTGTTAATTCATTAAAACTCAGTTGTAATCTTTAATCTCTCAATAATATGTCTGGGCTCCAATAGGTTTGACAGAAAGGTGTTGTACTACAAACTGGTAACTATTATAATCTCATTTATCTCATTAAATGAACGGAAAGAACTGAAATACGTAAATACGTACTGTAAAGCCCCTATATTAGGGTCCTCAGTTATGAACTGATGATGTTGGCAGCACTAGTAAGGGGATTAATGTGTGTTGTTACATCACCCTGTACAGTTGTTGCTATACTTACAATTAGGGTCAGAGTAGGGGCTCAATTTACATAGAGCAGGATGAATATCAATTTGGAAATTGAGGATCCAACAGCAATTCACACTGGCCCATGGCTAACCAGTAACCACCCGTCTCTTTCACATCTATTTGATTTGACCTATGCATAATAATCAGTTAAAATGTTGTCAATGTAAATTCTACTGTTTTGTTCACTTTCCATTGATCTAGATAGAAACACACACTAAATCCCTGTTGGTAATCCAGAATGTTGACCCACACTATGCCATATAGTACTCTGCATTCACGGTCACAGCAGCCCCTCTATTATGGCCACACCTCTATTGTGGACACTTAGGCTGGTACCATGGGTGTCCTCTTTAGAGAGGTTACATTATATATCTATATCTATATATCAATCTCTCTCTCTCTCTCTCTCTCTCTCTCTCTCTCTCTCTCTCTCTCTCTCTCTCTCTCTCTCTCTCTCTCTCTCTCTCTCTCTCTCTCTCTCTATATATATATATATATATATATATATATATATGTATATATATATATATATATATATATATATATATATATATATATATATATATATATATATATATATGCATACATATATATATATATATATATATATATATATATATATATATATATATATATATATATATATATATATATATATATATATATATATATATATATATATATATATATATATATATATATATATATATATATATATATATATATATATATATTTATATATACATGCATTCCGTGTGATGCTACATGCATCAGAGAGTTTAGCCTTGCAGGTCGTTCAAAGGACTCCCAAGAAAAGTCTAAGATCGCGAGTTGTTTCCCTTTTTTGTGACCAATTGCCACAATTTACTATCAACTCACAACAACTATATGTCTATTCTCACTGGTACTTAAGTGGTAAACAAGTAATTAAATACGTTGTGACTTTTGTGCGCCTATTCACATTGATATTCAGCTCACAAACATGGAGTTCTATCGTTTTGCATATATCAAGATTGCTTTGTCTACCAGTGTTCTTAGAACCTAATATATCAAATTGCCAAATATCTTGAAATATTCACTATTACGTTTTGCCATTGTGAGACTTTTGCTTTGCTTTCTGGAACCAAAGATTTGAGTCCATAAGATGTTAGAATCGTTTCAAAATCGGTAAAAAAATTGTGTCGGTGTAATTGATTTAAATCGTTGTGTTTTTTGCAAAGACGTTGGTTGACCAGCTTTAAAGTGGAAATGTTTGAAAACGTAACTACCTATAAGAACATGTTCTAAATGTATCAAAGGTCATTCAGTATGCATCAAATTGTATGCAACCCTAGAAAAGACTGAGATGCATGTAGATATGTAAGTAACGTAAAGATCCATCGCGGTGATTAAACCGTGACAATGGTAACGGTTCGACTGGGAATATCGCTAGCTGGTCGATATCCTATAGCGAGAGATGTCAATCATAATGATGTTAGGCCGGCTTGGGAACACACATTCGCTGTATGCCATTGATAGTCCGTCTCTTACCCGTATCTTAAAACAGATTAGCAGCCGCCAACGTGTTGCTGAATGTCGATATACGTTGGATAATACTCATATCGATTGAATGGGATGAATAGGAGATATGAACATATGTGCCTACATGCAGTTCTACTGTATGAGTAGTCTCCTTAGACCGTGCTTATTCCGCAAGTAAAATATATATTGCATTGACAGAGATCTGCCCACTTGTCTAACAAAAGAGTACGACGTAGGACCGGATAGAGGGTAACGCTAAATCTTCAGGACTACTGTAAAATATCAAATATATTCCAAAATTATCGTAGTGTTACGGTATCAAGTCTCGCTCTAGTTATCGAGAGTGTTTTGGTCTTTCTTTATAAAAGATTACTATCCAGAAGAAATAAAAATTGAAAACAAATCACGAAAGGAAATAGTTTAGGTTATTCTCCGATTTCTCAATTTTCTCAAAAGTTTTCCGCATTTCATGTTGTTATAATTTATATATTTCTGAAAAATCAATGAAACATCCATATATATAGATTATTATCACGCCCCTGCGGTTCTGACATCGCCTCATGAAAGCAAGCCTACAAATATGTTTCTGAGATATTGACCATTTTGTATGGGAAACCATGCCACTTTCTTTGAGAGCCGCAAACA
>OZ012693.1:28202122-28223713 GCA_963942565.1 Maea johnstoni | reverse complement strand
TAATCATTTGCTACTGTATCTGTTCATAACCATTATGGCTTTGCGCTGTAATCAGATAATGACACTTTGGGTGGAAATCATCATTTTACGAAGTTTACAAAGTAAACCATCACATGGACGTAAAGGCCTTGAGCAAACATATTCTGCAAAGAGAGAGAGAGAGAGAGAGAAGAGAGAGAGAGAGAGAGAGAGAGAGAGAGAGAGAGAGAGAGAGAGAGATTCAATCCAATACTATCTGGTATTACAAAAAGAGAATTCATCTTGGAATGCCACAAATTCAAAAAATCCATATCCAAAAGAGATGCAATATCTTCTCCCTTCTGTGTGGCCTGAGTTTATGAACTTTTGCTAAATACTAGATCTAGTAACTAAGGCCAATCATAAAACAACTCATTGCGATACGAATGCAAGTCAAATCTCCTAGGCTGGTCAGTGTTTGTTTACACGCCTATTCTGCCCAGAAACGGCCTGACAATTGTGTTGATAACCCTATGAATAATGCAACAATATTTGTAGGAGACATACCCATAAGAATTTATTTACTTATATTTCCTCACAAATATTTCCAATTCATGTATCTGTCCTAAAGTATTTTCAAAGCACACAATGCTATAACATCAAACGATCATTCTGGGAGAAACGGCCAGCCATTATTTGTTAAATAAGTAATTTATCAGTGTCTGTCTGTCTGTGTGCGTGCGTGTGAGTGTGAGTGTGCTGCAGTGGCTGAGTGCTTTTACTAGCACACAATTCATACTTATGATATAACTTTGGTGCATCCATTCATCAGAAGGGGTACAGTAGGTGAGTGATCTATTGTAGTTTGATTTGGAATACTGCCCATCCATTAGGCCTGTCTGTGTTCTACTGTTCGATCATGCATAACCTCTCAGAAGGGAGTCTGGGCTATTTGGAACCCAGTACTTTAGCTAGTAGAAAGATTATGGAATTAATTTCCTGAGTTGTCAACTTAATCACGACTGAATGGCACTCTTTCCATACCGCGTATTTAAAAGATCATTTATTTCGCAATAGATAGGTATTCTGTGCGATATAGGTACTAGTATCTGAAATCAGCTTTAAAACTATGCTTTATCCGTTGCCTTTTTAAAAAATGTTCGTCCGAGCCGTCCGTTTGTCAATTGGAGATTCTGATCTGATTTGTTTGCCGATCTTTTTGTCGTGACTAGCCAGTTATAGGTGGTGCAAAACCCCAATTACCCGTCAAAATCACCCTTTCTCCACACATATGGGACATATAAGTTGCAAACAAGGGGGGTCAGAGCCAACCTATTTCCTGAAGCATATGTGTGGTCAGAGCTGAGTGCACTTTTATTCACATCAACTTCATGCCAGGTTTAGTTCACTTGTCCGCCACAAGGGAGCGCCATGAGAGCTCTGTTGAGAACAGGCTAGCGTCAAATCCCACGCCTAATGGGTGTGTGAATGTTTAATTAGTTAAGTACATACATAAAATATTGCGTACTGGTCACTCCTATTTAATCTTGACCCTATATGAAGGTCTCTAGACTTTGAATGGTCAAAGCTCCATACATTAATGACAATCCAGTCGATATCTACAGCCAACATCATAGAATGATCATAAAACCGCTATCCCCCTAGAAAGTAGGATACAATATTAAATCAGCATTTAGGGTTAATATTTATAGAAATCAAATGTGTGATGGCTTTATAAGATGGGTAAAGCCTTAAAATATAATAGATTAGAATTACCATGATCTCCTTTATCTGATTCTATAAACTGGGGTTATTTGCGGAATCTTTGATAGTAGTAGTAGTAGTAGTAGAAGTAGTAGTGGAAGAAGTAGTAGTAGTAGTAGTAGTAGTAGTAAACGTAGTAGTAGTAGTAGTAGTAGTAGTAGAAGTGGTAGTTGGAGTGTTTTATTTGCTGTGATATATCCTTATAAAAGTCATACTTGAACATATAAATTCAAACAGAAAATGAACTCAACTAGTAATATAAAAAATATATAAATAAAGTAGTATACGAAACATGAATCTACCATATTACAGATGAGTACTAGTATCACATAAGCTGTGTAGCTCAACAGAGAGGGACCATGCCATATAGGAAATTAATATTATTAATCCACCTCAATTACTTCATATGAAGAGATTTTCCAGTGAAATTCTGCGCTTGATCTAAACTGTATCCGTTTGGATTCGAAGATACAATGTCTGCTTTCTAGTTTAATAGTGCTGCCATCTCCAGACGTGATGTGACGATTGTTTCTCAAACCTCTTCAGCTCCACCTGTGGAAATGAATGACACATATATTGTTTACTGTATTTCCCTTTCTGTTCTGGCTGCCCTGCTGTTGACTTCGTGTTCATTTAGGTTGATTATCCAGGGGAAAGATAGGTATCATTGTTTTGCTTTAATAATGACTTGACGTCTGATAATTCACTGTCACTCACTGATGACATGCTGTCCTTTGCACGTGTGTCCATACACATATTGTTAGCAATTAAGATGGCGGGAAATGGGGGGGGGGGGGGGGGGGGGCGGTTAGGGGGGGACTACATTCGGCCAGTGGTCTAAGCTTTGAACGCAGACCTCTTGCTTTTTTGGCTGGAAGTGGTTTGTTAAATTTGTCTATTGACGCTATTTTAATATGTTTGTAATGCAATTTTTAGCGTTATAGCTGGAAATGGTGGAATATTAGCTACCAACTATTACTATCATGTCAATTATTTTCGATTATTTTCGATTATTATTATCATTATTATTATTATTATTATCATTATTATTATTATTATTATTATTATTATTATTATTATTATCATTATTATTATTATCATTATTATAATTATAATTATTATCATTATTATTTTTATTACTTATTATTATTATTATTATTATTATTATTATTATTATTATTTTGGTTGTTGTTGTAGTTGTTGTTGTTGTTTGTGCATTCCCAGTGACACAATAGCAACTGGTATTGATGCTTTGGCAAATAAACAATTGATTTTCGTTTAATCAAGGAACGTCATGTTCAAATCTACATCTATGCATAAGAACCAGCTTCCTTCTTCAAAGTCGATCGCAGTGGCTTTCATTGAATGTACATGTAATTACAGAGGACGAATTGGTTGTTACGCGCAATGTCTCCTTCTACCGCCAAGACAATTGTAATCATTAATGCCCAATGCATCTACTAATTGCTAGCCTTTAGTAGAGTTGCAACCGTCTACTACTGCTGCTACTTCTCTAAACATCAATCGCCGCAGCCGCAACAAGTAGTAGTAGTAGTAGTAGTAGTAGTAGTAGTAGTAGTAGTAGTAGTAGTAGTAGTAGTGAGTCGTGGTGGTGGTATCATTTTAACCATATTTCATTATCATTATTATTATTATTATCATTATTATTATTATTATTATTATCATTAGCTAGTAGTAGTAGTAGTAGTAGTAGTAGTAGTAGTAGTAGTAGTAGTAGTAGTAGTGAGTCGTGGTGGTGGTATCATTATAACTATATTTCATTATTATAATCATCATTATTATCATTATTAATATTATCATTAGTATTAGTATTATTATCATTATCATCATTAGCTAGTAGTAGTAGTAGTAGTTAGTAGTAGTAGTAGTAGTAGTAGTAGTAGTAGTAGTAGTAGTAGAAGTAGTAGTATCAGCAGCAACAGCAGCAGCAGCAGACGGAAACTACGCAGCACTTTAAATAGCAGAAGGGGTGCTGCTACGAGAAGTGCTTGTTATGATGCAGTTGTGTTTAGTATTATATTATTTTGCCCAATTAAAAGACAGATGATGCTTAGACACAAAAATCATCGCATGAAATCCTTTGGTTATTTGCTGATCTGAATGTCTCTTCGCCTCAGTACGTTACACTCGCATTCAATTTGAACAATACCTATCATTCTTAGAATTTATCATATTGTTCTAGTATTAGATTACTGTCGCTATGGATTATCGTGGTTAATTTCCCCTCTGCGCGCGCACCAGGCCTGGTAATATGTGTAGTTGCTCATCTCAACACTAACGCGTGGCGTGATTGGAACATTCAAGGCTTCTCACGGGTTAGCGGCGCACAAACAAAAGCATTTGCTTAAGTAATTCTCAGCAGTGCAAACACCTGAACTCCCACCTGCACTGATGTCTCTTTCAAGTGATCATCAATGCTATTGCTCAGGCCAGGTGCACTTGTCCTGCTGCTTCTCTGATCAATAGAACTTAGCAACCCAAACTCAAGCGACTAGTTTAGCTTTTTCGATACGGTTAGAATTTGCGTGAGAAAGGGACTTAATTTCTGGATTAGGATTCGTGTCATCACTCTCAAATGATAACGAATAGGATATTCTGTTGTATGCGATCTTCTTTCTCCATTGATATGCATTCAATGCGAATCCTGCAAGATATTATCTAAGCAACTTACTTTTATTCGTAAGCGTTTATCATTCATTGTTATGTATCCCATACTCATTGCATATTTTTTATATAATTTCTGTAGATGAACATTCAACGAAAATGTATTTAAACTAAGATTTTTTAATTCATAATACATAAAATCGGTACAGAGATATTTGAATTGATGAAGTACACTCTGCCTGTAAAATAAGCATTTCCTATTGTACATTTAATTGTACAACTATATACGTATATTCCACCTTATTCATTGAAGTCATTTCTTGATTAAAAAAAAACTAATTTTAGCACAGGGCACTGTGCATGTCTTAAACATCACTATCTCCATCGCCCAGTCTGTTTTAAACATGTTCTTGGGCTGTTCTGTTGGACAGGAATTCACATTTGGGAGAGTTTTTGGAATCTTCTATATAAGAGTCATCTCTCTGGGCGTCATGCATCTCATTTGGGATAATAACAATTTTTTCCTGAAGTACATTCACATTTACCTTTAAGTTGCCATACAGAAATATGTGGAGTAAAACAAAAACGGTTATGAAAATTTGAAGGTTTTGCTGAAATGGAACCCCTTTTGGCTTGCATTAGTTTTCTAATCAAACAAAATGTTACTAGTATCAGCTACATGCATATAGTATTGCAAACATAGATGTAGAAACGAGTTGATTATGGAAATACACCAGGTAAAGACCTATTCGAAGAAGGTTACATAGTACTTGCAATTGAACATATTGAAACGTTTGCAATACAAGGGTATGAACGTACCATAACGTAGGAACGTGTTAAAAAGGTAAATGCATCCCTTGAAACCCTATTCAACGAAGGTTGAATAGTACAGTACTTAATATTGAAAAAGATGCAATACATCAAAGTAGGAAGGTAAGATGAAAGTTAGGACGTGTTTAAGGAAATTGCATCTCTTAAAGACCTGTTCAAATAAGGTTACATGGTACTTATATATTGAAAGATTTGCAATACATTTAAGTAGGACCGTGGTAGATAGAGAGATGCCCCACTTAAAGATCTATTCAACGGAGAAAGATCTATTCAACGAAGGTTACATGGTACTTACATATTGAAACGTTTGCAATACACAACATTAGAAACATGGGAAATAGGGACATGCCTCATTTAAAGACCTATTCAATGGAGATTACATATAGTACTTAGATATTGAACCGTTTGTTTGTAATGTTAAAGCTTTTAACGGTAGCACCTTTGTTCCAAATGGATGCACTAATTAAACACCCCTTTGATGTGTTTAACCCTGACTGGTTGATGTATTCTCCAAGCTCCACAGTAAGCCTTAAGTGTCGTGTGCAGCGCTATAGAACTGCACCATTATGTGGCATAAAACAAAGTTCCTTAATACGAGTAGTCCATTAGGTAGCTTGGCCGTCTTCTCTGTGGACCATACTGGTACTGTTGTGTAATCGACAATCAGGTAGGGTATTTTAGATCATGATTTATGGGACTAGGGATCTTAGTACCTGCACACTCATAACCCAATGCATCTTGATCAGACAATGTATTCTTTGAATAGTTTCTCACTTATCACACAAGGAATCGTGACCATAAGATACTGTATTTGTGGAGCGTATTTTAGATCATGGCATACTGGTATATACCTAGAGATCTTAGTACCTGTACACTCATATCCCAAGACATTTTGATTGGACGATGTATTCCTCAACTGTTTTTCATTTAAAAAACGAAGAATTGTGCAACTAACTGTTTTTCATTTAAAACACGAAGAATTGTGCAAATAACTGTTTTTCATTTAAGACACGAAGAATTGTGCAACTAACTGTTTGTCATTTAAAACACGAGGAATTGTTCAATTAACTGTTTTTCATTTAAAACACAAGGAACTGTGCAACTAACTGTTTGTCATTTAAAACACGAAGAATTGTGCAAATAACTGTTTTTCATTTAAGACACGAAGAATTGTGCAACTAACTGTTTTTCATTTAAAACACGAGGAATTGTGCAAATAACTGCTTTTCATTTAAAACACAAGGAACTGTGCAACTAACTGTTTTTCATTTAAAACACGAAGAATTGTGCAACTAACTGTTTTTCATTTAAGACACGAAGAATTGTGCAACTAACTGTTTGTCATTTAAAACACGAGGAACTGTGCAACTAACTGTTTGTCATTTAAAACACGAAGAATTGTGCAACTAACTGTTTTTCATTTAAGACACGAAGAATTGTGCAACTAACTGTTTTTCATTTAAGACACGAAGAATTGTGCAACTAACTGTTTTTCATTTAAAACACGAAGAATTGTGCAAATAACTGCTTTTCATTTAAAACACAAGGAACTGTGCAACTAACTGTTTTTCATTTAAAACACGAAGAATTGTGCAACTAACTGTTTGTCATTTAAAACACGAGGAATTGTGCAATAAACTGTTTGTCATTTAAAACACGAAGAATTGTGCAATTAACTGTTTTTCATTTAAAACAAGAGGAATTGTGACCAGAGGATGTATATTATCGCATCACACACTTTATTCTGGTGACACTGTCAGATGGTAGCTACATATGATTGTTTCTCACACACATTCCTGATATGTGCATTTATTGTTTCTGACACATGACATGGAATCTTGATCAGAAGATATCAGCGTATAACTCTGTTCACTATAATGAAATATGTGTAGCTATTTTGTGTACTTTGTTATGAGAGATGTATGGCTATAGCATATTGATTAGTTGTGTATTGTATTGTATTGTTTATTGGCCACATCATAAGATATGAAAATATCCATACAAATATAAAGAATGAAAAAAACCAAAACTATCAAAGAGACGTTCCCACGCAGGGGAAACGCCCTATAAACCTTCTGAGTCCCCACAGGGGGGAAAAACGTGTGATACAGTAAGCAGCCAGGCTGCAAAAATTAGGGTGCGTCTGCCTACCCAAGAAACGATCCCACGCAGGGGAAATGGCCTTTAAAGCTTTCTGTGTACCCATAAGGGGGAAAAACATATAATGCAGTGAGCGGCCGGGCTGCAAAAATTAAAGTGCATCTGGCACTAACAGTCATACACGGTATTCAATTACAACAAACAAACAGATCACCCACGCAGGGGAAAGTGCGCAAGGAAAAGTAAAAATAAGTTAATGACATCCCGTACTGGGGAGTCTATATACTTGGTACGAAAACAAAATTCTTTACAGATAAGGGCATATATCCGCTAAACTAGAAAACACGGTAAGCGGGTATGTCAACAAATATTTACAGTTCAGAGAGAATAGTCCAGGGGCATGCTTTATCAGGTAGCAGGTGGTATAGGGTTTACCATATTACTATTACCCTATCCCATCTCTGCCATGGATTATTTTTCTGTACATTCTAGTTACCTCGTAACCTGCTATAATCCAAAATCTTATCATTATTTCCGCGTCTAAGTCTTCTATGTTCCCCCCCAGTAGCCACAGAAAAACTTTGTGGGGGTTTTCTGATATCACAGCTTTGACCTTTAAGTCAATGCTGTATAGTTTATCATACATTTTAGATCTGTCATTTTCAAGTGCAGGGCATTGCATAAGTATATGTCTTATGTTCTCCTCAGCATATAAGTCACAGTTATTACAGGTACGGTAGCTCGGCGGTAACCCTTTTAACCTGTAATCATCAGATTTTAGCATACAAGCTCTACACACAATTCTGGCCAGACATTCGCACATTTTCGTGTGTTCGGGTAAATTATCTGAAATTTGCCACCAGCTAAGGTATCTAGGTTGCCCAATACTTTTATATAGAATATCGCTATCAGTAGTAGTAACACCTAATGCTTTCCAATAAGCATCATCTAATTTCCAAGCATTTTCCCAGGCTTGCTTTGCCCAGCTTTTTTTGCCGGCCAGGGGGATACTACCATTGGACATATTCACTACCAGGGTTAGCATACCTAGTCTTGTGCAGGCATTGAAAATTTCATAGAGAGGGCTATGAAATATGTTCAGACTGCTGTTAGGGCTATCCTTTAGGTATGAGTCTAGTCTTAAGAGAAACACTTCTTTGATGATATTAGGTGTCTCTAGTCGCAGTATTGTCAAAACAAAGAGAACTTTCTTAATCATGATAAAGGTAGTGATTTTAATCCACCCTAAACCGAAAAAACTTGTGATGTTTGGTGATCTTTGGGGAAGTCTCTGAACGCGTCTTCCAGCATATCTCTGGAAATTCTGAATATTCTCATGGTCTTTATCATTAAGTATCCAGATTTCACTGCCAAAGGATAATATAGGCATCACTACCGACCAGAAGATGAGGTTGCATGAGATCATATTTAGGCCGTTCTTCCTTATACCTAGGCCGGAAGACGCATTCAGAGCTCTCCTGCCTTTGGCAATTTTCTCACTAACTCTGTTTTCATTGTCGGAATCAATAATAGCTTTTACACCGACGTGATCATACTCCTGCTTCTCTGGAACTTTTTCGGTACCTAGTCTAAAGACTCTGAAGGAGGAGTTCCTAGCATTTTCGGCCTTTGTTTCTCCATACGTTAGCACCGCAGACTTTTTGGCATTGAAAGTAAAGCGCCATTTTCTACTAAACTTATATACCATAGTATTAACTCTGTCGGTTTTTTCCTTCGACGTGGTAGCAGAGGCCAGGTCGTCTGCGTAGCCAACTGGGTTACTTTTAATATTACTTATGGAGCAACAAAGGCCGGATTGCTCAAGTTCTTCGATAATGGGATTAATGAAGGCAGTGTATTTCATCAGGGAGAGATACCCTCCCTGATGAATTCCACAGAGCATGGTGTACCAATCCGAGACTTCATTGTCTATCCTCACTCGACACTTAAAATCGACATAGGAGGCATACATAAGTCTCCACAGACGTCCAGTTAACCCTTTTTTATGCAATTGCCAGAAGAGACCGTCCGTCCAGACCGTATCGAAGGCCTTGGATACGTCGTAATAGGAGACAAACACATTACGGTTCGTTTCCAGAGCCTTCGATACAGTCTCCTGTAGAAGAAGCCCTGAGTGGACGCATGACTGTCCACTTCTGCAGGCTCCTTGTTGATCAGAAACTACTCCAGACTTAAACCACCATCCATTAATCCGGGACCATATAACCATTTCAAAAAGCTTATTATAGTTGGTCAAGAGTGTAATCCCTCTATAGTTGTTACAGTCGAGGGAGCATAAATTTTTTCCCTTAAAAAGGGGGATCTGGACCCCCCTTCTCAGGTTCTCAGGGATGTATTCAGTTTGTATAATTAGATTAAATAGCATTGTTAGGAGTTTGACCAGAACGTCTCCTGCATATCTAATCTCTTCTGTACCTATACCATCGTAGCCACAGGCCTTACGCAGGTGTAGGTTTTTTATAGCTTTTGATACCTCACTCTCCATTATTGGATCATTAAGAAAATCCCCATTTTCTCGAGAATCCCTAAAAGTAGCAATATCATTACTAACGGTGTTGTAATGAGCTGGGTCAAAGGAACTATCTTCTTTTGGTATGCACAGATTTTCAAAATGTGTTTTCCAGGTTTTAAGCACGTTGGGCAGATCGTGTACAACCTTTTCATCCTGGTTACGGATCGACAGGCTTTTGGAACCATTTGTATTACGAGATCTTTTTAACAAGCGCCAAAAAAGCGTTTTGTCTAAACCAATAGAGTTCACCACATTTTTTACTTGCTCATTTTCGTAGTTTTTTGCGATGGTACGAAGGGCCTTGGCAAAAGACTTTTTTGCTAACTTATGTTCCTGCCACAGTATCGACTCTGGGTGTTTTGGACGGCCAGCCTTTTTCCACTTTTTATACTTTGCCACCTTATCTCTTTTTAACATGGACAGATTTTCGTCCCAATATGGACGTAGATGCGGCCTGAATTTCGAGGTCGGAACTGTGGCAGCTGCCTTCTTGAGAGCATCTGTCATAAGGGTAAAAAATCTGTCTATGTTATCTGGAGTAGTATCACATATCGATATGACTCTAATAATCTCGTTGAGTTGTGCAGAGACAGGTATGGTATACTTTTCTATGATATCTTCAGTAGACCATTTATCCCAACGTTTCATCATTCTGGCCTTACATGGGAAAGTATTTTTACTGACCGAGTCTAAATTCATATAGCAGGTTACCGGACGGTGGTCCGACACGTTCAAAGGAGAATCTTTCAACACGCTGCTAGAACCAACGTGATTTAAGAGCGTCGAAGGGATAAGGATGTGGTCTATAGCAGATTTACCTGTCGGGCCAATGTGGGTATCAATTGGGCCAGTAGCGTAGCTCGTTAGGTTGACTGAGGTCAGGTTGTATTTGTTATTAAAATTTAGGAGCAATTTCCCTTGTTTAGTTATCTTTTTATACCCTCTAGGGCCTCCTTGTCTCCCCATGTCGGCGTTCATGTCACCACAGACTATAGAAAGTGAACCCATTTCCCTGGATTCAATTACCTCGCTTAGGTCATCTAGACTGGCACTATAGTCCTCAGGTGAACCTTGAGACGGGAGATAGACCGAAAGTATATTAATAACAGTGCCGCTCTTGGTTTCATGTCTGACGCCACAAATTCTGTCATTTGTTATGTCATTAATGCTTGTAGTATTGCCTAAAGATTTTTTCCAAAGTAGGGCGACTCCGCCCTGTCCCCTAGCAATACCATAATTTTCGGAGGTCGCGTATTTACTTGACCTGGCACATATGTATATTTCGTTAGAGATATCTGCTAGTCTGCATAGTTTGTTTTCATGGAGCCAATGCTCCGAAACAGCAACTAGGTCAAACTCTTTGGTCAGTTGTCTTAGGTATGGGACTGACCCGTTAAAACCTCTGACATTGTGACAGCAGATACTTATTGGTTTTACTGTCGACATGACACTAATTATACCTAATAGAAAAAACAGCTTTATCATATTGAATCTTATTTACATGATCTTTCGAGTATACCTGCATATAGCTTACATCTCTCATGGTACAGAGAGTACAATGTCTGGTGTCATTTTGAACATTCACACATAGTGCTAGACCGATGGACCAATCATTTAACAGGGATTGGAATAGTTCGTTTGTATCTATACATTTGGCGATCTTAGCATATACACCCGTTTGTATGATTTTTGTATAGCATATGCATTGTTATTTTCACATATAGTACCGATAATAGGGTTGGCGACCGGGAGTCCTCTGTGACCTGCGACGCTGAGTGAGTCCTTTAGTAGACCGGAGAATTCAAATACGTGGATGTAAAGTAGGTTGTTTCTCCGCCGAAAATCATCGGAGTCCGGTCCGGGTCTCATCACATGCGTCGTCCGTCTCATAGGTTTCCCGTTACCAGAACAGTATTTCACCGCGGTACGTAATTTCATGAAATATAAAGAAAGAAGAATGGTGGGAGCTACATGTGGATTTATCTTTATGTATATTTCAAAATGAGCTATCATAAAGAAATTAATCCGGTACAAATCTTTGTAAGGTATTTCATTCGTATTATACATTTCATTGCCCATGATTAACTCTTTCAGTATCATTAAGATATAATCGAGGTATGCAGGTATAACCGTTATTCGGCGAACTCGAGATACGAGAGAATACAGCCATACGCATTTATAGCATTCATACGTCTGAGTAGGAAGGATATGATTATCAAGTACACACAACGCATATTCAGATTGCACCATGGTATGAGAGATGACTTGGTACGCGTCGGCGTAAGAAAATACACTCAGGTCAACCATGACATCAACACTGTTCCATTTTATCGTAAACATCACAGTATTATTGTGGATATAGATCATTAGTGAGTCAGTGTATATCGGGCTGTATGGGTATTCTATACACTTACAGATGTCATTGCTTTCTACTTGATGTGAGTGGTGTATGGCGAGAGCACTACTATCAGAGTCGGCGTCTAGGAATCCCTTGTGACCAACGGCGATGGATGAGTCCTTTCGTAGACCACGTTTTTCACCAAGGTGTCCGGGATGTAGGTTTCTTATCCACCCCGAGTCCTGGAGGTCAGGTTCAGGTCTCATCGCGTATGCCATCCGTCCCATGGGCTTCCCGTTGTCCGAGTTGTCATTCATCGGCATACGCATTAGCATGAAATGTAAAGAGAGACTAGTGCGAGTTACGAGTGGATAGAGCCATACATAAACAAAATATCCATAAGTGCGACCGGGCTGCTCACGAGCAGCAGGCATGGCAGTCATATATTCCAACTGAGTCGTCGTGTGTTTTCTTATCTGGGATGCGTTATTATAGAGGAATTCACTCTTAGTAACTCGGTATACGGGTGGATACAGCCACACACATTTATAACACTCATACGTGTGAGTAGAAACGGTATGGGTATCGGAAACACCCAGCGCATAATCAGAATGAGTCATAGTGCGGGAGTTGGCTTGGTAGCCGCTGGTGTTAATCTCCGTAGGAGAAACCGTAATATTCTTATACATAGAGTATTGGAATAGTTCAAAATAATCAAAGTATTCTAAGCAAATATTGTGACTTAGGCACATTCCTTGGATTGTAAAAAGTGTGTAACCAGATTCATTAAAGCATGGCTCATTAGAGCTAAAATTGATACATTTCATAATTACAATATACACGTACACATAGTGGGAGGCTCCACAGTATTGGAGTTCGGGGCCCCAAACTGCGCGGTCACTGCCGTTCACAGGGTCCGGATTGTACAACTGGGAGTGCGCCAACTTGCAATCGAAACTTGTGGGTTGTCCGGTTGGGGCCCCCACTCCATCGGCTGTGAGACTAGTTTCGTTAGGGTCCTTAAAAATAAGATCATGATGAGAAATATGAGAGCATATAACATAGTCATCCGCAGAGTGCAAATGTGTTTCAGTAGTAGAAACATCGCGATCGGGTACTTCATAATGAAAATCTGTGCCCGTGCCCTTAGCCGTACTATAATGATACGAAAAATCACCATGCCACCGGTTTTCCACCCATAGGCGGGAACCATAATTATCCATTATAGGTTGTATGTACATATAATGATTTACCATAGTACAGTTTTCTGTGTGTAGTATATCACTCTCGAGGAGGTTGTTACTCCTAATAATAGAGTTAGAGTAACGGTTTTTCCCCATATTGGGTATATTCATATTACAGGGTATCAAGTACACCCATTCCGGGTGGCATTCATAACTATCACATATCGGGAAGGAGCAGTGTACCATTCCCGTGTTGTAGTAGTGCATACACAGGTCCTCATTGGCCGGGATAGGCACCTCCTGAAAAGAGAAAAATGACAAAAGGATGTTATTAGCCAGCAGCAAGAGCATGATCAGTGACAGGTAAAGTCCAGTATGTTCCCTAAATTGTCTACTATCCATAGTGTTCTTAGTTTGAGTCTTCCTTTCTAGCATTTTCCTTCTTCTGGTATTCTTCCTTCGTCAGCCAGTCTCTAACTATACTGCCTTTCGGCCAGAAGTTCCCTCTCCTCGCTTTCTCATAGTCGTTGACCGCTACCGATACTTTGCAGTTTGCCTTTCTACGGCTGTTACCGTACGGGATGGTGCACAGTTCTAGGGGTTTCACGCCTCTCTCTCTGCAAAATCTATCTACCATGTTCTCAAGATCAGAAGGTTGGTTGCAATTGGAGTAGTCAAGCTTCATCACATAGATATCTTTCACCTCCACATCCTCCGCCGCCTTCAAGGTGAACATGGGTTTCTTGTTGTACTTCTGCTTTTGTTTCTTCTCATTAGGGACTATCCACCTCCCCCTATTGGCGGCATCGGCGTAAGAGTCATTACTGCTCTCACTAGATCCCGAGCGGTCACCAGGATTACTGTCCGGTTCACATTCCTGTGCACTATTGTCAGACTCATCCTCCAGAGTCGGTGGATTCTCATCCGACTCCCCTGTCGAATCTAATGACGAGGGGTCATCTACCGCGTCGTAGAAATGGTCACTCGGCTTAAGCGCTTGTTTGCGTTTCAAGGGGGGCAATTCCTCCTCATCATCAGTAAATTTTCGGCCCCTACGTAAATTGTCTCTACTAGGTTGACTCACCGGAACTAGCTCAACTTCATCGTCTTCTTCGTCGCACCAGGAAACATTAATCGGAGTAGTGTCGGTGGTATTGCGCTTAGGAATGTCAGTACTCACTGTTGCGGTCTTCTTTGAGTTCGTCGTGCTGCGAGTCTGCCTTTCTACTATAACCGGGCGCACTGGCTCATCTTTCTCCTTAGGTTTCTCGGCTAACACGGCGTAAGGGTTGTCACTCCTGTTTTTTCCTTTCGCAGGTTGTCGATTCTTTCCAGCACCTTTCTTCGGCTCAGGCGGGTTGGTCGGTTTCTCCTTCAGAAACTTAGAGTCCGGTTTCACCGCTTGTGTGAACCGTATGATTTTGTAATGATCAGATAACAGCAAATAAACATACAATGCAATACAATACTGTTTGTCAAACATTACGTGAATTCTGATTAGAGGATCAGAAGATACGTGTATGTTTGTATCACTGTTTTTCACACATCACTCGAGGAATCGTAAGTGCATGTAAGCGTACCATTGCATGTTAATAACAGTATGTCGTAGTTTTGTATATGCTGATTTAAAAACGTTTCAATATTGTTCCATAGGAAATGAGTTTGTACACACAGTAATCAAGCAATTGTTATGAGAACATATATGCGTTAATTGTTTCTTTTTTAAACCTGTAGATAGTATATAAAAAAAATTCACTTACTTTCCATGTTTCTTATGGTATATAAACCAATATATGCAAACGTTCTCTTGAGAAAATCTAGCTTTGTATGTATGTATGTATGTATGCATGTATGTATGTATGTATGTATGTATGTATGAATGTATGTGTGTATGTATGTACGTATGTATGTATGTACGTATGTATGTATGTATGTATGTATGTATGGATGTATTCATTGCAATTTGTCTAGGGCAACACGTCATAAGACATGAAAAAACATTGATACAAAACATAAACACCAATAAATGAACACAATACTAACATAGCTTTTCTTGTCTCATTGCAGTTTGTCTAGGGCACCACCATGTACGGGTTACTTCTGGAGAGTCTGTGCCACACGCTCAAGGGCAAGTATGGCGATGACAAATGGGAAGAGATACGTCGTAAAGCCGGCGTGACGCATCACGCCTTCTCGTCGCACAAAGTCTACAGCGAGACGTTGATTCCCCGCCTGGGACGAGCCGCAGCCGAGGTCACGGGGGAGAGCAGTGATACCATCATGGAACTTTTTGGCGTGGGCTTCGTGGCCTATGTTGGTCAGTACGGGTATGACCGAATACTCCGAGTACTCGGTCGGCACATGAGGGATTTTCTTAACGGTCTGGATAATCTTCACGAATACCTCCGATTCAGCTACCCCAAACTCAAGCCTCCGTCGTTTTTCTGCGAAAACGAAACTGCAAAAGGGTTGATGCTGCATTACCGAAGCAAGAGGAAGGGATACCTGCATTACGTGTGCGGACAGATCAAAGAGGTGGGACGCGTGTTCTACCACACGGATGTCACCATACAAGTGGTCAGGGAGGCCAACATGGGCGAAATGTCACACGTGGTTCTCAATCTGAGATTCGACAACACGGCCTTCATAGACGCACAAAGGAAAGTCATCACGGAAGCGTCTCTACCCGTTAGCTCCGAGATGTTTTTCGACGTCTTTCCATTTAACATTGTTTTCAACAAATCGATGGTGGTGAAAAACATTGGTGCGGGACTGAGGGCTATCCTGCCAGATCTCGTTGGAAGTCACCTGGACGAGACTTTCTCGTTAACAAGACCCCTTGTAGAATTTTCCTGGGAAAACGTAAGTGCAACTCAAACTATTAGAGCAAATACCTGTGAACAACATGTAGGTTTGGTTAATTATTAAGACTAGTATAAGTATTAACTAAACTACTCCTTAAATTTTTAATACTCACAGGTGCCTAGGGCAGTCTGGCAATTTCTCTCATGCATCAGTATTGTTGGGAAAATGTTTGAGGGAAAATCATTAATTGTAGGAATAGCATCAACTTTCCTTCAAATATCTAATAAAACAATACTTAACATGTAAGTTATTTTCATAGCATAGATCCAGACCACGGAATAAGTGTCACTCTTAAGCATTAATGAGTTAACCGTATGACAATGGGAGGATGTAAACCTTATATATATATATATATATATATATATATATATATATATATATATATATATATATATATATATATTCTTTATATTTTTATTCACAAGTATATTATTACATCACATATAACAAGGATCAATTATCTGCAAGAAGTATTAGCACTATCACTGTATGTGTATGCCAACATAATACTTCCTGTTTTCCATAATCTACAAGTACTGGCACGTGTCGTCAATATTCACTTACCACGTTTCTGATAAATTAGTCGGTAAGATTAAGTTTCTTGGCCAGAAATATGACACTAATGGTTTCCGAAGTAGGTTTTGCCTGGATTCTTTTTTGTGTGTGTTTTTATATCCATTGTTATGATTGCGTGGTGGTGCCATTTTTGTAATTACAGACATCATTTATGCCATAGCGTTGCCAAGTTTTTGTCAACATTAACGATTCCCCAAACACGAAAATAGCACATTGTTTCCCATTTTTACAACTTTCAAAAAGACTCGAAGGAAATTGTACCAAAGAACTCGCTCCCTCAGAACACCTGCCTCGAAGTGGTAATTATTGGATTCGTGTTGTAATTATATCAGTTCTCCTCAGAAGGCCTTTTTACTGCTAAGTGGGCTACAGTACATGCAGTGTTGTTGCGACAGTAGATAACACACTACTTCTCAACGATAACTGATCGGAACTTTCTTCTCCATTTCAAAGAGTGGGCTTGATTGTATTCGCATAACTAATTTCCTGTATTTCGAGAGGCACAGCATCAGAGGGATATCAGTGTTTCGAGACATAGGCATACCAATGTCTTTAAAACCTTTCTGCACTGAATAGCAATCATAGTCATTGCTATATTAAATCAATGAGTACACCTATGAAACGAAACACTTCATTTATTTCTTTGATAAATAATTGCGCACTCTATTTATGTGGGATGAAGTGAAATGTTTAAGATACGATATAGTACTGGAAACAAACAAGGAAATACCCTGAGATGTAATTTAATAATTTAGTTTTTCAATTTTGTGAATTAATCGTCGCTTGAAGTACAACTAGGATGAGCACTGCCATATGTTAGTTGTAAAAAAGATCATACATGCTTCGCAACACATAGGAAATGTTATATTTCCTATGGGACTTAGAAGTAAGAAAAGTTTATGTTTAATTTAAAACTTTTACCTTTTACGATTCTTATACCTTTTCTATTTTAGTGCTTATGATTTTGTAAAAGACAATGGCGCCACTTAATCGTTGTACGTGAAACCAGGCCATATCAACGATGCATTTAGATGCTTTTCACTTGTTACACATATTTGGTGATGAAACACATCAACGATGTTGTTGGGTTGACACAGAGTTTTCCAATCCAATATTGAACCAAGCCAACACTGTGTTTTGACTTTCTACCACTATGGGGCTGAAATACCCATTGAAGAAATTCGATTCCCAATGGCTGTTCCCAATGGGCATTAGGAATCAATTTAATACCATATTTGGTAAAGATTGCCATATATGGAACACTGCACTTCTTTCGTTACTTAGCAACGTGACCTAGACATGTCACGAGGGAGCGTTCCTGTCACGCGGGAGATTTCTGGCGGGATCGTTCGCTGCATGTAAACACAGACACCAGTATTCCTTAAACAGCTCTTATCATGTTTATTTATTCTATGGTACCTAGCAAATGAAGAACCTCCCACTTAAGTATCGGATAACAGCTTTTCAACACTCTGTTTGAAGTTTTATCTGGGAACTATTTACTATGCAGTACCTTTCGGGGGGAAACCGGCAGACGCAATGATATTGACCCAATTTTGGTAAATTAATTGGGTTGTGTCAACAAAGGCGCAAGCCAGTAAGTTTCCCCGATCATTTACTGTTTATTTATCTAATGGGACGTGGCAGAAATAGGTTCTTCAACTTGGGTGGTGGAGAAGGACATTTCTTACACTCGGGAATAGAATTTTCATCTTGGAACGAGCCTCTGGCGAGTTCCAAGATGAAAATTCTATCCCCTTGTGTAAGAAATGTCCTTCTCCACCACACGCGTTGAAGAACCTCTATCACTTTTCCATTTTAGGTTATGAGCCCTACCAACAATGCGTTTATACGGACGTCATTTTCCATTTTAGGTTATGAGCCCTACCAACAATGCGTTTATACGGACGTCATTTTCCATTTTAGGTTATGAGCCCTACCAACAATGCGTTTATACGGACGTCATTTTCCATTTTAGGTGATGAGCCACACCAACAATGTGTTTGAGCTGACGTCACTTCACAGCGTCAGGCGGAGTTCTGACGAATGCATGGAAGGTATTATGCATTTTCAATTGGTTTACTAGCACACGCACTAGCTAGATTCACATATCATTTTTAAAAAGGGATGGCTTAAATACAAAACACAGACGCTAAGCACAAAATCAGTAGAAAGCTGTACATGTGGTTCCATATCATTTGATATAGCAATTTATTTGCATTTATGTAATTATTATTTGCAATCCTCAAAGGGTCTGCCCTGATGGCCGAGTGGTCTAAGGGATTGGCAGTGACTGTCATATAGTGACAATCAAGGAGACTAAAACTCCGAAATATGTATTTTACAACAATGACTAATATGCTTTTAGTTTAATTACGGTGTTATTTCATTAGCATAAGTTTATGCAAGTGTCATATATGGCTTTTCCTTATTTGGTCGACGCCAAGCAAACAGTAGTTGGTAATTGGCAGAAAACACCTTTAGTATACTTATTCTTTTTCAACGGTCTTCTCTTTTACAAACTGAACCTGATTTAAAATAAGTTTCTGTGTGTGTTCCTTGTTGATTTGTTTTGTTTCATAATTTATATATGATATATGGGATACGGAAGTCAAAAGTGCAAACATGACGAAATACTGCCAAGTCAGCAACAAGTAAATTGGATACTATGATTAAAAAAATAATTGGTGCAAATTTGCCCTGGGGTGTATCAAAATTGGTTTTAATAAACACCATGAAAACTGGAGGGTTTTAATACACACACACACACACACACACACACACACACACACACACACACACACACACACATATATATATATATATATATATATATATATATATATATATATATATATATATATATATATATATATATATATATATATATATATATATATATATATATATATATATATATATTAGTATATTATGATAAGGGTTTGCGCCTACGTTACCATTCAATATTTTGCTATTCTACATATATGATATATAAATATAAGCTAACAAAGGCGCTACCTTATATCCTTGAAGGTTTTAAAAAGCCATTAACTATGCGGGACCCAAGAGAAATCCTTAGGAGGGCAGTTACCAAAATCTCAATTTTGAAGCAATTCAGTCCGCCTGGTTATAATTGGAGAAAGCTCTTGGTCGATAGCGAAGGTACGTCAGAACTCTTATGCGTTAGTCAATGGTCATCCCCTAGCTCCATCTGGCGGCCAAAATCAGAACTAATTATGAAAAGAAATGGATAATCCGAATGATTTCGGAAACTTAATGCATTAGATACATATGATGTATAGAGGGTAACCGTATCATTCTCTCTTGATACATAATTCCATACGGAAACAGTGCTTACTGCATAGTATGCAATTAAAACGAATAAACTCGCCAATGAAAGCACCCCCTCGTTTAAATGGGTGAACGCCATATGCACCTTTCCTTTTCGCAAGTGCATGACATCTGTGGTATTCGTTTGAAATTAGAAAAAAGGCTTGGTATCTCTCTAGGGTTGGACTGTCCTGCTTGATATTAAGTAAATATTCAAAGGTCCTTTATGTCATTGGTGGAGTTGGGGCTGACTTTTGACTGACGTATTAGTAGTTGGTGGCGTGCGTAGATCGGCTATCTATATCGTCCTTGTATCCTCCGGTTTTCGGTGTACACTTTTGAATTAATTTCAGTATGAACAGTCTTATGGCCTCTCTAATTATTAATGGTTAATTCATTCTAAATAGTGATATACATATATATATATATATATATATATATATATATATATATATATATATATATATATATATATATATATATATATATATATATATATATATATATATATATATATATATATATATATATATATATATATATATATATATATATATGTATATTATATATATTATATATATACATATATATATATATATATATATATATATATATATATATATATATATATATATATATATATATATATATATATATATATATATATATTATATATATATATATATATATATATATATATATACATATATATATATATATATATGTATATTATATATATATATATATATATATATATATATATATATATATATATATATATATATATATATATATATATATATATATATATATATACATATGTATATATATATATATATATATATATATATATGTATATATATATATATATATATATATATATATATATTTATATTACAACTTAAATGTTTCTCTCTTTATTGCTTTTATTTTGAAATCTAATAATTTTGCACTTTGCGCGGACGTTGCATATATTGTTAATGCGAGTTTATAGAATAATGCAATTTGTTGTAGATTTGGAGTTGATTTACTTGATATTTCTCCAAGGCCTTCTTGTGAATTGCAGTTATTACTCAAATTATGTAGTCGTCTTCTTAGTAGGATTTCTATTAGGATATACTATTATAATACGCTGTTAAGGCCAAGCAATTATTACCAGAGGCAGTCGATGGTACTCCAAAAACCATTACTTCCACGCCTCTATTTCAATTATCTATGCAGACATTTAATCAATAGTAATATAGTTTCTTACACGGGAGGTGTTATTTAGAAAGCTTTATTCTTGACAAAGATGCATTTTATTTCTTTATGTCATTATGGCATGTACAACCTTATAGAGTGACAAGCAAAAAGCACACTCCTCTGTAAAGATAGCGGTTGAAACCTAACGACAATTTAATACAAAATTTAAAAATGATTTCCGAATGCAGTATACTGCTAAAATAGGGAAGAAGTGAACGTAAGCAGTCAGTAGGATACGATCGTGT
>OZ012693.1:28105427-28201922 GCA_963942565.1 Maea johnstoni | reverse complement strand
AAACTTGGGTAACCAGTTGAACAGGGTATTGTGATAATAGACTTAATTTGGCCACTAAAAACATTACTGTGCTTTATCCTTTTATATACAAGTCACAACTCAAGCCTAGGAACATGGTCTGCTGACTATGGGGATGATAAATTCAGGTGATTGGCCAAGGGTGAGTCCTCATCCAATAGGAAGCAGGTAGCTAAGTCATGTAATGTCTACTGTCTGTTCCCTTGGCTGCTATAATTAGGGAACTTTTGAATTTTGATTATTGTGACAGTCCCTTAGCAGCCATATAGAAGCTAAATCTTGACTAGCCAGTTATAAATGGTGGAGGAAAGCAAAATACACCGCAAAAATTGTCTCCTAACCCCAACTCACTAGCAACTTTCTCACGTGTCCCGAGATTCGAATCCAGTCAGTGGTAAGGGAAAGTTAAAAGTCAATGGCAATACCTTAAACCACTTGGCCATCAGGGCAGGCCATGCAAGCTCATCATAAACATCATCATTGTAGTCATCTTCATCATCATCCAATAACAATAACAGTCCTCCTTACTCTCTTCAGCAATGACAAGCAAAGCTTAAACTATTCTCTCCCAATTCATCTCATTATCAATAGATCTGCACCCATACCATACCCATTGTGTGTAACCTGCTTGAGGACAGGCCACCTTTAGAAACCCTTTGGATGATTTCCAGATCTCTCATAGAGTACAAGGGCAGTGTAAAAACACTACTCATAAGGTCCACTGAACAATTTTTAACACAACATGACTGTGAGTCAAAATACAATAACGAGGCAATTGTGAAGGCCCCAATCTTATTGCGCCCTCCAGTGAACTCTGTCAAGGTTACGGAAACAATAAGGGAGATAAGTTCAATACCCATAAGACTCCTCCTATCTAACCTATTTGTGGTCACAGCAGTAGTTTTTCAGCTACATGATAGCATGTTAAAGTACAATATTCATTTGTAAAGGACCATATCTCATTGCAGGGTTCGCGTCTTCCCAGGGGCCTTATAGTGCATATGCCCCTAGATTTTGCGGTGTATCCCTAGATTTTTCAGATTAGGGACCCTAAGAAGTATGTATTATAACCAGAAATCCGTTTTTTTACCACTTATTTTTTTTATCAAAAGACCTTTTTGGGCCCCTAGCCAGAAATCTAAATGTCAGACCAATCTAAATGTGCCATTATCGCACCCTCTATTGAGATCTGTCAAGATTGAATAAATGATATAGGATATCAGTTCAATACCAATACCCATATTCCTCAATGCACTGTGCCCTGAGCAGTATTTACCCCATATATGACAGATCAAAACACACTAGTAAAGGAGGGTATCTCATTGTAACCTCCAGTGAACCCTGGCAAGGTTACAGGGAAATAGAGGGTGGGATCAGTTCAATAGCAACCACACCCCACCTCTTTATAATCCCGTTCAGCCTGAAGTACTCAAAACAACCTAAAAATGTTGGTGGTCTAATTCTGACAAATGCACATTGGAAAAATACTTTAAGGAGAAATACTAAACAGAATTCAACTTATGACTCCTTCATATATTCATCTGATTTTGCTGATTTCTCTCCCAAGTACTTTTCAAACATATCATTTAAAACTGATTATTTAAAAGTATTTGAATTCATTCATAAATTTACTAATTAATTGAAGGAGAGAGATATGATCTACATCTCTCATTCAGTTTCTTTACTAAAATGCCCTGATCAGATATATAACCCCAATACAGCCAGGGTATTTTAGGGTGCTGTGGGCATGAAAGGGTTAAGTGTGTTTGTGCAATATATCCTGGTCCAGGAGATAACAGATGATGACTTGTCTCCGTCTAAGACAGCACCATCTCTCATGCAAGAAAAATTCAATTGTACCATCAGGGGTCATGCTGCTTTTCCTCAATCAGCTACGAGAAAAAACAACAAGAGAGACGCCAGTGGCGTCAAGAGATTGTTTGATGTGTAATTTTTTTATTGTTAATTTTTTCAATTTTATGTTTTTCCGTTATTCGTATTTTAAGTTTTAGTCATTGTAATTTTTAACTTTGGTAAGTTTTTTTGTTTAGGCGTTTGTGGTGTTTGATGTGTGTTCTATTTGAATAAAGATTTGGTCGTGGTCTGAGTTATATGTTTTTAGAACGTTACTTGTTGTTTCTTTGTTAAGGTTTGTGTATATGTGATCTATCAGTGTTTGTTGTTTTGTTGTCGCTGTTGTAATGTGCTGGCGTGTTTGTGTGGAAGTGCATATGTCTTTGGAAGCTTTCAGATTTTTTGACATGAGGTTTATGTTAAAGTCTCCTATAATTATTTTTGATTCATTTGTTGTTACGGCTTCTAACTGTTTTAGGTCGTCGTGGAATTGTCCACCACAGTGGGAGTCTCTAGCTCCTCACCATCATGTGGACCTGACTCCCCCGCAGACCCCCACCTCTTCGCAGACGACTCCAGTTCTCCTGCATGGCGATGTGAGTTCACATGTGCCCCATGCATGAAATTAGGACTAAAACCTCCTCGCTTATCCACACGTTCTGACCAGTGAACAGGACTGGTTGTATCAGCCGACCTCTCTGAGTGTATGGATGAGCGACGTGAATGATCGCTGAAGTCTGATGGATCAAAGCTGACCGGCGTTCCGGCGTCGTAGCGAGGTGAGGGTTCATCGAGCGTCACAGAAACTGTCACGCTCTCCCGCTTCTGCCGGCTGTTGTTGATCTGAGAGTTCAAGTCGTTCTTGGGTATCATGTGGGCACCCTTGGTGGTAGTGGTGTTCTCCTGAATAAACTCCATGAAGCTATTGGCAGCATTCTCCCCCTCCTTCTGCAGGATGTAGCTATAGAACTCTCGCTGCAGGTGGAGGTTACACGTGAGTGCCTTGCCGTCCAGATCCTGTCCCACTCCCACGGGCTCGTTACTCCCTCGTGCCTTCCTCTGGCCCTGGGAGGTCTGCTGCACCATGGACTGAGCACCCAATGTGATGCTCTGCACCTTGTAAGTGTCTAGCAGATGCACCGGGTAGGAGTGTCATTGATATGACAAGTATCGATCGATCGAAATAATTTTTCCAATTAATCGAGAAAAAAATATTATGTCAATCGAATCGAATTAATCGAAACACATTTTTTCAGCCTTTTACGCAATTTTTAGCCAACACTATTAAGAATTTTGAAGAGTAACTCAAGTATTTAATCAGAAAGTGTTGAGAAAACCTTCATTGTCTTTGCATTGTGGGAATCTTAGGATCCTAGCCACAGAAATAGTGTGGAACATGTGAAAATTTTCTATTACTGCAGTTCTTCACAATCGAATCGAAATAATCGGAATCGAAAAATAAAATGTCAATTATCGAATCGAAAAAAAATGGATGTCAATGACAGTCCTAGCACCGGGGCGTGTTTGACGTTCGGGAGTGTCTGGATGTGAGGTGCACCCTGGGACTGTAGTTTAGCAGGCGAGGAGGGACTGCTCCCGTTGGCACCAGGGGGCGATGTCGACAGCTGGTGGGCCTGGACCTGAGACAGGGCACCTGAGGGGGGCAGGGGGTAGTGGTGCCCTGGTACGCGCTGACTGAAGGGGTGCCCCAGAAAGGGCGACATGCCAGGGTGTCCTGCCCCGGGCACTGGGGAATGGTGCCAGGGGGGTATGAAACCGTACGGCGTTATGAGAGGTCCATGAGGAATACCTGGGTAACCCAACCGTGGTAAAGGGTGGGGTAGCGCTGGTCCCTGAAGCCGTGCTGATGAGATGGGTCACCGTGGGCTGTGTGTAGGGGTGGTGTTGACCTGCATACCCTTCCCCTGGGGTGAGATGGGTCTGGTAGGTGTGGATGGCCCAGGGCGCGTCACTGATACCACTGTATACTGACTGGCCCCAGGACTGCTGCCGCTCCCAGCTACCACCGGGCTTCCACCCCGCTTGTTGTTGGGCGAGATCGCTCCTATTGGGATGGGGGACCGCACCACTGGCGGAGTCTTGACCGGAGAGGAAGGCATCTTGGGTGATACAAATGCAGGGAGATGCTGCCTGGGCCCGAGCACTGGGTTGAAGGGGTATGGGACCGGCATCGGCATCATAGGGTAGAAGCCTGCATACTTCAGGTCTGCTACTTCACTCATGTTGAGAAGAGTTTCTAGGGACAGAACTGCAGGCAGCACTAAACATCAGGTAGACTGAAGGTACATCAGAGAAATTCAATACACCATGCAACCTGAAAAAATAATCATACATACCATCAAAGCAACACAAAAATATCAACACAAAACATATCTCACCAAATGCAATCTTATATCATCACACCGACACAATATCTTCTTTAAACAGTAATTGTTTTGTTTGAGGGACAGTGAAGATTTGCATGGTTTCTATATTTTGTGGATGTGTTTTTATAAATGTGTATATTGAGTGATAGTTTTGTATTGATATTTTTGTATTTATTTCAATTTAATGTATGCTTACTATTTTGGGTTGTCAGGTGAATCAAGTTCCTATGATGCTCTTTGGTGTAGATGCAGTATGATGTCGAAGCCTGCTTCTATGAGTGCTGCCTGCAGTTATGTCCCTTGACACCCTTCTCACCATGAGTGAAAATGCAATCCTGAAGTATGCCATCCCATGCATTCGCATTACATGCTCTTTGGGCTTATAAGTTTGTGACCAATAAATTATAACAGTACACACTTTTCCTGTCACCCAAAACAATTAAAATCATATCTTTATCTAAAATACAACAACAGTGAGAACGGAAGGGATGGCAGGGTTAAAGGTCTGCTAACTTCAGGACTGCATACTACACTCATGGTGAGAAGGGTATATATACTGACTGCTGAAATCGCGATAAAAATATTTACTACTTCCGGTTTTTTCAAAGTTGTTTTTTTACGATTGTGGGGAACAAAGAAATTCCACAAATGGGCAGGATGGATTATTTAGAGTCTGTTTTCTTGAAGTTGAAACTTTTTTTCCGGTTTTAGTGGCGAAATTAATAAGTAAATTTAGAATTTCGCCAGGGTTCCTAAATCAACATTCCAAAAAGCCGTTTTTGCCGTTTTTTTCCGAAGTCGCCAATTTTTTTCAAAAATTACAAATATAACCAACAAGTTATGATAACAGGGTAAAAGCCCTATTTGTTGCGAACACTTTGATGGGTCATTTGTAAATTTTGACCCAGAAACGGCGACGTGACAATTTATTGAAAAAAGTATGTTTTTTGTGTGAAATGCACACAATGCAGTTACCTCGCTAATGTCAAAAAAATCAACTACCTGTTGTAGCGAAAAGCTATTTTCTCGCTTCCAACCTGAAGTTGAAATAAAAAAATGATTGAATCAGATAGATGATCATCTCATCTATCCAGGTAGGTAGTCATACTGTGATCGGCGGGTGATAGTTTGATGAAACTGACAGAAATCGGCGAGGTACCATTGAAAATGTACCCATCGCCATGGTCAACACGACATCATCGATGCGTGTTGACAAATATCTCAAAATATTTACAATTTTCCGAAATCAAAAGAACTAATCTTAATAATATAGATACTTGGCAAGTTAATTCTTTTGGTTTCAGAATTTCAGAGTTAGAGATGGCCACAAACGAAAGCTTTGAAACCGGGGTGCAAATTTCGTCAATCCCGATATTCAAAATGGCGGACCGTATCCTCGTAAAAAATACGTGAATGAACACGTAAGTAGTATAGTACAAAAAGGGATACAAATAGCCGCTCATTGGTTAATAAACCGCGGGAAAGAGTACCACGTGGTGTGACGGTGAGCCAGTGAAACCGCTCATTGGATAATACACCAGAGACAAACCACGTGGTAAGACCCCGCCCAGAATTATAAGTAGGCAAAATGGCTGCGATGAAGCGGCAGATCGATCGATAAAGAAAGTCCGATAAAAACGAACTATAAAGTAAACAATATAAAAATAATTTTGGATTTTGTTCTTATTAAGACAAAAACACAAAAGGTAATGTAATTGAAAATAAACATTAGGACCGAAAACACCACCAAAACACATAAGAAATCATGCGCTAGGGCAAATCAGATCACACCACAAGATCACTACGCATGCAGGTCACGAAAAATTAGCATAATAATATATGCGGCGCCTGCGCAAACAAACTAGGGTGACGCAGCGCCATGACGACCAACACAACCCGGAGACCGACTAGACAGGATTGTGAGAGCGTAAAGAAAAGTAGGTAACTCAAAACACCCCCAAATATCTCACGAATAAAAAGAGGAATCAAAACCAAACCCAAAATAGTCTCTTAAACACCCCCCAAACAAACAAACACCCAAAACGAATTCACGAAAAATGCAACCAAATCAGAGATAGGTCCGACAAGAACCCACAGAAACCTGGGAAAGACGACCTACAAAATATTGGAAATGGCTTCCACCGGCTCCCACCGATGGGTAAGACCAAAAAAAAAATCAAAACTATATTAAAAGAGATGTCCTAAAGGACAATCTCTAAAAAGATCATTGAAAAATATATCTTCGACTAAAAATAAACATATGACTAAATCAATGTTTTCTCAAGTGTCAAGTATATATTTCTGCAGAGTAATTCAAGTATTTTATGTCAATAATTTCTGAAGGTTCTAGCCCTCTCCTGCACCTTAAGAAATGGAACAGAACAAGGTGAAATCTGAGTTCTCCGGAGTTATTTTCATAATTTCACATTGTTCATAATATACAATCTAAGAGTATGATAACCTGGATGAGAAGCCAGCAGATCTCCTATGACTTGGGGAACTGGTATCAGCAAGGAATCAACTGAAAAACACTGCTTGCAGCCAATAGGCGAGCTGTATTTTTGAGGAAGTTGGTCCTTAATGACCCGAATGCAGCACGTATTACATTGCATGCATATTAGTCATGCTGGGCTCACATCCAACATATGTATGTATACATCCATCACACACTGGGCCTAATCAGATTGTATGGTAATTGGCCCCTCATTACTTCTATCTCAATCTAGCTCTCTGGTACCATCAGATATATATTGTTCCATTTCTCTAATTCTCCAAGTACTTTCTTTATACTTCACATTGTACATATGGACAATCAGATTTTTACAGCTACAATTTTCCATTTTCCCAAAATTTTCTTTTAAAATTTCAATTGTACATATGTGCAATCATAAACCTATTGCTCCATTTTTCTAATTCTCCAAATGCTTTTTTATACTGTACATTGTACGAATGGACAATTAGTTTTTTATATCTCTTTCCATTTTCCCAGATATTCTTTTTTTTATTTCAAATTGTACATATGTACGATCCATTTTTTTGGGGCTTGATTTTTTCAGTTCTCCCGACACTTACCACCCACTGATTTTCCGTCATACTGCCGACTCTGATGAGCATGTTGACCTCGTGATCCAGTCTCTCTAGGTCTTGCAGCACTACAACACAGAGAGGAAGGGTGGAGATAACATCAGAAATATAATACATAAAGGCTGCACACATAGTCCAGCAATCAATTTAGTCCCAGAGGAGCTAACATGGGTGTGTGTGCATTTATATGTATATATATATTTTAATCATTTAATCAAATGATTATATTTGTTATAAAGGCATATAAAGATTGGTTAAGAGAAACTTGCCATCTTGTCAGTACCATAATAAATTGGTCTATGTCAGTATTTACCATTATCTTAATTTTTGTCAGGAGTTTTGAACTCTTGATAAACAAGACACCCTAGGATGTCTTGAGTAGGGCCTGGAAGTGTGTGTCTTGCAATGTTTTGGGAGTCCAAGACACACCCAAACAAAAAGCTGCCTTAGGCCCTGATTGCCCACAACTTACGATTTTCCACACGATTCCTGGACCCCGAGGCACCAATCCTGGGTCTTCTATTGGGAGGCACGCGCACTGGGGATTGGTAGGGGGGTGGTGGCCTGGGAGTGACGGGAGCGAAGTCGTTGACACCAGGGGGCGCTGCATCAGCCTCGGAACTCGTCACATCCACGAGTCCTGGCGACTCACGATTACGATGCATCAGTGTCTCTGCATATTCGCGGTCCATTTCCTCCTGTAAGAAAAAATCATGTTACAATATATTTAGAAGCATAGTTGATACGTAAGTAAAATTTTGGCTAATCACTTAAAGTATTAACAAAACTCTTTAGTACACCTAAGAAGAGGGACATAGCTAGGACCAGCCCAGCTTGTCAGAAAAACTCCCTTTTAGACAGGCAAAAATTATTAATGACCACACTTTTTCTGGACAACCCATCTGACAGAAATTTTTGTGACTGTTTTGGACAGGCCTTTTAAAAATCCAAACTAAGACCCAGCCTCAGAATCATTATAAATATTATCATCATTACTATTTTTACAATTATCCTTATGTTTTAATGATGCCAGTAAGTTGCTGATAGGTAGTGGTTTGACTCTGGTCTGTTTCTCTTTTTTCCTCCAACCAGGGTCTTAGCCAGGATTTAGAAACTGGGTGCCTAAAATTGGTAATTGTAAAATTTTGGGGCGTCCAAATTTTTATGGGGGAACACAATAAACTCACATTTCAACCATAAACATGTATAACTTTATCAAAATAATGCATAATATCCTCATACAATATCGTGGGAATTACATGATGATAAGAAAATCCCATTATATGCTTGAGATTAACATTTCGAGAAATACCCCACAAACAAATCTGGGTGTCCTCACTGTCCTGAGGGGTGCTTTTGAAGGGTCTGTGTGTCCAAAAAGACACCCAGACACCCTGCTGGCTAAGACCATGCCTCCAACACTAGCATCTGGCTGGTCACGATTCAGCAGGAATAAAGCAGAGAAGAGTGATGACATATAAAGTTGTATATTCTCACCTGTAGCTGTCTAGCGAGAGCCTCATCATCCTGCAACTGCTGGACAGCCTCAACAGGATCGCGGTCAAGCATCCCTGACATCATACCTGTGGTGTTACTCCCACGGCGGCGAGGGCTGGGGCTAGCTGCTATACCTAAAACCAGTACAATAACTTAATACAATAATTCACATCTTCATCATGCTGTGGTATTACTCCCACGACGGCGAGGGCTGGGGCTAGCTGCTATACCTAAAACCAGTACAATAACTTAATACAATAATTCACATGTTCATCGTGCTGTGGTATTACTCCCACGACGGCAAGGGCTGGGGCTAGCTGCTATACCTAAAACCAGTACAATAACTTAATACAATAATTCACATGTTCATCGTGCTGTGGTATTACTCCCACGACGGCGAGGGCTGGGGCTAGCTGCTATACCTAAAACCAGTACAATAACTCAATACAATAATTCACATGTTCATCATACTGTGGTATTACTCCCACGACGGCGAGGGCTGGGGCTAGCTGCTATACCTAAAACCAGTACAATAACTTAATACAATAATTCACATGTTCATCGTGCTGTGGTATTACTCCCACGACGGCGAGGGCTGGGGCTAGCTGCTATACCTAAAACCAGTACAATAACTTAATACAATAATTCACATGTTCATCGTGCTGTGGTATTACTCCCACGACGGCGAGGGCTGGGGCTAGCTGCTATACCTAAAACCAGTACAATAACTCAATACAATAATTCACATGTTCATCATACTGTGGTATTACTCCCACGGCGGCGAGGGCTGGGGCTAGCTGCTATACCTAAAACCAGTACAATAACTTAATACAATAATTCACATGTTCATCGTGCTGTGGTATTACTCCCACGACGGCGAGGGCTGGGGCTAGCTGCTATACCTAAAACCAGTACAATAACTCAATACAATAATTCACATGTTCATCATACTGTGGTATTACTCCCACGACGGCGAGGGCTGGGGCTAGCTGCTATACCTAAAACCAGTACAATAACTCAATACAATAATTCACATGTTCATCATACTGTGGTATTACTCCCACGACGGCGAGGGCTGGGGCTAGCTGCTATACCTAAAACCATGACAATAACTCAATACAATAATTCACATGTTCATCATGCTGTGGTGTTACTCCCACGACGGCGAGGGCTGGGGCTAGCTGCTATACCTAAAACCAGTACAATAACTTAATACAATAATTCACATGTTCATCGTGCTGTGGTATTACTCCCACGTCGGCGAGGGCTGGGGCTAGCTGCTATACCTAAAACCAGTACAATAACTCAATACAATAATTCGCATGTTCATCATACTGTGGTATTACTCCCACGACGGCTGGGGCTAGCTGCTATACCTAAAACCAGTACAATAACTTAAAACAATAATTCACATGTTCATCATACTGTGGTGTTACTCCCACGTCGGCGAGGGCTGGGGCTAGCTGCTATACCTAAAACCAGTACAATAACTCAATACAATAATTCGCATGTTCATCATACTGTGGTATTACTCCCACGACGGCTGGGGCTAGCTGCTATACCTAAAACCAGTACAATAACTCAATACAATAATTCACATGTTCATCATGCTGTGGTGTTACTCCCAAGACCCCGAGGGCTGGGGCTAGCTGCTATACCTAAAACCAGTACAATAACTCAATACAATAATTCGCATGTTCATCATACTGTGGTATTACTCCCACGACGGCTGGGGCTAGCTGCTATACCTAAAACCAGTACAATAACTTAAAACAATAATTCGCATGTTCATCATACTGTGGTGTTACTCCCACGACGGCGAGGGCTGGGGCTAGCTGCTATACCTAAAACCAGTACAATAACTTAATACAATAATTCACATGTTCATCGTGCTGTGGTATTACTCCCACGACGGCGAGGGCTGGGGCTAGCTGCTATACCTAAAACCAGTACAATAACTTAATACAATAATTCACATGTTCATCATGCTGTGGTATTACTCCCACGACGCCGGGGGCTGGGGCTAGCTGCTATACCTAAAACCAGTACAATAACTCAATACAATAATTCGCATGTTCATCGTGCTGTGGTATTACTCCCACGACGGCTGGGGCTAGCTGCTATACCTGAAACCATTACAATAACTTAATACAATAATTCACATGTTCATCATGCTGTGGTGTTACTCCCACGACGGCGAGGGCTGGGGCTAGCTGCTATACCTAAAACCAGTACAATAACTCAATACAATAATTCACATGTTCATCATGCTGTGGTATTACTCCCACGGCGGCGAGGGCTGGGGCTAGCTGCTATACCTAAAACCAGTACAATAACTTAATACAATAATTCACATGTTCATCGTGCTGTGGTATTACTCCCACGACGGCGAGGGCTGGGGCTAGCTGCTATACCTAAAACCAGTACAATAACTTAATACAATAATTCACATGTTCATCGTGCTGTGGTATTACTCCCACGACGGCGAGGGCTGGGGCTAGCTGCTATACCTAAAACCAGTACAATAACTCAATACAATAATTCACATGTTCATCGTGCTGTGGTATTACTCCCACGACGCCGGGGGCTGGGGCTAGCTGCTATACCTAAAACCAGTACAATAACTTAATACAATAATTCACATGTTCATCATACTGTGGTGTTACTCCCACGTCGGCGAGGGCTGGGGCTAGCTGCTATACCTAAAACCAGTACAATAACTCAATACAATAATTCGCATGTTCATCATACTGTGGTATTACTCCCACGACGGCTGGGGCTAGCTGCTATACCTAAAACCAGTACAATAACTTAAAACAATAATTCGCATGTTCATCATACTGTGGTGTTACTCCCACGACGGCGAGGGCTGGGGCTAGCTGCTATACCTACAACCAGTACAATAACTTAATACAATAATTCACATGTTCATCGTGCTGTGGTATTACTCCCACGGCGGCGAGGGCTGGGGCTAGCTGCTATACCTACAACCAGTACAATAACTTAATACAATAATTCACATGTTCATCATGCTGTGGTATTACTCCCACGACGCCGGGGACTAGGGCTAGCTGCTATACCTAAAACCAGTACAATAACTTAATGCAATAATTCACATGTTCATCATGCTGTGGTATTACTCCCACGACGGCGAGGGCTGGGGCTAGCTGCTATACCTAAAACCAGTACAATAACTTAATACAATAATTCACATCTTCATCATGCTGTGGTATTACTCCCACGACGGCGAGGGCTGGGGCTAGCTGCTATACCTAAAACCAGTACAATAACTTAATACAATAATTCACATCTTCATCGTGCTGTGGTATTACTCCCACGACGGCGAGGGCTGGGGCTAGCTGCTATACCTAAAACCAGTACAATAACTTAATGCAATAATTCACATGTTCATCATACTGTGGTGTTACTCCCACGACGGCGAGGGCTGGGGCTAGCTGCTATACCTAAAACCAGTACAATAACTTAATGCAATAATTCACATGTTCATCGTGCTGTGGTATTACTCCCACGACGGCAAGGGCTGGGGCTAGCTGCTATACCTAAAACCAGTACAATAACTTAATACAATAATTCACATGTTCATCGTGCTGTGGTGTTACTCCCACGACGGCGAGGGCTGGGGCTAGCTGCTATACCTAAAACCAGTACAATAACTCAATACAATAATTCACATGTTCATCGTGCTGTGGTATTACTCCCACGGCGGCGAGGGCTGGGGCTAGCTGCTATACCTAAAACCAGTACAATAACTCAATACAATAATTCACATGTTCATCATGCTGTGGTGTTACTCCCACGGCGGCGAGGGCTGGGGCTAGCTGCTATACCTAAAACCAGTACAATAACTTAATGCAATAATTCACATGTTCATCGTGCTGTGGTATTACTCCCACGACGGCGAGGGCTGGGGCTAGCTGCTATACCTAAAACCAGTACAATAACTCAATACAATAATTCACATGTTCATCATGCTGTGGTGTTACTCCCACGGCGGCGAGGGCTGGGGCTAGCTGCTATACCTGAAACCATTACAATAACTTAATACAATAATTCACATGTTCATCATGCTGTGGTGTTACTCCCAAGACGGCGAGGGCTGGGGCTAGCTGCTATACCTAAAACCATGACAATAACTCAATACAATAATTCACATGTTCATCATGCTGTGGTATTACTCCCACCACGGCGAGGGCTAGGGTTCTCTGCTATACCTGAAACCATTACAATAATTCACATGTTCATCATACTGTGGTATTACTCCCACGACGCCGGGGGCTGGGGCTGGCTGCTATACCTAAAACCAGTACAATAACTTAATACAATAATTCACATGTTCATCGTGCTGTGGTATTACTCCCACGACGGCGAGGGCTGGGGCTAGCTGCTATACCTAAAACCAGTACAATAACTTAATACAATAATTCACATGTTCATCATGCTGTGGTATTACTCCCACGGCGGCGAGGGCTGGGGCTAGCTGCTATACCTAAAACCAGTACAATAACTTAATACAATAATTCACATGTTCATCGTGCTGTGGTGTTACTCCCACGTCGGCGGGGGCTGGGGCTAGCTGCTATACCTAAAACCAGTACAATAACTTAATACAATAATTCACATCTTCATCATGCTGTGGTATTACTCCCACGACGCCGGGGGCTGGGGCTAGCTGCTATACCTAAAACCAGTACAATAACTTAATACAATAATTCACATGTTCATCGTGCTGTGGTGTTACTCCCACGTCGGCGGGGGCTGGGGCTAGCTGCTATACCTAAAACCAGTACAATAACTTAATACAATAATTCACATGTTCATCGTGCTGTGGTATTACTCCCACGACGGCGGGGACTAGGGCTAGCTGCTATACCTAAAACCAGTACAATAACTTAATACAATAATTCACATGTTCATCGTGCTGTGGTATTACTCCCACGACGGCGGGGACTAGGGCTAGCTGCTATACCTAAAACCAGTACAATAACTTAATACAATAATTCACATGTTCATCATGCTGTGGTATTACTCCCACGGCGGCGAGGGCTGGGGCTAGCTGCTATACCTAAAACCAGTACAATAACTTAATACAATAATTCACATGTTCATCGTGCTGTGGTATTACTCCCACGACGGCGGGGACTAGGGCTGGCTGCTATACCTAAAACCAGTACAATAACTCAATACAATAATTCACATCTTCATCATGCTGTGGTGTTACTCCCACGACGCCGGGGGCTGGGGCTAGCTGCTATACCTAAAACCAGTACAATAACTTAATACAATAATTCACATGTTCATCGTGCTGTGGTATTACTCCCACGACGGCGGGGACTAGGGTTCTCTGCTATACCTGAAACCATTACAATAATTCACATGTTCATCATACTGTGGTATTACTCCCACGACGGCGGGGGCTGGGGCTAGCTGCTATACCTAAAACCAGTACAATAACTTAATACAATAATTCACATGTTCATCGTGCTGTGGTATATATTACTCCCACGACGGCGGGGACTAGGGCTGGCTGCTATACCTAAAACCAGTACAATAACTTAATACAATAATTCACATGTTCATCTCAGTTCATGAAATTGCCATAAGAAAGAATCCCTGAAAGTATTTTTTTTAATTCAGACAGTTTTAGAGATATCTTGTATACAAGTCGGGAGGCTGACAGGAACTGTGCCAAAAACAAAATATTTACCCCCTGATAAAGGGGAGACATGATTTCATTTCTCCTTGGATAATTTTTGGAAAAATGTTTTAGTTGTGAAATGTATCCACAGTAGTCAGGATATTTTTGATTGCAAGGTGCATAAATGGGTTACGGCTGTAATTGGTTACATAGAACTTTCTCAACTTCAGATCATAACATGTGGGTTTATTTTTGACGTGAACTATTGTGCATTATCAATAATTTCCTGGGTTATCGATAGCGCTACTATCGTGGCACAATGATCAAATGGCCATTAATTTGATACTTCATCCGAGGACTAGTGTTACACGGTCCAGTGTCTTAGCCAGGATTTAGAAACTGGGTGCCTAAAATTGGGAGTTGTAAAATGTTTGGGCGTCCAAATTTTTAAGAGGGATCACAATATACTCATATTTCAACCATAAACATGTATAAATTCATCAAAATAAGGCATGATATTATTAAACAATGTCATGGGAATTATAAGGAGATGAAAAAATTCAATTATAAGCTTAAGATTGAGATTTTTAGAAATTCCACACTAAAAAATTTGGGTGTCCTGAGGGGTTCTTTTTTAGGGTTTGGGTGTCCAAAAAGGCACCCAGACACCCTGCTGGCTAAGACCATGGTTACACCTACCTGCTGCTACACCATGTCTCCCCATGGTGCCCTGTCCTCTCGCTGTCAGGCCCGACAACCTGCTGCCCGTGCTGCTCACAGCGCCCTCTCTGCGGGCCGCCAGGTGACGGGCGCGACCCACTCGCAGCTTACGCCCGTTACGCTCGCTACTACCCTGGTAGAACTGACTAGCTGGTGTGAACGCTTCATGAGGCAGCCGAGCGCTTGACGCCGCTGGTCGCATGCTGGACCTGCTCACGACTGGACTGAAATCCTCTGCAGCATGGCTACTGTCTAGAATCTGCACTGAATCATCACTGCCATGGTATCTCCTGTACGACGAGTTAGCAGCAAAACCTCTCGGCGAGGTTCTCCTGTTGTTTGTAGATGGCGCCACCGTGCTATCCGGGGAGGGTGTATTGCCTGTGCGTGCTGGGGCGACCACAGTGGCAGTGCTTGTTTGCGTTCTCAGCGGGTTCCTTCGAGGCGCCCCTAAAGAAGACTGTGCGCTACTCAATGATGAGGTTGAGGAGGCAGCTGCATAGCTATGGTTATTATTGTGAGGAGTAGTGTGTCTGGAGACCTCTATGTTCCTCCGTCTGTTGCTAGAGGAGGCGGTCTCATCCCGGCTATGGTAGTTATCCGCCATCTCCTGGAGTAGTTTGAGGTAGTCTCCAGAAGGCTCGGCGCTGGCGTACTGATTGTAGCTGGTTCTCAGCTGAGCAGACGCAGAGGCCAGCGTCTCCCCTTCTCCGCGCTGAGCACCCTCAGAGAGGGTGGCACCCTCCCGCGTGGCCACTGTGGCGAGGTATCGTTTCTTCACGGCACCATGATGAGCATTGTTTTGTTTTTGTTGCGGGGAAGAAATGGCACTACTCTTATTATCATTATCATTATTACTAGTACTAGCACAACTGCTTTCGGAGTCGGTATTCGCTAGAAAGTTCACCAATTTTGCACCACCTGGTCTGCTGGCTGCAGAGCTGGCATCGTTCTGCCCCCAGCGAAGGTCTACATTCGGAAGCTCGTCACTATCGCTATCAGAGCTGGAAGGAACATACGTTGCATAAGGGCTAGTAGTCGTCAATTTCCTACTCCCACTCGATTCTTTACCCTTTCTCACATTCGCTGAGCATCTGACCGGCCCCTGAGCCATGGCGTCGCTCACAGCAGCATAGCTGTTGGGCCTTTTCGGGAAGCTCAAAATACTTTCATCATCATCATCATCATCGTCGCTTTCACTATCTGTAATAACAGTCTGTATCTTTTTCTTCATCTTCATTTCTCGGTTGCGCTTCAGTCTCTCCAATGCTGCTTTCTTTGGGTGCAATGTCCTTTCCAACGGAAGACTGTTGTTACTTTTGTCACCTGTAGAGGGCGCAGCCTCCAGTCGAAGCTTCTTCGCCTTCTGATTGGTTGTCTTATGTAGGGGAATAAACCTCCTCTTCCCAGTCTTTGCAAAGACAGGACTAAAAATAAAAATGGAAGCACTGCTAGATACAAATATGAAGGTATAAGGAAATGTTTATATAACAATATATGTAAAAGAATTTGTTAATTCGTAAAAATATATTAAATAAACGAAGTTCCCACTTAACTCAGTATTTTGTTCATTGAAATTTTCATTTATTTAAAACTCAAAAAATAATAGATAAAGTAGCTTATGTTGAAATATCCACAAAGTTGCTTTCCAAAAACTATTTATAAGCTAGTTAAGTATATATAATTTTCTTTCCAGAAATAATCAAAACACACAATATTAACATTTCATTGTCCCTTTTCAAAAAAAAAATCAGAGCGACATATATACTGAATTAAGTTTCCTCAAAAGTACAAGTATTGAACTTAGAGCTGCACTCACGAAGGGAGTTAGACTCATGAGCTCACCACCCTTTCGACTCGTGAGCTCATCACGTTCCAATTTTCGAAAGAAATACTTATTTTCCAGCCCATCTATTAAGAAATAAATATTTATTGGCGTAGATTTATTAACATTGCCATATTTATTTAATTTTAAAACGTGCTGACGAGGTACAAAGGTCAGTATAGCACTAAACACCGCTTGAATGTATACATTGGAGATTGTAAAGAAGACATGACAGCAATAAGCAGTTATGTATGTTAATAATGTGTGTTAGGTGCTCTGTGTTACGTATGTGTTCCAAACATAGACGAGCTCACGATTTCAACATTTCAGCTCGAGCTCAGCGAGTTTGCCCCAGGGCTCGAGCCACTCTAGTTTGGGAGTGGTGAGTGCAGCTCTAATTGAACTTGTATTTAAATATCTTTTTCAAGACAATTCACACAACCTAACAGAACCTGTTAATGTTATCATCTTTTGTCCTGTACATTACCTTGGTGTGGCTGGTACAAAGTCCTCACAGTTAAAACTGCTGTCACCAGGTGGCGCATCGTTTGTGAGGTTCGACCCCGAGGGGCCTGCAGTAGAGGGGTCCATCCCTCTCAAAAACTGTTGATCTGGCTTACAGGCTAAATCTGGACAGGATCTGGAAAGAAAACAACATTGTCTACAATGGAACTTGAATAAGCTGAACACCTACATGGACCACCATAAGGCATAACTTATTTTCCTCTATTGGACCCAGGGTCTTAGCCAGGATTTCAATAATGCCTGTCCAACACAGCAATTTCAAAAATTTTGCCCATCCATATCGAGCTACTTATCTACTTCAAATCCTTATACCAGCTACATTTAATAGCTTAGTGTGTCAAAAAGGGCAGTTTACACTTCAGCTATGCCCTAGAAGACAGTTTGTTATGAAAATATTTGGTTATTACACCCCAAAGGTCAAACTTGAAAAATCATCATAGAAATTTTTGCCTGTCCAAACAGGAGGTTTTTAGGAAACTACCTGTCCAAAAGACAGGTAGAACGGGTCCTGGCTAAGTCCCTGATTGGACCCATTCATGCCTAAAGCTTGCTAGAAACAATCTTGTGGTAAGAGATGATATACTTTTGATAAATACTTCTAAGGTATACCACATGAATTCACAAAATATTTGGGGGAGAGATGTGGGTTTGATCTGATTCATTTCTCCTCAAGTTCTGTATAATTGAATTAACCAAACATAACCAAATGGTCAGGTTGCTTTGAGGTGCTGCAGGAATGAATAGGTGTTAGTACAGGCTAACTTGGATATGACAGACTCAATGGAGGATTGGTCCGTCATATGCAAAATCTGTCATTTACATATTACACATACTTGATACGCATGGGACTGGGACCAGGCATATTGTCCGTCATAGACAAAAGTCTGTCATACAGTGGTACGCCATATCCTGTACTTGTAAGTGAGAACACTGGTTTCTCCCACTCAGAGGCCTGAATTCAGTGTGGATAACCCGTAACGTGATGTACATAATATTTTTACACTTTGGTTTTTGAAGGCATTAAATTAGGATCTAGTATACAGGAAGAATTTTCTGCTGCTCCAACAGTAGACCCAGTAATGGCACATGTGCACTTAAACAAGCATCACATATGCGATCTGGCACCAGTTTCTAAGGGAAACAAACGGTGCACTTCACAACATGCGCATATTAATTACCAGTGTTGAACTAGTGCACAGGCAGCCTTTTGCTGACTAAGTGTAGCTAGCTTATTTCATTGTAAAGTGTGTATATTTCTCCTTTTTATTGTGGGAGAAACATATTCCACCACTTGTGGATCAGGAAAAAGAAGGAATCTGGCACTTCTAAGTGATTTGGTGTCTTGGGGTATGTGTTTGAAAATCAGTATCATAGTTACAATGGTACCTAGTTTTCAACCACAGAGGACAGGTAGATGTATACCAGGCAGGGACTTAGCCAAGACCCGTCCTGCCCGTCTTTTGGACTGGTAATTTCCTAAAAACCTCTTGTTTGGACAGGCAAAATTTTCTATGAAGATTTTTCAATTTTGACTTTTGGGGTGTAATAACCAAATATTTTCCTAACAAATTATTTTCTCGGACATTGCTGAAGTGTAAATTACCTTTTTTAACACACTAGGCTATCAATTGTAGTAGGTATAAGGATTTGAAGTAGATAAGTGGCTAAATCTGGACGGGCAGAAATTTTGAAATTGCTGTTTTGGACAGGCATTTTTGAAATCCTGGCTAAGACCCTGATACCAGGTAGATGCAGCAAGGGGCCATTTATTGGCTGCAGTGTCATTTATGGCCGGTCCAGACCCTGGGCTGGTCCATTGTATTTTTCCTGCACCTATTGGCTGCAAGCAGGATATATATCAATTGATCCCCTGCTGTGACCTATACCCCAGGCAGGGTCTTAGCCAGGATTTCAAAAATGCCTGTCCAAAACAGCAATTTCAAAAATTTTGCCCGTCCAGATTTAGCTACTTACCTACTTCAAATCCTTATATCAGCTACATTTAATAGCCTAGTGTGTCAAAAAGGGTAATTTACACTTCAGCTATATCCTAGAAGATGGTTTGTCAGGAAAATATTTGGTTATTACACCCAAAAAGTCAAAATTGAAAAATCATCATAGAAATTTTTGCCTGTCCAAACAGGAGGTTTTTAGGAAACTACCTGTCCAAAAAACAGGTAGGACGGGTCCTGGCTAAGTCCCTGACCCCAGGTCAGATGGCAAGCAATTTTAAAATTCTTACTGATGTACACCTCAATCAATATATATCAAATATCCCAATTATGAATATTTGATAAAAATTCAATCTAGAATGAGAGTGGGACATTCCCTAGAAAAAGGAATGGCATAAAATTAGTACCACTTTCTGAGAACTGGAGTGGAGCATCAAAATATTAAAGGGCATGTACTAAATCTAAACCCATATCTTGAATGATCCAAAACAAAGGTTGCATTTGTTTATCTTCCACACTGAATTTCATCCTAACTTTTCAGCATATTTAGGCTTATTGGGACTAGCCAGTTGTATGCGATGGAGGAAACTGATGTACCTGGCATTATTTAAATGATCACCTGATCTGAAATATTTAAAGATAATGAGAGCCATTCATGTCACCTACCAAGCAAGAGGGGCAGCATATGGGGGGAAAAATACTCCCTGCCTTAGGGATTGGCTGAGGCCTGAGGGTAATAAACGGTGCTTACTGCTTAGTGGGCAATGATAAGCAATTGCAATTATTGCCTTAGCTTGATTGGCACTGATCTGTTAATAATTTCATATGACCTCTAAATTAAGGGTCATCTTGTATTTGACTACCTCAATGCTGGTACATACCAGAATTGTTCTGAGAATTTTGCAATTATGTTACCTACCAGAATTATTCCCTACAAACAATTCTAGAATGTACCAGAATTGTTGTAACAATTCTTAATTGGGTCATCTTGCACTTCGCGACCTCAATTCTAAACAGAAATGTTTATCACATGTAACAATTCTAGAACGTACCAAAATTGTACAATTCCGGTACGTACCAGAATTGTGTGGATATACAATTCTGGTACACATTTTTTATTCCAGAATTGTTACTACAATTCTGGGACGTACCAGAATTGTCTGCGAATTATCTTCCTGCAGCTGTCGGAATGACGCCGTTAAAGCCCCTAATTTTCATTTTTTACTCATTTCTTCCAGAACAATCCGGCGCGTTAAGGCCAAGTACTTGACAAACGGCATCATTCTTGAAATTGGCCGGTAAAACATTCTCGGACAATTCTGGTACGTCCCAGTATCATAGTGTTAGCGGCCGTACGTCTTTGGCCGCCATTTGGACGCACAACTATCGTGATTTCCAGCTTTGGACACCCCGGAGAAACCTCTTAAAAAACCCCAAAAGACGCACTATATTAGGCTAACTTAGCGAGTTTGGACGGCTTTATCACTCACTTCCTGCTTGACCTGTTTGTTGAGAGCGGTATCCCAAGAGATCACACAAAGAGATAACACTCCCAGCAGAGTTGAACTGCCCATTAACCAGCCTCGAGGGAGATTAAGAGCAGATAAGCACCGCCCGCTGCCGCTGCCGTGATGCAGTTGTTAACTAGCGCTAATTGCGTAGTGCTCACATTTCCAGCCAGTTGGGAAACAATTAACAAGTCACTCTATTTGCCTATTCAAGTACTATTTATACAACCTCTTGTGTTTGTGAGAGATCGTTACTACTGTGATATAAGTGCATGCGAATTGTGTTCATACTATCAGACGTTATAATACGTTTGCAAAGGAAAGGAACAGAGGCAACACTAAGGTACTTCTCAAGCCTAATCTAGTCATCTGGAACAGAGGCAGAAGGTAAGATTATTTACTGTATCACTAACCTGGGATGCCACCAGGGGGGTCCATAGATTTTGTCATACATAACATGGGTTTTAAGGTAAAATTAATGCATGTTTATTACCCCTGCCCTGATACAGGTGGCGGGAATTGGGGGGATGATTTAAACAAGTGATGGGATCTCATTCTTACGAACGAGATTACCGTCACACACACCGGAGTTCTGCCCAATTTTTTTTCAGGTAAAAAAAACTTAGTTATTTTTGACCCAGATGTTTACCCCTGTTTAAATGATAACCTACAAAAGAAAATGAATAACATACTACCACTACTTCCTGAACCTAAGTCAAAATCAATGAAATTACCTTTGTTTTATATATGGATAGGCTTACAGAAGTTACAGGTATCTCCTACAGTTGTGTGGGATTTTCCTTACTGCTAATATTGGACTCATGGAGGGGGGGGGGGGGGGGGTGTTGCTTTTGGGTTGACTTTGTTTTCCTTCTATTCTGCATTTATTCGACCTATACAAAGTATACATTTCCTGAGAGCTCTTCTAATGAGGAATACATTGAAAATTAAAGAAGTGCCCTCTCAGCAGGATGTCAGATTTTATATTAGGGTTACTTCCTAGAAAATTTTATCATAGCCAAATTAGCCTATAGAATGCGGGGTTAATACATTTGACTCAGTTTTTCCTCTATCCTGCATAAATTTGACAATTCAGCCTATACAATGTATATACTGCCTAAAAGCTCTTCTAATGAGGAAGACAGTGAAAACTACACTCTCAACAGGAATTCAGATTGATAATTGTACTAGATAATCTGGCCTATACAATATGTGACTAATTTCTTTGACTGAATTAAGTAGATTAATATCTATATATCTGATCTTCGTTACTACGCTTTTATTTTTTTCTACATATGCCTCACCATATCATAGAGCTTAAATACCACTCATGGCACTTTCCTTTACCGAACCAGTCCTATTCTTAAGGGCCCTCTGAGGACAAGGCGCTGTTGAGTGTACCTCAGTTTGAATTATTTCCATCGCACTTACCGTGTATACTGCAGATCCAACGGTCACTTTTTTTTTTTTCGGGCAAGTAACGATTCAATTCGGGCAAGTGAATTTCATGTCGGTGCCTGTGAGGCCATAGTTCATGCACACGTAAAAAAAAGATTGGTAGAGTACTGGCGCAACATCAAAAAAGGGTAAAAAAGGTAATTTTGCTTCTGAAAAACAGAAATATTTTTCATCTGAAATCTCTCATTTTGCTCTCAGATAAGGCTGAGAATGCATCTCAGAGCATCTAGAACCCTCTGGCTTCTGGGGGCCTTGAGCGGCCCCCAGACCCCCCGCCGCAATGACCGTGCGCCGCAGGCGCACGGGCCGTCCGCCTCCGGCGGACAGACTTGGACACCCTACTACATCAACAAGGCCCATTTGGACACCCTGTTTTTATAAATTGGCTAAGTCCCTGCCCAGTATTGCCTGAATTAACAATTCTGGTACACTTAGATTACTAGAATTGTTCTGACAATTCTGGTATGTTCTAGAATTGTTTGGTGCGTACCAGAACTGTAAAATTAACTGAACAATTCTGGTGCGTACCAGAATTGAGGTCACAAAGTACAAGATGACCCTTAATTGTACATACCAGATATTAAGTGTAAACAATACTGGTACGTTCAAGAATTGAACAATTCTGATACTACACGAATTGAGGTTGTAATGTAAAATACGACCTAAATTTCTAGGACTAGAAAGTAGAATGTAAACAGATATGCATTGTCCCCTACCACGGCCTATAGCCCTATACTATGACTAATCAAACAAATGTGTATAAAATAAATATCTGAACTTATTGCTAGGTAAAATTTCCAGAATATCAAAAGGGCAAGGCACTTTAACTTATAACTGGGGAGAAATGGATGTGTAGTGTGGTGATTTTGTTATGTCCTGAGGATGAGTATCAAATTTGTTTGGCAAGTAGAATAGTCAGATGTGCCGGAATGATTAATGGGCTTTCAGCAGTCAGGGTCTGAATGAGAAACTTTCACTCACTCCTTTTTTTCTGCTGATCAATCCAGTTATGCAAAAATATTTTTTAGGAAAACCAACCGCTGCACAATTCGTCTTATAGACCCAGTGATTCAAGCACACAAGACGTAACCCCCAAAATAATATTTATCCTAGATCTAAGTAATGGACCGATGAAAACGTTTCTCATCCATGCATTATTGTGATTTTTCGGAGTATTTACCAAAAATACGCATTATTTGCAACGAGATCGTAATTGTTCCCTGTCTTCCTCAAAGCGTGTATTTACCGCACGTCAAATCTCTCACCTTCTGGCAAGGTGTAAAAGATTCCAATCAACCAAGAACTGAAAGTCGGTCAGTTTCTTTTTCCACCCTCTCTTCAATTAAATAGCAGATCCTTCCACACCAGCCGTCCCATTAGCTCCCGCCATCTTGGCTAATAATTGACCAATGAAAGTACTGGAATAAATTCATCGCGGAGCGGTTTCTTCTGAAACAGGTCCAAAGAGGTTAATACTGAGTAATGGCAATTCTTCAAAACACATGTATTACTAGGATGAATCAGTTGAAATAAAGTTAGATTGTTTCAGGATAAGTAATAATCAGTATGGTCATCAAAAACATTTTTCATAAAGTGTCAGTCTCATTAGATGTTCAAATGATGGACTAATAGGTTTATCTACTAAGACCTGTTCTGCCAGTGAGATGGCAACTGTCAACAAAGTGTACTTGAGTCTGTGCCAATGATGTACATTGCTGAAGGTTTTCTACCATCAAAAAGCAACATGGAAAAACATCTAATTATTTAACTAGTGTGATTGATGACATTTGCATTTTCTGTAAGTTTGATTGCTATAAAAGTCTGAATAATGTCTATGTTTGTGTTCAATGAAATAATTTTGCCTGTGTGCTTTTGCCTGTTAAGTGTAGGGGGTGTAGGAATTATTGCTTGTACCTGGCCTGATAATCATAACAACAATAAAAGAAAAAATGCAAATGGCCAGAGCCTTAGCTCTCTCGTCCAAGTGTAATAACAATGTATCATAAGTTTGCTTTTAGGGGTAGACAAAGTTCAATCTAGATGCAGTGACATGTAAACACTTACTATATACAACATAACAACTCAGTGCTGATTGAGCACTATTTTAAGGAGATCTGGGAAGAAAAAAATACTGGTCTAGTGGTCTGTTACAAATGACTGGTATTTTCTGTTGTGCCATTTACTTTTTAGTTAGTTCACACAGTGCAGTATTTTTGGCTTGCTCATATTCAATATATAGTAGGCCTATTTGTAAAATTCCCTAGAATAGAGTATAGATTTTGACATTATTTTGTAATTCAATCTTTCTTATGACATCTGGGCTAGTATCACCCTGGTAGAACAAATACTTTAACGTGCAACCCTTTCCTGTCCAGAGTTTGTCCAATATGGCAGTGTCAGATTTAGAAATGATAGTTTTGAAAATAATTTGGGAATTAAGCATAGTCTGGCAAAATTTTGGAAGGAGTTTTGGTGATATTTTAAGTTGTGTTTAACATTTCTTTATCAGTTACTTTCTGATTGATGCTCTTGTCAAACTTATTTATCCAAAATATAGGCCTGTATTGGCCTTTACAGGCATAAAGAGGTTAAAAAATGGGTATTCATTCATACGGTCCAGGGTCTTAGCCAGGATTTAGAAACTGGGTGTCCAAAATTGGCAATTGTAAAAATGTTGTGGGGTCCACATTTTTAAGGGGGACCACAATCTACTCAGATTTCAACTATAAACATTTATGAATTTATCAAAATAATGCATGATATCCATAATCCTTATACCATGTCATTGGAATTATACAGAGAAGAAAAAAAAACATTCTTGAGATTGACATTTGAAGAATTTCCTCACAAGAAAAATTGGGTGTCCTGAGGGGTGCTTTTTAAGGGATTGGGAGTTGAAAAAACACCCAGACGCCCTGCTAGCTAAGACTATGTTCATATCATAGTGATACATGATCTTTTTTATTTGCAGAACATGGACAGGTCACATGATTAGATAAGGGTGGATAAAGAAGGCACTGCAATGACAGCTCCACGTCTGAAGTACGCCTGTGACCTGGATAAATCTGTCCTCATCAACAACTTTGAGAAGAGAGGCTGGATACCAGTCGCTCCAGACGAGGACTGGAATTTCTACTGGTGAGACATTATGAGCGTCTAACAAAAAAAATTAGTATCTTTTTGCCTGGTCTTTCAACCACAGTTAATTTTTCAAGAAAATCACCTGGAATTCTTGTAGGCAGCATTATCAAGTTGATCATTATCATCATGTTTATACATCCCCAACTTCATTTTAAATTTCATCATTGATTGGTTAAATGATAATGCAACATGAAAAATAAATAAATTTACTGACCCATGGCACTGGTATCTGGGAATCACACAGCATGGTCTGACAACTTTCAACATAGCTTTCTCAATGTCTAATAAAATTTCAGATTTATCTTATGATGACTGCTGAACCCAATTGAGCAAATTTTCTGTCAAATAAATTCCAAAAACGTCAAGATCAGGATATGCTAATTTAATATGTGTTTGACCATATGCTTATCTTACCTGTGGATTGGTTCAATTACATTTCTATACATCATTGAATATCTTATGTTGTACATGTATTATTTTATTCAGGGCAACTGTTCAAACCATACGCAACATCTTTAGTGTGGACACAGGTTACAGACTCAGTGATGACCAGTAAGTTGGAAATACTTTGACAGTAAAAGGGTTTAGATGATTCAAATAATGTAATAAGTAGTTTCAGGGGCAGATGCAGGATTTCAGTGTAGGCGGTGCTTGATTGAATGAAGGGGGTGGGCGGTCTTTTATTACAGAGAGGTGGATCTTCCTCACTAGATTTAATCATTACTAGACATCTGCGTATGAAATATGAAATCTGGGGACAAAGTAGCTCAGTTGATTAGGTGTCAGACTAGTAATCAGTAGGTCGCTGGTTCAATTCCCGGTCGGGGCACTTTGTTCTGTCCTTGGGCAAGACAGTTTATTCCATATTGCTTCAGTCTACCCAGCTGCGAAATGGGTACCTAGCATAAATAAGGCAGTGCTTAGAGCTTGTGCGCTATATGCCGCCAGTTGCTCTGGAATATCTCCCGAGGGATTGAAATGGTTTCCGTGTGTACAGGCCTGCTAGGGGAGGAAGGTCGTGTGAGCACTTCGGTGGATACAAGACTATAAACCGAATACCTTTATGAAATTCAATATTTTAAATTGTAAAGTGAGGTTAGTCAAAACCCTTGAACACCCTCTGTGTCCACAATTGATTTTCTCTTAAATAATTTTATTATGTTTCTGTCCGGAAGATGAGTTGCTTGAAATTGATATTTTTGATCTAATGTATATCATACTTTTGTGTATTCAGAATCATTAATCATTTTCCGAACCACTATGAGCTGACAAGGAAAGATCTGATGGTGAAAAATATCAAAAGGTATCGCAAAGATTTGGAGAAAGAAGGCAACCCTTTGGCTGAAAAAGATGAAAATGGACGATATATACATTTGGGTAAGTTTTCCAGAAACTTAAAAATTAGCTCTTAGTGATAGTATTTAGTACTTAAAATGTGTGTTATTTAATATAATTTGTGCCATTATTCATAAGGTAGAATTTCACCAACTTATTAAAAAAATCATTGTTTTAACTCATCCTTTATTCTACTTCACTCATGATTGATTCAAAACTTGTGGAAGAGATTATTTGATCAAAACTTGCCAGTATAAATTCTTCTTATTTTTAAAATGTTTTATTGTGCATTTTGTCTTTTTGTGTAGATTTTATCCCAGTAACTTTCATGCTGCCTGCTGATTACAACCTGTTTGTTGAGGAGTTCAGGAAAAATCCCTCCAGCACTTGGATCATGAAACCATGTGGAAAAGGTAAGTGTTCAATTAGTTCAGCGGTCGTGTAACCAATGGGGAACCAGCAGTACTAAACATCCTGGGCCCAGTATAGGTAAAGATGCAGTAAAAGATTTTTTTTAATTATTTAATAATATTTCAATTTTTAAAAAAAGATGGATGTTTTCGATTTGTTGGCCAATCTCTACCATTTTACCGATTATATGACATTCTGCAGCAGAGAGAAGTGGTACCCTCCATCATAATTCCCCAATTAAAGCTTGGAAGTGAGATAAGTTTGAGTCTTTGCAGAATCTGCACTATTAGGGGGTTGGCCTGGTCGCTATACTAACATGCAGCATTGTAGATGGATGCATGTGGTACCTTTTAGAACTGGAAGAACTCATAGTACTTTGAGAGAGAAGTGAACTTCCTCCCTTCCTGAGTTGTTATCTATTCACCATATGGCCCAAGCTATTGAATGTGATAAAAATCTTAACCAAACAAACAATAAAATCGGGAAATAGAATATAATGTTTGAATTTTCTTTTCAGCTCGAGGCATAGGTATCTTTCTCATCAATCGCCTCTCACAGCTCAAGAAATGGTCCAGAGACAGCAGGACAAATACGTAAGCTTCTCAATTCATAAAGCTCTAGATCTCAAAAAGTTCCATTTGGATCTACGATACTTGTGAAAATAACTTTGGAATGAAGTATAAATTCATAACATATTTGAAGGAGAGTTGAATACTGATGATCATTTCTGTGTCCAATATTTTCCAAAAGAAAACTTTGTTGAAGAGATATCTACAACTTTTTCAGGCCTTTTTGAAGCGTTGTAAGACATTGGTTAACACATTTTTCCCAAGAATACCCAGGAGGAGACAGAGCTAGTATAAGATTATCAAAAGAGTTATTTTGGAAAGGATAGAGTAAGAATGATTCTTAAGACATTAACAAAATATTTCCTACAATTTTTTTTAAATATCACAGCATCATCCTGAAGTTATTCTTAAAAGCATGAGAGTATTCTGATTAGACTAGGCTGCTTTTCCAATTAGTCCTAAATAAGTCTTCCTCTCTATCACTGTACTTGTAATATACATACATATACATATGCCAAATGTAGTACCATGGAGTGCATATAGATGGCACCACATGGTCTGCTTTCCTCTGCAATGTTGACTGATGTCATGACTCGGATAGAACGCTTCTAATTCAGACTGGTGAGAGAATTGTAATTGTATGATATCTCTCACCTTTGCCAAAGGTGATGGGTCTGAATACTGCTCAAGGCATGTGATAAAGTTGCCAGTAACTTTGGGTCAGTCAATGTTTTTTATCGGGTCATCCCAATTCCTTCAGGCTTGTTAACTGGCTTGATTAATCTTTAGTATAAAGGGGAAAATGCGCTGATAAATGAAATGCCGATTAATCCCATCAATGTCATTTTTTTCTCCCTCAGTTTCACAGCACCCTCTGCCAAGGACACCTACGTCATCTCGCGATACATCGATAACCCTCTTCTGATTGGAGGAAAAAAGTTTGATCTTCGTCTCTATGTACTGGTCACTTCCTTCAGACCTCTCAAGGCTTATGTGTAAGTATGAAATCATAATGTACATAACATTTTTTAGCTTTGAGAAAAAATGTAAATATGAAAAATCAGACCCACAGTATCTCTTTACACAGGAGTCTCCCAATTTTTTTCTAAGAAAGGCAATGCCTAGAAGATTATGCAATATTGATTTATTGCTAGCAAACCCTCTTGTGAGAAAAACTCAACACATTTGTAGAAAAACAAAAAGATGATGATGATACTAATACTGAACTGATGATATGTTAACAAACTAAATATTACATTTGGCTGAAATTTCCTACGGAATACACTAGCATGAACAGGTTTTGTCATTCAAGATTAATTTCTAAGTTTATTTTTATAGATTAACACTGCTGTGAAGAAGAATTGCCATTTGACTTCCTTGATTGGAAGATTTTATTTTGTAGATTGGGGGCTATTTTCAAAGCTTTTAAGTAGCATCCCATTGTCCAGGTATTACCTAATTGTCATACCTAATTATTTTTAGATTAATATTTTTCTTCATCTCTTTTTTATCTATTTGGATACTAGCTGTAATATTGTCTTTCTCGGTAGATAGAAGGTATATGATTGATATGCATGTTATATTTCCTGTTATATGCTGTAGGTACCGTCTTGGATTCTGTCGATTCTGCACTGTCAAGTATAATGCCAGCTGTAATGAACTGGACAACATGTTTGTCCATCTCACCAATGTCTCCATCCAAAAACATGGGGTTAGTACAAATAATAGGAAAATATTTCTTCACAATGACCTCTGTGTATAATGTGGCTTTATTCAGATAAGGATAATATTAGTTATAGTTTTAATCGTTTCACAAATTACTGTATCTCTTTCAATGTTTTCCCTAAATCATATTTATATCCGTTGAGCCAGCAGCAGTGCACAACCAGTTAGTCATGATTTAAACTTAAAGTATGAACAAAAAGGTGAAAATTGACAATAATTGAATCTCTCTTCTATTTTGCTTTCTGTTTACATTAGATTGACCCATCATTAAAATGAAAGCATGAACAGTACCAAATGGCAACTCAGTTATGATATCCTTTCTATTTTGCTGCTGCTGCTGCTGCTAGGATGAGTACAATGCTGTCCATGGAGGGAAGTGGACCGTGGAGAACCTGAGAGTCTTTCTGGAGGGGACCAGGGGAAAGGAGGTGAGACTCTTAATAATAATAATAATAATAATAATAATAATAATAATACAAATAATAATAATAAAAATAATAATAAAAATAATAATAATAATGATGATGATAATAATCATCTTTATTTCACAAGGGTAAAACAGTCAAATACAGGATTTGGTTTTTGCTGTGGCCCTCCGATTTAAGGACTTTAATGTTCATGCTTCGGGCCAGAGAGTTGAAAATTGTTCCTCAAGGTAAAGTCTCTTGAATGTTGAGAGAGATGGTGCCATTTTCATATTTAATGATAAGGAATTCCATATTACTATGCCTTGGTAAGTGAATGAGTGTTTAAATAGCTGGATTTTGATCAGTGGATATGTTAATGCCTGTTAATTTATGCCTGGACATCCACTTGACCAGTGTCATCTGGACCTGTCATACTTTTGAAAATAATTTTGAAATAGAGCATAACTTTGCAAAATACTTAAAGGAGAGTTGTAGATACTAGATAGATGATTTTATAAACACTATGAGAAGGATATCTCTAGAAATCATAACTTTGTGGACACTAAAAGCTTATCTGACAGTTTAATTCAATTGTTTTGCATATTTAGAAGCAGCACCAGTCAAGCATGGTGCATAAAACATAAGTTTGAAAATTATTGCTTGCAAATATGATGCATGTAGAAATGTTGTGTAGAATATTTTTCTACTCATTTAAAACTTATGTATAAAAATAATTCATTACATATTACATGATGCATCGTATAAAATGTTGCATCATATTTGGTTGCATAAAACTTAGGTTTTTTCTCTTCATTTGGGCGCATATTCATTGGGTAAAATACAACACTACTCATTTTCACATACGCAGATGATTAATTATATAGTGAATAATTCATTGTATAAGATATTGCATAAAATTATGTTGCATAACATTTTGTTGCATAAAACACTACTCCATTGCAGGTGTCTGACAAGCTGTTTGATGAGATCAACTGGCTCGTCATCCACTCCCTCAAGGCGGTCGCTGTAAGTTAATCATTAACCCTTTACATCTTGACACATTATCCAACATCTTGATATCAAAAGAATATTTTAGGAACTATTTGACAGTGAAAGTCATTGTTCCTAATAGGTTTAACAATGCCTATCTAACAGGAATGCCTGAGCGGTGATACATGGAGCAAAAATGTTTAACCTTTCCAATGCTTCGGCTACTTTCATCCAAGCATAAGGATGCAAAGATTTTTTTGAAAAGCATCTAAGCCTTGTCTTGTTGGTATTCATTAGGTAGCCATTTCCCAGGGTTTCAATTATTTTTTAGCATTTTTTTTCATCATTTTGAATTGGCCAAACTATATACCAGCAGAGTAAGGGTTAAACATAACACGGTTGCCTACCACAACTACTACTTTTCTTGCATTGTTTAAGTATAAACATGTTTTTGTTGTATTTGTAGGGAGTAATGGCGAGCGACCGCCACTGCTTCGAGTCCTATGGCTATGATATCATCATAGATGATATGCTGAAACCATGGCTTATTGAGGTGAGTGAGAAAGTTCTTGTGCATTCTATTTTTAAAGGAACAGATCCAGCAATGTTACATGCCTAAATATTTTTTAATCTTACAGGTGTTCCAATTGCCTATTGACTTATAATCCTGCATGGTCTATCCAGCTTCTGGTGTCAAAAAAATGTGATACCATATGCAGTATTTGTGGTGTTGAGTATTCCCACTACAATGTTGTCTCCGTCTCTCTGTCTAGGTGAATGCATCTCCGTCGCTGACTGCCACCACGGCCAGTGATAGGATCATGAAGTATAAACTCATCTCAGACGTCATCAACATCACAATACCCCCAGGAGATGTACCAGAGTGAGTAAAACAAGTAGCAGTAGCTGAAGTAGTAGTAGTTGTAGTAGTAGTAGTAGTAGTAGTAGTAGTAGTAGTAGTAGTAGTAGTAGTAGTAGTAGTAGTAGTAGTAGTAGTAGAAGTAGTAGTAGTAGTAGTAGTAGTAGTAGTAGTAGTAGTTGAAGTAGTAGTAGTAGTAGTAGTGGTAGTAGTAGTAGTAGTAGTAGTAGTAGTAGTAGTAGTTGAAGTAGTAGTTGTAGTAGTAGTAGTAGTATAGTAGTAGCAGTAGTTGAAGTAGTAGTAGTAGTAGTAGTAGTAGTAGTAGTAGTAGTAGTAGTTGAAGCAGTGGTAGTAGTGGTAGTAGTGGTAGTAGTAGTAGTAGTAGTAGTAGTAGTAGTAGTAGAAGTAGTAGCAGTGGTAGCAGCAGCAGCAGCAGCAGCAGCAATAGTAGTAATAGTAAAAGAAGAAGTAATAATAGTAGAAGTAGAAGTAGTTAATCGCTGTAGTAGTAGTAGTAGTAGTAGTAGTAGTAGTAGTAGTGGTAGTGGTAGTAGTAGTAGTAGTAGTTGAAGTAGTAGTAGTAGTAGTAGTAGTAGTAGTAGTAGTAGTAGTAGTATAGTAGTAGCAGTAGTTGAAGTAGTAGTAGTATAGTAGTAGTAGTAGTAGTAGTAGTAGTAGTAGTAGTAGTAGTAGTAGTAGGAGCAGCAGCAGCAGCAGTAGTAGTAGTAAAAGAAGAAGTAATAGTAGTATTAGTAGAGGTAGAAGTAGTTAATCACTGTCTATACTACCTTTACCCTTATCATGCCGCAAGTTCCACAAAAAAATTGTTTGGAAGCTATGATACGTTTGTAGATTACATTAGAATAAATCACAAGTTTGCTAAGGATTTTAAGGAAATTTGAAGTTTGACTTCTGATAAACATTTCAATTTCAGTTATTTCCTAACCTGAATTATTTTAGAAGAAACAATCACATTGTTTAGACCATTTTTGGGCACTACAGTCATGAAAGAGTAAAGAAAGAAGGTATTTGAGTCATCATGAATTGGTAATTATGAAATTGTGTTAGCTTTTATCACAAGGTTTTTTGACAATCAAATATTCATCCTAATATCAAAAGTATTTTCTATTACCTTCACATTCATCCCTGCTTGGTTACATTCAACATTTGAAGAAATGTACTACATGCAATTTTCTTTCAGAATTGATTTTCTGTATTTATTTATAATAACTAATTTATACAATACCATACACACACAGCCAGGGTACCAGGTAATATTTCTACTTTAAGCAGCACCGATCTTTCTACAATGATTTCAATTATTTTTTTAATCAAATTTGTATAATTATGTTTTTATAATGTCATTCTAAAAAAATAGTTGCTGCACATACAAGCATATGTCGTACACCTGTTTTTCACTGTAATGATCTGTTTTATTTGACATTTTGGAACTACTGTATCGATTGCTGATGAAGTCTCTGTCTTTTGTTCTGCAAAAACCTATTTTTCAAACACTTTTTGCTGACTTTCTCTTACAAGCATATTTCATTACAATTCCACAACTTATGGCAATACTCTATTTTTCTTCCTTGTCTTTCAAGCATAATTTTTATGGAATCCTAAGTTTGTGCAGCCTTAGCTATTTTGAAAGACTTGCAAGATGTCATTAGTTCTGTCTGTTATGCAGAAACCACTTTTCATTGTCAATTGTACCTCTATCCTATGTATTATCTTTATTGATATTATCATTCTATGATGATATTGTTTGAAGTAGAAACACCTTTTTTTATTGATATCAATTGTAATAGAAAAACATTTTTTATTGTCATTTGTAATAGAGAAACATTTTTTGCATAATATGGTTTGTAATTGAGAAACTATTTTGCAACACATTGACTATGGTAATGATGTTGGAGACTAATTGTTAATCGTGAAACATAATGAACTGCCCACTCTTAAAAAGGATATTAATTTATTAACCCTTCCAATGCTGAGGCTACTTCATCCAAAGCACAAGGACACAACATTTTTTGAAAACCATTGAAACCCTATCATGTTTGAGGTCCATGTATTGAAGTATCAAATAACTCAAAAAGACTGAATTTGTTTTCTAATAAAATGAAGCCCATGTATTAAACTGTTCCATAGTTTCCCTGCATGTAACTCACTCAAAGTTCTTCTTCAAATGTGAATGTTAAACGCTCTATATTTTAGGTTGTTAGCAAAAACAACAGTGATCTCTAATGATTATGGCAATTTTATGGTCAAAAGCAGCCTGACAATTTTGGTGAAATCTTCCAGCCAAAAGCATGTTTGGAAAAATGTTTGAAGGAGAAATGTTCATCAGATCATTACCAACAACTCTCCTTCAACTGTTTGTTGAAGTAATTGTCAAAAGTATCAAAGATCCAGGCCACAATTTCCAGACTAACTCTTAAACTTTAATGGGTTAACTCATTCATCTTTAAAAGTGTTCTCTTTGCCATTGTCACTTGTGTTCCATGAGACTCGAAATAATTTGGCAATATTAATAAAACATATAATATATCAAAAGTAGATTAGTTTAGCCCTTTCAATGCTGAGACTACTTTTGTCTAAGGCACAAGAACTCAAAAATCTTTGAAAATCATGTAAACCCTATCATCTTGGTATTCATTGGAAAGCGCTCATCGAGTACTTTCAGATGAGTACCCATTTGCCAGGGTTTAAGTCATTTTTCAGCTTTTTTCACTTTATTTTGTATTGATCAAATTAGCCAGCAGCACCATAAGGGTTAGGTGGGTTCTAGCTGATAGATCTCCATGAATTATTTTCTAAAGAAAAATGCTTCATCGAAAAGATATCACCAAAACCGTCAGGTCTTTTGGGGCACTGCAGGCATGAATGGGTTGAATGTAAAATTCTATTTTTCCTCAAATCTTTCCTTTTGTTTTGCAGTGTGAGGTGGAACAAGGTACCAAGCAAGGACTGCCTAGGAAGCTTCGACCTCCTGTAAGTTCCTGTGTAAAATACCAACGGTATCTCTTGGTGACCGCTTTGCGACATTCGGTTGAAAAAGTTGAAAAGGCACTCCAACACAAACCTGAGAGAAGTAGACAGGGAGTGGGCGCTGGTCATGAATCATCAAATTTCGCTGCCTCTCACTATCTGACCTAGATAGGATAACATCCCCCAGCCAGCCAGTCAGCCAGCAGTGCACAGATCACGTGACCAATACAACCCCAGGCTACAGCGCGTTACTCGGGATGCAAATGCCGTAGAGGCTAGCATGCAGTACCTATGGGGTTGCGGATCAAGGGGATGTATTTCTCTGCACAAACATAGATAATACTGATGAAATAGTCTAGGGTCAAGCGATAACCAATAATAATGAATTGGGTTCACATATTTCAAAATGAAATTTGTATCAAAATAAAACATATTAGGTTAAAATATCTGGTATACTCAAACAATGCCCTGATATTTGTAGAGTTAAAAAGTACTGAGGGATGAAGTCTGTCGCATATTTCGGTGTCTCTGTTGCATGTTCGTGCAACAGTTGGACATCCCTGAACCTGTCTCAATACACACAAGTAATATAGATACTGTATGCTGTAGAATAGGAAATAAATCAGGAAATTAGAAGTAATTTCTTTTTTATGATAAATACTTACCTGCGAACATTGGAAGCTATCTCCAGGGCTTGCTCTGGTTACCCAAAAGGAGGCTCTGTTTTGGAGGTCTTGTCCTAATGGAAAGGCCCCCAGACGTTCATAGACAAAGGCTACCTAAATAAGCCTCAAAAAATTTAAAGTACTGCTAGTCCGCAGGTGTCCCGCTAGGGGCAACACCTGTAGCGGCTGCAGACAGGGACGGTCGGCGCATGCGCACCTATCATCCTCTTCTTTTTACCATATAGGGCGAATGCCCCCCTTCAGGGAACAAATTCCAGATCCTAGGGGAGGATACAGAAGGGAGGGCAATGTTCGCAGGTAAGTATTTATCATAAAAAAGAAATTACTTCTAATTTCCTGTTTTATTAGAAAATCCTTACCTGCTCTCATTGGAAGCAGAGTACCACCGTTTAACATAAGCTGTGGAAGGATCTGGTATTAATTTCTCGCCGCTGTGCCGGCCGCCACCATCACCGCTCTACTAAAGCGCCCTCTCATAGCAGGGAGGTCTTTCAGATAGAAGCGTGCGAAGGTCGGAGGGCGACTCCAGGCCGCAGCATCCATGATCTCTTCAAACGGCACGCCCAAGTGGTTGCGACCCCTCTGGTGTCGTGGGCACGAATGCCCATCTGCTCTCTCTGCTCCCGCGACAAGTGGGAGTATGCCCCAGAGATGGCCTCCTTCACCCACCCAGCGACAGTGCCCTTAGAAGCTTTTTTGTACGGCTCTTTCGAGATAATGAATAGAGCTTTCTCCGCGCCCCGAAGGGGTTCGGTCAGCTTCAGGTACCACTTCAGCGCTCTGAGTGGACAATGCACCTTGTCATCTGGTGAGTGCTCCTTCAGGCTCAGCAGAAATACCGAGCTGGGAGTAAAGGAAGAAGACTGGTTTTTATCCAGTAAGAGGGAGGGGAGGAGACGAACTCCACCATTCTCCCATCTCAGGTGACTGGGATCTATCCGACAGGAGTGGACCCAGCTCACCCGCCTAGCCGATGCTAGTTGTATGAGGAAGGCCGTCTTGACGGCCACTGACTTCAAGGGGGCCGTAGCTAGGGGCTCAAACGGTGGACCTGCTAAGTACCTAAGTACCGTCGGCAAGTCCCATGTTTCTTTGAGCGTCCTCGGCTTAGCCGTCACCACGAAGATACCCTTCAAGAGGGTAGAGAGGTCCGTGTTCGATGACACAGTGGACCCGTTCGAAAATCCCTGGTGTATGGCCGCAATGGCCGATCTATAACCTGCAAAGGTGGACGGGGCTAAGGGATTTCCCTTATGCCGAACAGTCCGCAGGTTTTCCAGGAACTCCGCCACCTCTGTTAGAGGCGCTTTAACGGGGTCCACACCTCTGTCCACACACCATCTTTGGTAGTGTTTAAGACGGGAACCATAAACCCGGCGAGTTGATTCTCGTCTGGCTCTGGCTGCCGTGTCAGCAACATTTGCTGAAAAGCCGCGGTCAACGAAGGATTTGCGGACAGAGGCCATACAGTCAACCTCATCGCCTCCGGTTTGGGGTACCTCATCCCCGTGACCGCGTTCTTCAGGAGGTCGTCCCTCTGAGAGATCGCCCTCGGAAGATCCGTCAACATCGACGTCATCTGGCGAAACCACGGCTGGCTGGGCCAGAACGGGGCTACCAGGAGGATCTGGGCTGTCGGCTGAAGCCTCAGCTTCCGCAGCACTCTCGGTATGAGGGCTGTCGGTGGGTACGCGTACCCGTAGAGGCAGTCCCAGTTCTGCGTCAGGGCGTTCACCCCGCTCGATGACGGGGACAGCCGAATTGAGAAGAACACTGGCAACTTGTGGTTCTTCTCCGATGCGAACAGGTCCACATGCGGTGTGGGCCAGCGCTGAAATATCACACTGGTCACCGCGTTGTGGAGGGTCCACTCCGTCGGATGACGGTGGGTCCCTCTGGACAGGGCGTCCGCGAGGACGTTCCTGTCTCCCGACAGGTGGCTGGCCACAAGAAAGATCTCGTGTTGCCTGCACCATTCCCAGACGTCCAGTGCCAAGCGGCACAGAGACGGGGACTGAGTCCCGCCCACCTTGTTGATATAGGCAACCGTGGTGGTATTGTCGGAAATGACATCCACAGCAGTGCCCTGCAACTGAGGTAGGAAATGCTTCAGGGTTAGCCAAACTGCTTGAAGCTCAAGCCAATTGATGTGTCGCTTGGCCCAGGCTCTTGACCAGAGCCCGGAGACCACCAAGTCGCCAAGGTGGCCTCCCCAACCCTCCTTGGAGGCATCCGTCACAATCGACATAGTCGGATCTGGATGCAGGAAGGGTCGACCCACCCGAAGGTTGGCCTGCGACGCCCACCATTCTAACTCGTCGAGGGTTTCCTCGTTCGGATAGATGCGCACGTAGGGGCTGTCTGAGACCTGCATCCACTGGTCGTGGAGCATCAGTTGGATTGGCCGTGTGTGGACTACCGCCATGGGGACCAACTCGCGGAGGCTGGACAAGTGTCCTAGAAACCTCTGCCAGGTCTTTGCCGGCTGGGCAGTTCTCGCCAGCAAAGAGGCCGCCAGGCGGGTAGCCCTGAGGATTCTCCTTTCGCTCGGGAACACGAGCATACTCAGGAGGTCCAGGGTCGAACCCAGGAAGGCCGGAGTCTGAGTGGGGACGAGTTGAGATTTTCCCTCGTTCACGAGGAATCCCAGTTTGTCCACCCAGAATAGCGTCAAGTCTCGGTGGCGCTCGACCAGCGATCTCGACTGATTCTTCATCAACCAGTCGTCTAGGTACTGGTGCATGTCGACCCCTTGAATTTTGAGGAAGGCCTCTATGACCCTTACGATCCGCGTAAAGACTCTGGGAGCCGTCGACAGACCGAAGGGGAGCACCAGAAACTCGAAGGCCCTGCCGTTGTAGGCGAACCGGAGGTATCTGGTGTGCTCTGGCGCCACGGCCACGTGAAAGTAGGCGTCTCTTAAATCGATAGAGATCGCCCACGTTTTGGATAGGCTGGAGTCCCTCAAATGTTCTGAGGTGTTCCGCCTTTGTTGGGCCGCCTCCCCCAGGCAATCCATGACTGTTCGCAGTGTCTCCATCCGAAAGGAAGGGGGCACTACGAATTTGTTGAACGCCTTGAGGTTCAGGATTGGTCTCCAGCCGCCCGATTCCTTGGCTACTAGGAAAATCGGGGAGTAAAATCCGGGTGTGTCTGGTGACACCGGAATTTCTCTGATGGCTTTCTTGTCCAACATGGACTGGAGTCCTCTTTAGAGGTCCTCTCTTCGAGAGGGGTTCTTCGGAGTATCCGTCCACCACACCTTCGACGTTGTCGGGGGTTTGGACGTGAACTCGATCCTGTAGCCTCTGGTCACCGTCTCTAAGACAAATTTGTCCGAGGTGACCAGAGGCCACAGGTGGGCGAAAGACCTTAATCGCCCCCCCACCGGACCCGGCCGATCATTCTGCATCGGGCTTAGGGGTGGATGGCTTGGGGGTATTATAAGCGGAGTAGGCATCCTTTTTGGTGCCTCCTCCTCGGCCCTTGCCGCGGCCACGTCCGGCACCTTTTTTATTGCCGGACTGCTCTGACGAAGAGGAGGAGTTTCCTCCTCCCTTCTTGCCCTTTTTAGACTGACCGCCTCCGGATCCTTTACCCTTTTTAAAGGGGATCCGAAAGCGGTCAGTCGAGGCACGCCCAGCACCAGGCTGATCCCTAGCAAGCTGCGCCTGCGTCACCGAGAGCAGCTGGGCTTTGGTGGTGGACTCCACCGTGGTGGTCCACTCACCAGCAAAGAGAGTACCCTTCGTTAGAGGGAGCTCTTTGAGGCGGAGCTTGGCCATATGAGGTACCACACCTTTTGACAAGGCGACGGCCATAAACCTCACTCTCCGGTCGAAGCCGGCTTCCAACTTTTGACGAATGGCAACCCGCGTAATCGCGGCCGTTAGGAAATTGGCCAGTGAGATGGCACCAGGCAGAGTGTCATCCGTGATGTATGACGGGAGTTCTGGCGGCGGAAGACCCGCCTGCCAGGCCTGGCGCTCTTTCTCCCTTTCCACGAAGGCTCCAGAGATAAAACCCTGGGTACGCTGTAGGTATATACCTAGGCGTGCTGTGAGCGCCGCTGAGGTCTCGGAGACCTTGGCAAACTTCTCAGCCTCCTTAGTGGCATGGGGTACTTTAGGGCCAAACGGTTTAGCAGGATCCCAATCAGGGTTCTGCGTAGACCTCATATAGACAATCGCCTCGTTATCCAATTCCAGGACTTTGAGGAGAGCCTCATCATCCTCCGATAACGGCAGGAATTTGGCTAACGCCGAGTCGCCAAAGGAAGAAGCTTCCTTGACGACCCTGCGATCATCCGTCTTGGTAGCGGCCTGGATAACCAGGTCGCTCTCCCATGGCGTAGGAACAACGACCGTCCTACTAGAGGCGGTCGCCCACACCGAAAACTGGGAGTCCTCCTGAACAGAGGTGGTGGTTGGAGGCTAAAAATTCAAAATTTTAGCCAGTGCCTGGATAACAGGCACGAACTCCACCGGCCGGGAGAAACGGAAATCCGGGGACTCCCATGACTCTCGCCATGACCGCGGGGGCTCTCTGGCTGTTTCAGCCATGAAGTCTGTAGGCGGACCTAGCCTGGTATACACTGAAGGGGTCGCACGAGACGTCCCCGGTGTAGGCTGAGGGGCGGCCACAGGGGCGGTCACCTGAGTCCGATCCAGTTCGCCCTCCGCAGTGAGGAGCTCATGGTCCAGGGCCGAGCGCTCGTTCAGGGGGGGAATACCCAAGTCTAGGGTTTCCTCATCCCCGAGGGGGGGCGACTCATCCTCCGACTGATCGGAGAACTGAGAGGAGGTCGGCGAAGACCTGCCCGAACGCGACGGCGAGGGAGAATACGAACGAGATCTGGAGCGAGATCTGGTACGGGATCTAACCCGCGATCTCTTCTCGCGAGGTGGTGGCGGTGACGAGGGTGGCGAGGGAGAACGCGAGCGCGCCCTCTTACCCAACACCTGACAAGTGTCCATCTTAGTAGACAAGGCCGACAAGGCCTGACCAATAGCCACCAACGACTGGGCCACCTCAGCCTGTGGCTGAGGGGGTGGAACAGCCTCCCGCAGCGCTGCCACCAGCATCGCCAGATCGATTGCTGGGGCAGGGCCGGCCACAGGGGCCGTCTGGGCTGCGAGAGGCAGCGGGGGCGCAGGGGGTGCTCGGGGCTCTCCCACCTGCGCAGGTACTGGGGTCTCCAGGGTCCCCGCCAGATCGAACATGGCAGCCAGATTGTCCCTCTGGCCGCATGGGATCTCCTCATCCCCTGAGTCAAACGCGTCAAAGGGGTCCCCTCCAAGGGGGTCATCCTCCAAATGAGGCATGAGAGGGTCTCTCAAGGTGAATGAGTGATCATATGACTTGAGAGCCGCTTTTGTGGGAGTTTTCGGCCTTAAGGCCTGACTCCCACCAGTACTAGCACTAGTACTAGCTGTCGGGGCGGTGCCCGCAGTAGCGGTGTCCGCCGGAGCGGTGCCCGCAGCAGCAGATGGCTTCTTCCTAGAAGCATCACTCCTAGTAGCAGGACCTTGCGATAGATCCTTGGACGAGGCTTTATCAGCCCCCCCCCCTTCTTCCTGCTGAAAGTGGTGCTACTGGAAGCTGGTTTAGTTTTCTTCTTCTTGGGACTGTTGTCCCTTGGAGGAGAAACTGGTGTACGCTTACGGGGCGACCGCCGCAAAGTGGTAACACTTCGCCCATCAGAAGTCCCTGTCAAAACAGAGGCAACTGTGGTACTATGAGACAAGCTCACAGTAGTAGCGGTGCCCGCAGTAGCGGTGCCCGCAGTAGCGGTGCCCGCGGTAGCGGTCACAGCGGTGCCCGCTGTAGCGGTGCCCGCTGTGGCGGGCCCCGTGGTGGCTGTACGGCGAGTACGAGCCCTACCACGCTCAGAATGAGCAGGGGACAATGTAGGAGGCGACTCCGACCGCTCACGGGCTCTGGCTTTCGCCTTCCTAGCCCTATTGGCGGCATCACGTTGGGATCGCTGCTTACGGCGCAGCATCCAATTGTCAAATCCCAACCAATTGGTTTCAGGCCAACACGAACAGATTGCACAGGTGCGCGATCTAGAGCACTTCGTGTGCCTGGAGCATGACGCATGAGCCGTCCATGGCTCCAGAGCTGAAGGCCTGGTGGTAAAATTACCACAGGGAACATGACTGCAACGTATCTGGGAGGAAACGGATCCTGCCCCCGAACCGACGCTGTACTCGGACATCGTCGAAGACAACAACAAGAGACACAAAAATACAGTTCACAAGTTTATTTTTCACACAAATACCTGTCCTGGCGTACTGTATAGATGTTATACAGCTACGCTAAAGAGTCTGTGTCTGTACGCTCAATTTTCACAAGGAAAAGAGCGATTCCTCCTTAAGAGTGACGAAATATCCTGATGGCAGAGCGTGACCCAAAAAAGAAGAGGATGATAGGTGCGCATGCGATGACCGTCCCTGTCTGCAGCCGCTACAGGTGCTGCCCCTAGCGGGACACCTGCGGACTAGCAGTACTTTAAATTTTTTGAGGCTTATTTAGGTAGCCTTTGTCTATGAACGTCTGGGGGCCTTTCCATTAGGACAAGACCTCCAAAACAGAGCCTCCTTTTGGGTAACCAGAGCAAGCCCTGGAGATAGCTTCCAATGAGAGCAGGTAAGGATTTTCTAATAAAACCAAGAGGTTTATTCTGCTGAACTTTTCCGAGTGAGGTCGGTTCGGTTTAATGAAAGTCGGATATATTATTCCTGTTATTAGAATATCAACCTTCAATATTGGCTTTTCGGAATAAAAAAATCTTGGAAAAATCTAAAATCCCAAATTCGGTAAATTTTCTTCTCAGATTAATCCCCTATTCTACTGTATGTAATAGAGATAGAGTGGTGTATGTTTCATCCATCTCTTTGTCTTCGTAGCTATGACGAGGAGCTGGCCCAGTCTGACCTGTTGACCAGCGAGGCCAAGACCAGGATCGGCACCACGGGCAGCGGACCCATAAGGCCGGGACGCGACACACGGCCCAGGGCATTACAGGCCACCTGGAAATGACGGCAGTAGAAAAGTCTTCACGGGTGTCATATATGTCTCGATTGTTTGGCCTCCGAACACAAACGACTTTTCCCACTTGACTTTGCAATTTGGTAGGCTGAATGATTGAGTAAAACCCCTTTGCCACAAATCTTTTTGAGTAGCCTTTTGTTGAAGAACCTTTATATATACTTTATGCATATATATATATATATATATATATATATATATATATATATGTATATATATATATATATATATATATATATAAATATATATTTATAAATATATATATATATATATATATATATATATATATATATATATATATATATATATATATATTATCTCTTGCAGGAGTTACATTTTTCTTTTAATTATCTGCTACATTTTTGTAATAAAATAATATACTAAAACATTTACTTATTGGCTATATCTATGAAGTCTCTTGCTTAATTTAGGTCAGTTGCCATCGAGGGACTCGTCAGTAAAGCACAATTTCGAAATTCAATGAATTCATATCAATTTTCTATTCTGCAAATGGAGATATGGGTACTTTCCTCCAATATTTCCTTGCTATTTGTGGCCAAGGAAAATGTTAAAGGGGTTCTATATGATGCTAGCAGTGTGTACACTTGCCGTGGTGTATCCTTGTGGAGACTTTTCTGCGTGTTTCAAAAACTCACCTTGCACCAAGAACGTTGATCACTAGATATGCAACCAGCAGATCTCGCTTAACAAAGTATACACAACTCATAGCCTGGATGTTGACAAGAACCACTCAAAATGTTCGTTCTGAGCTTATTGGTGCGCAACTTTGTTTCCTAGTGACGTCACAATGACACTAGATTCGGCAATATTAGGTGTGTCCAGGGCTTTGTAATGGGTCGTATGGCACTTGGTCTCTTGGGACCAATACATGTGGCTACTGTAAATTAGGAAAAGATTGCGTTAGTTTAATTTTTGCGTTTTTAAACGTTGAGCCTCGGACTCAAAATCAAATTCGCAATGATTAGTGCTGCCACTTAGAGTGTATAGCTGGCACTCCATGTTGCGGCCAATTCTCAAAGTTAAAAAACGCAAAAATCGATTTTCTATTAATTCGCAAAATTTACTCTACACAATCTCTTGTGAATCTACAGTATTCATCGTAGCCTTGCACGCCTCACAGTTTGCTGTACTTCCAATGTATTTGAGAATGCTTGGACCAAAAGTAGGATGTGTTTCAGCCGCCTATAACAGGTTACTTGCTGAGAATTAAATAGCATTTCATCCTGGCATTGATCTGATGTAACAGGGTTAGGAAAAACAAGCTTTTCCATAACCAACTGTATGATTTAGGTATGGTCTATAGACATGCACAACACTTAATTTTCATGTTTTTTGATTCCGTCCATTATTTATTATAGGCTAACTGCTGTGTGATAATAGGTTAGAAATCACATTGTCAACGGAATTCAGTGTATAGAAACATTCCAACAAGCTAGACTTTATGATCATAGGCACTTTGAACTATTTAATTTGCTTGTGTTATGTTGTCAATGTGCAGAATTGTAGGATTGCCTATTATGTTAAACTGATCATGTAAATCTATTTTGGCAATTTAGGTTGGAAGTATTAAAATCTCAATATCACCTATATTTACAAAAAATCTCAAAGTATTCTCTATCACTTCTTGTTTCCTAAGATAATTCAAAACCTTTGGACACTTGAGTAAATAAGTATAGAATGAAAGAGCGTAACACATTCCATGCATCACTGGTACCACATTCCTGAATTAGTATTATAAATAATAGTGTGATAACACTTCTTTACAACTAGCTTTATTTTGTTAAGAGCTATATGGGTAGCTTTATGTATAGTGCAGAATATTTTTTATCAACCGCTCTTCTGTGATTATCGATGCTCTGACATTGGTCAATCGGAGTTCGATCTGCAATGATCTTACATAATTTAAGTGCGAACGACCCCTTTCCTGCACTGCGTGACAGTGGCACGTGCCCCTTTCTTACATGCAAGATCAGGCACCAGTTCCAATGGAAAACAGAATTCACCTCACAACACGCGCCACTAATCATTATTGAACCAGCACATATTCAGTCATCTGTTGACTTACTTCAGCTGGCTTGTTCTTTCTACATGGAACCAAATTCACTGGAATAAGAACATTTGCTGAAAGAACTGGTAAAAGGGGGGTTGATGAATATATTACACCCTGTTTGAAAGTGGGGTATCGCGTGATATCCCACTTTCAAACAGGGTGTAACTACAGACCTGTATAAATGGTCCTGGGGAAAACCCTGCAGCCATTCTCTTAAAGAATCTTAAGTTTTGTTTATTGTTACCTCTTTTGTCTTACTGAGGCTTAAAGGAGCAGTCTAATCATCTTTAGTTTGGGGTTCTTTAGAAAGAGCAGATGTAATTATATAAGAATCAAATCAAACCTGGTGTGAAATTTGTTTTATCTGCCTTAAAAATGAATCTTTAGGTTTTCTCAGGGCTAGCCTGACTGACCTCTCATGACCTCCCAGCCACTGAAGTGGTCCCTGAGCATCAGGGGTCCTAGTGACTTTATGACGTCAGCAGCGTGCTAGGAAGCTTGTGTGCAAGCCTCAGCCACTATTAAACAAGACCCCACACCATGTAGTACAGTTGGTTTAAACAATTAACAGACCCTCAATTTACTGATATTTAGGAAAAAGTTTCTATGAAATGTAATCTTTTTATCCTTTGCATTTTCTGTGAGTGTAAGTGCAATTTATAGCCATGCAGTGAACTAGGGGGGATGGGATTACCCCTTAGGGGGGCTCACAAGATATGATGCTGGTAAGGGAATTCCAATACTTAAGGGTATTGTGTTGACCCACTGGTGAGGGTACGGTCTTCAGGCAGTTTGATGTTAGTGAAGGTGTGCTTAGTTGATCTTCAGAAAAAAGCCGCTGTATTTCATCCTTTTTCTTAAAACATTGCCTAATACTTGCTACGTTACATCATATTTGAAAAGGTTTTGCTGTCCATCAGTCAAATATTTCTCAAAATCATGCTTTACTTTAAATGATCATTTTTATGAGCTTTCCGAATGTAAATGGGAGACTCCTTATTTTGTGATTTGTGCACCGGTTATATGTTGTTTCTTATGCTTTTTAAAATTTACACTTGGTTTTCAATAAAAAGCAATATTACACAAGATGCTGCTTCTGTTGACATTTCAAGTCTACATCCCTGTTTATATACCACATACTGTTAAGTTCGAACCATTTTCACGCATTTGTATTCAAATTACGTATCTAGTCAGAATCATACATGGTCAGTTAATAACCATACATAGATACGTAGACACACATATGTGCGTGCTGTGATATAAATATGCCTCGCGGTTTTCAAGCAAATTTGAATGATCAAGGTGGATCTGAGTTCCTTAATTGCAGTATACTTATCAGGACTGACCTTCATTTGATACTTTGATAATAGTTTCTAGTCAGGATTTTCTGCTCCAAATATTAGCTGAAACATGCTTGTACAAGATGTACATTATCAAAATAGTAGGGCATGAGAGGGTAGATATAAAATATGGACCAATAAACTAAAGATACAAGATTCTGATCAGATAACCATTTCACCTTCGAATATAATTTCTTAACCCATTCATGCCAGAATTTTTTGTATGTCAACTTGATCTATCATACTTCAGTAATTAACTTCAGCATAAATGGAAAAATATGTGTAGGACATCAGTTAGAGGTCTTGTTAGCAATTTCCCTACAAATTTGCTTTTGGTAAAGAGATATCAAAAACAAGTGTCGAGTAGCGTCACAAAGAATGGGTTTATTATCACAGAGAATGAGTAATACAGAGAGCATGGCAAGAAACGTGATTGTTGTCGTCATAGTCCCTGTGGTACCCCGCAATATGCTGTACAAGATGGAAAAACTAACCGTCGACCTCGCCCACCACAATGTGCCAGAACGGAACACGCTTCATGAGAATAATATACAAAATACATCCACGTAAATCTTGGCAACTGAATACACTACTGGAAGAAAAATAATACTGGGCAATGCGAAAAAAATGACTTCAGAAATTTATTGGAATGTCCCAGTCATCATTTCTTGGCAAATAATAAGCCTGTAGTAAGCGTCAAATACAGCACTGCAAGGACCCCAGGGCTGATCGTGATGAGTGCAGCATTGCAAATATAGGAGCATGCGAGATCAGCCTTTTAAAAATATTTCCAGAACATTTCAACAGTAAAGATCACCACAAGGGGCGGTTTTTTTTAATACAAGAATCAACAAGTACAATTACCTAATATTTCTTTATCTGACAAGACCGACAACAGCTGCTGGATGATGATAATGCTTTACGCGTAGAGATGTTCATGATTTCCTAACGAGTCAACAATTCAATGACACGCTACCGTTGATCACACACATTATCTGGTTCTCTGTCCCTTGTGCAGGATACTGCTGTTTTCTCCCATTAACAAAGTAAAGAACGGTTCCCTGCATCCCCCAAACATTCTGCCAAGACATTGGTTGGCATCTCACAAGAATTTGAGATTCATGAATCATCAATCAAAAAAATAATTTCCATTTCAATATTCAACATTGGTGAGTGACTGCGAGATGTGATGTGAACAAACTATCACGAAGATATAGGCTAGTTGATGGAAATACAGAGTACTGCAGCACAGAAGCCAAAATAACACATGCACACATTTCAAGTACCTAATTCAGCCCCACTAACAAAGCTGCAGTAGTGTGCATTGTATGTATTTATAGTGTACTAGAACTCATGCCCTGGTCCTTGCTAAGCCTAGACAACTTCACATGCGTGGATCTCTTGATGATAAAGATGAGAAGTTCAGAGCAGCAGTCTTAATTCACAAAGGCCATCAGTTCAATTGTCTATGTAAAAGGCCCTTCTTTTAGTGATGCAATTGAACTCAAATCTGACTAAGATACAAGGTGGCAAGTTTGAATTTTATCCTGTATCAATTATGATTTGAAAGAATTAATATCCTATTTAGGCCCACCTTGGATTTCAGACAGTCGCTACATAGTGATAGCTTCTGGATTTGACACAACTATAGCCCCTTTGAGGTGATTCCATGCAAGTGTCTTATGTCAGCTCTTCAGATTTCAAGGTCAGCACTGGAGGTTGTCTCCTATAGTTTCTAAGGTCAACCCCAGAACGTCCAAGGTCAGCAATAGTTTCCAAGGTCAATGTTAGATTTCTAAGGCTTGCAGAAGTCTGATAGGGTTTGGGTTTGACGATAAAGACCTCCACTAAAGACCTTGGCATGTAGAAATAGATGAGCAAAGGGGTTCCTTCTCCTAGAAAAGTTTATGGGTCTTGGATGGATTGCACAGCTTGTTCAGTCTCCACTCTCCAGTTGGTCACCAGTCGGGGTTCAATTTCTCTAAGATTGTCCAGGACTATTGCTGCTTACATTCTGCAGGTTTGCCACCCTGAAACAAAGAGAACAATGACTTAAGAACAATAGTCTCCAGATAATACCTTTATGCAGTAAGTGTGAGTAGGAATGGGTAAAAGCATGAATGAGACCTGTTACAAACAACCAATAAGCACTAGACCATCCCACACATGCTAGGAGTCCTCCTTGTTGAAAAACATTGTTTGCAACCTTGATACCTAGGAAAAATAATTCAGAATTGAAGCATTTCTGATGTAAATTTTCCTCTCAGAAATGATTTTCAAAGAATGCTTTTCAGAAAAATATTGCAAATGATTTTTGGACCTTTGTTAATTCAAAAATCCAGACATTCTTTTCAGGAGAAACTAGATGCATGAATGGATTAATACCAGTACCCCAGGATAAACTTGGTATCTATCACTTCAGCTAGAATTCTACCACAATAAGATAGCTACACCAATCTCTTAATCTATTCATGCGTGTAGCTAACCAAAGAAGCCTATTTCGGTGATATTTTCCTGCATAAAGCTCATCTTGGAAAATTTACATTTTCATATATTTTCAAATTTTCATTTTAAGTATTTTGAAAATGTGCTTTATTCCAGGATCCAGGAATCATTTTCATAAGTATCATAGATCCCTTTTCAAGAATAGCTGCAAGCATGAATGGGTTGATTAGCAAATCTACTAACACGAAGGCAAGACAAACTCCATAACCAGGTAAAAGTCATAACACTTGATATAATAAAACCATCACTTTGCAACAAAAATGAAAACAAGAAACAAAACTAATTATAACAAGAAGTACGAACCAAAATCAACCATGGCTTAAAATAACTTGTGTGCACCTTCCCTGGCTGCTGCTCACCCCCACCAATGACCGGAGGCCGAGTTGGCACCAATGACCGGAGGCCGAGTTGGCACCATTGACCGGAGGCCGAGTTGGCACCAATGACCGGAGGCCGAGTTTGCAGGCTGAGTTGGCACTGCTTGCTAGTAACTAACCAGGGCCTTAGCCAGAACCAGTTTTTTTTCATATTTGAAATAATTATTCATCGCATCATAGCAAATAGCAACATATAATTAACTGACATCTCCAAGTGTTTGTTGGTGTGTGGGAGGATGAAGGCCTTAGCCAGCAGCCACTAACTACCCATCACAATGCCCAATCAGCAAATTTCAGGTGAGAGGTACATCCGGATATCCAATATCTTGCTTTAATTTTCCAAAAGAGTTAGTCATCAGGATGAATCAAAGCGTGTGTTTTCAAGGGATGAACACCCAGATGATGTCATGACACCCTGCTGGCTAAGGCCCTGTACGTAACATTTAACTGCTAAAGAAAGAACAGCTGCTGCCACAGCGATGATGAGTGCATTACCTCTCCTAACATTACAGGGACTATTTGCGTCTTGCCTAAAATGAAGAAGGTTTAGGTTATCCTGGTTAGCAAGGCGCAAGGGTAACGGAAAGATGGCTTTAGCAACACAATCTAATATTTCCTCTATTAAAAGTATGCAGGTAATTTGGGGGATGGTAAGAGGTGGTTAACTGGGGACCTATGGCTGCACTGCCGAGCAAACATTCTTTAGGTTAATAGTATCTTAGCCAATGAGCTGCTTAATAGGTGGTTAAATGGATACCTATAACTACACTATCTAGTAAACCTGCTTGGTGAGCTATATGGAGAATGGTAAGTCGCACAATCTAGCATATATTCTTCAAGTTTTAGACTATCCTGGTCATGGTGCTGCAAGGTTAACACATCCATGCTTAAATTATCACCTGCATCTCTTCTACTTTCGACCATAACTCAAAAATTAAGAACGATTTTACAGTATATTTGAAGGAGGTACATTGCTGGTGTTCTAATGAACATTTATAACAGAGAATCAAGAATTCCACAATTTAGTGCAGCCTACTGTACGGTTGCATAAATGGAATTCACTATTTAACTAGTAGGTCTATGCAAAACCCACCACCTCTGAAGTATAAAACAGCCCTTCATATATAGGTTGCCAAGCGTGCACAGGAAACAAGATGATGAAAAACTGGTGAACGAGATTTCAGGTATTACAAACACGGCCATGGCTAGATTTTTAAAACTGAGACAAAAGCTGATGATTTAAACATTTTTGGAGATATTCAGCTAAGTAGGTAGCAATATATTCAGATAACTTTTAAATGAGACCTATTTTTTGAGTAGATGCGCAGCAATTACATCAGGAACTGCTATTCACATTTGAGTGAAAACTTTTCAATATTTACTTGAAGACAACATGTTGCTGAACACCAGACCAAACCAGAACATATTGAGTGATTCCGTGTGGGTGGAGGGTGTTCATAACAGAGCAAGTGGAGGGCTGTTGGTGGGGGCCATACCAAGAATAAAACCAATAAAATGCAGAGGTGCTAATCTTTTGTGTTTAGATGCCCTTCCATAGTCTTAGCCAGCAGGGCGTCTGGGTGTCTTTTTGGACACCCAAACCCTTGAAAAGCACCCCTCAGGACACCCAAATATCTATGTGAAGAATTTCTTAAAATGTCAATCTCAAGCATATAATTGAATTTTATCATCTCCATATAATTCCCATGATATTGTATAAGGATATCATGCCTTAATTTGATAAACTTATACATGTTTATGGTTGAAATATGAGTATATTGTGGTCCTCCTTAAAATTTTGGACGCCCAAAAATTTTACAATTGCCAATTTTAGGCACCCAGTTTCCAAATCCTGGCTAAGACCCTGTGCCCTTCTGTGAGGTTGGGAAGTGTTCATTACAAAGCATAGGTGTCAGGTAGTGGTAAGGATTAGTACCTGGACTTTTGAAAGCTGACAGTGCTAAATTGAACAGAAGTGGGTCCGTGGGAGACGGGCAGTAACATTGAAAATACTGTAACGATATTGCATCATTAAGGAAATACTAATATTGTATCAGGAAAACTTGAGAACCAATCCTTAGATAGTCCTTAGAACATTTTCTGACAGGTGCAGGGACTAGTTCCGGACTTGTCTGATGGATATTATACTGGCTATCAGGGCAAGCCCTGGCAGTGGTAAGAGACGGCGAGCAGTCAGCGGCAATGCCTTACACCACTCGGCCATAAGGGCAGGGCCTGTCAATGGGGAGAGAAAGAATGGCTTAGACCATCCGTCTATCAGGGCATGCTCTGGTTGGAGCAGAGAGCAGGAAAGCAGCCAGGAAGAGTCAACATTCAGCCCCAAAACAAGCAGCACCAGCAGCAGCAGCGAGGCGGGGGCGGACTGAGAGAAACAACACAGCAACATCACCTACAGGGTTAGTAAACTTGTATCCTTGGGGCTCATAGCGCGCATACTGGAGGAAAGGAACAGACGCATGCTAATACAGTACTAACAACAGAGAGAAGAGGCTCTAGCCAGGACAGTTATCATTCTATGATTTGCATGTACGTAGTACCCTGGTGTTACAAGCCTCTCTTGGAGATATTCTGAGAGGTACTCATTAAAGGTGTTCGGTATTATATACGTCTCCAAAATTTTATGAAGTTCTTAATAACAGAGAAAATGAGCTGCTGCAGTTTTACCTCTTTGTATATCATGAGTACCCAGGTGAGGAGGGACAAATATATTTAAATCTAATCAAGTTTTTGATGGGTATTCCTGAAAGTTGCCCCACGTCTTGAACTTCTATTCAAATAGTTGGCCTATGGTGTAGAGTTAAGTAGAGTTTCTAGGAAAATAAGTCTCCAGTTGCAGGTGAATTCGAGCAGAACCCCTCCATCAGTTTTCAACTTACAACAGCCCTCATGACAATGGTACAGAAACAACTGGAGGTAAACATTCTGTAGAAGTTACGAACAAATTTAACCAGACCCCTTATAAATATTGCAGTAACCACATATGAGTGCCATACAGTTTCATTAACTCCTTTGCTCAATTACAATAATCAACTGGATGATTTTGAACATGTTCAACTCAACCAAAAGTCTAACCAAAAGATAATTAGAGCCAGTGTTGGCGAGAAGACAGGGGTTAGTATATATATATTATTTCATGTGGAAAATGACTGTGTATTGGATGTACGGGTTGCTAAGCAACTCACCTCTGGGGGCTGATAGTCGGCATCGGCATCCTCATCATATTCCCCTTCTTCCTCCTCGCCCTGAAAATCACAAGCAAATAAATGTGGAAGACAAAAAAAGGAGAAAAAAAGGGGAAAATCTGATTTCCGTAACATTTTAATAGGTAATAGTCTATAAGCAAAAATAATAGTGATCAGTACCTTGTCTATATTGATTGCATCACTCTTTTATTCCACCCATAAATAAGACAAATGAAGTAAAACGAATGTTGTAAACTGAAGGATGAATGAAATCTTAGCAAAATCAGGAATGAGAAATTAAGAAATGAAAATTTGCAGTAGATGGTTTCAAGTGTTTTATTTCAAGCTATTAATGATAGCAAAGCAAGCAGTCCATGTCATGAGCCTTAAAACATAAGCCTAATACTACTTGGAGCATGGCAGTCTAAGGCAAGGCTAGGGTTCATAGCTTACAACCAGGGCCGAAAAGAAGACGCAAGGCAATATTGAAGCAGCCTCAGCAACTTGGACGCAATTCGTGTAACTACTTTTTGTCATTGCTGTTGAGTACATCTATTTGCTGTATTAGATCCTTATCAAATGGCCAGTGAGAGATTTGTATAAATCGAGTAATGCTAAAATAAATAAAATGTTGAGAAAAACTAAAAGTCCAATTTTGCTGATCTTACATTTGCCCTTTCCATCGTCGAAGACATGTCAACAAATTAATTTCACTTCGATTCTTTCCCCTATCAATAATTAAGATACTAATCATGAGCGCATAAAAAGCAGAACGAAAGAGAGGGTTACTCTAGCGAAAATGAAACTGGAGATCTTAACCAACAATTACAATTAAGGATTCAGAGTAGAGAATTTTGTCTGTCATATTACAGTGCTTATTTACTAGCCAGGCTGCACAGCCTTAATAGAAGGGCAGCCTTGCCCCCACTGGAACTCCTAGCCTTGCTTTAGGGTAAGTCTAGGAAGACCTAATTCAGGTGAGTGTGTTCAATGGTACATACCTCTTCCTCCTCTCCTTCCTCCTCAAACTACAAAATAAAAATATACAGGTCAGAAAAAATGAAACAAAATCACTGAAATAAAATAGATGACTTTTGGCAATGTCTATATCATATATCGCACCTGTTATATGGTACATGTCAAGCTGTTCATGCCTGCAGCTGCCAAAGAAAGCGCAATTATTTTGGTGACATTTTTCTGATGAAAATTTGTTTTTGGGTAAAATGGCTGAATTTTAATCAGGGCTTAACCTGTAAAATCGATTCAAATATCGTACAATTTCATGTTTTTAATATTCAAGCCATTTCCAAATCTATCTAAATAAACAGTCAATACTTCATGGCAAGTTCTGGACATGGGCATATTATATCACATGGACATACAAGATCTAAAACACTGACAGAGATTCGTGGAAAATGTGTTGAATTCATTTGCATCACAAGAGCCTTAATCGCCCAAAAGCTTTAAGCATAACTCAACAAATTTAAGTAATACATGTATATTGAGAGAAATTAATAGAGGGATTGATACATCTACAGGGAACTATAACTGTAAGTCAAATATTTGCCATGTGTGAGACTAATTGTCCACTCCTGAGATATGAGTGGATTTGCAGGAGCTATATGATCAGGGACTTAGCCAGGGTTTAGAGACTGGGTGCCTAAAATTGGCAATTGTTAAATTTTTGGGCGTCCAAATTTTTAGGGGGTACCACAATATTCTCAGATATCAACCATAAAAAGTCCATAAACATGTATAAATTTATCAAAATAAGGCACAATATCCTTATAGAATGTCATGGGAATTACATGGAGATGAAAAAAATCAAATTATATGCTTGAGATTGACATTTTAAGAAATTCCTCAAAAAAATTAAATGTGGATGTGCTGAGGGGTGGAGGGGTGCTTTTTAAGGGTTTGGGTGTCCAAAAAGACACCCAGATGCCCTACTGGCTAAGACCATGCTTGTGATAATATTCACTGACCTCGTCATCTTCCAGTGCCTCTCCGGTGAAGTAAAGAACAGCCCTAGGTACTACGCGCTCTCTGATGAAATGCCCGATCTCGAAGTCAGCCGCCAGCAGAGCCTCAGTGTCCTCATCCACCTCATCCTCGCCTTCTGGAACTATATAATCAACAAACACCTCAAAAACCACCTCCCTATAAGGCTATATAGTACTATATAGATTTATATATAATTAATGATATGTTCCCCATAAAGGGGGCAACGTACATTTCCAAAAAAATAAATAAATTTAAAAAAATACATGCCCATTAATAATCAAAACTTGATTATAGTACAATGATTCAACTATGTTTATGGGTGTATTTTTAATTATTTTTCTTAAAGCATGTAAAAATACAAATTAGTTTCATTATACTCATAGACCAAATCATTTAGACATAGAAAATACTTACAATTTAAACTTATGTCAGGAAATTAAATGATTTCTACTCCCCTAGCCCCAATTTTAACTAGCCATAGTTAGTGGGCAAGCACCTGTGTCAGTGATTGCTATATAATAAAGACTTAAATGTCTGTGCAACACACATTTTAACCCAGTATACTGTATAACTGGTTAATTTGGCGTGGTTTTTAATTTGCCGTTTTTTGGCGAATGCCCATCAACGCCAAATTAAAGATCGCATAAAAATATGTCTACATAAAGATGGCGTTGTTCTGACTGCTCCAGACGCCAAAATAAATACAGAGAAAATACTTTTTTGAAAAAAACGCCAACTTAAGTACACGCCAAATTAATCAGTTATACAGTATATGAAAAACATCTATAGAAGGTATAAGTATGTTTGTGGTTTACCTGTTGGTGGATTGAAGAAATTGAAAAAGGAGTCGTTTTGCACCGTCTTGGTAACAATCCTAGTGCTGCCTCTGCCTTTGTGCTTCTGTTTTTTCTTCATCAATTTAACTGTTACATTCTTGCCCTTCTTCCAGTCAATGGTGCACCTAGAAAAGAGACCAATAGCAGTTATGAGATATTAGATCACAGAAAAAATAAACTTACAGGCATTGACATGAGTGCTTGCCCTCTTGCCACGGAAGTGATTTTTGAAAAAAAAAGGGGGGCTTCCGGGCAAGAATATTTTAGTTTTCACATTTTGTATTCAGTTGCACCCATTTCTATATTTCTTATTATTTGTATACTTAAACGAGATTTTTATGATTTTTGTATTGATATGATTTTGTAAGATTCCTTACAGTCAATAAACATACATACATACTTGTCCGAATGGGAAGGCTGATTTTCGGAGCACTACACATTTCTATACAGGAAAAGGCACACATACCCAGAAATAAGGAAACAATGCAAATTTTTTTTTAAAGAAAATGGTTTTGAAATTTTCAAATCTATGATAAATAATACATACCATTCTAGCATATGTTAGAACTAATTTCGGGCAAGCCAAATATTATGTCAGGCAAAGTCAATTCATTACCTACTTGACCAGCATGATTAGATAATTCTGAAATTTAGAGCCTAGTAGGACAATGCCAAGATTTTACCAATCCTGTCATTTTAATGTTAATCCGAAATATTCAGGAAATATGGTTATCCACAATACCTAAAATTTTCACTAGCCCAGCATTGCCAGCAAGGCTGTATACTTAAAATGTCCTATCTCTGACAAAAACTTTTAACTAGCTTAGAAACATTCAGTGCTCTAGTATACCCAAATATTCACTATTATTACAGATTTCAGTGCTTCAGCAGAGAAGTTCAAATAAGGCAAGTAATAAGTTATCACTTATCAACTTATCCAACTGCAAAATTTGGCTCTTGGAAGTATGTAAACCCCTAATTGAGATAGTGGAGATTCGATGATTCTAATGCAGGCTTAGTTTCATATTCATATCACTTACCCTGTGCATTTAATGATCTCTGGTCCCTCAAATGAAAATGGGTCTGTCTCATCAGGTGATGATCTCATTACATAGTTTTTAGTTAGAACTGTGTTGGTGAAATATTCATTTGAATCGAAGTAAAATTCTAGTGTGAAGCCCTGTAAAAGAGAAAATGAAATGAATGCAAGGCTTGTGGTTTTTAGAACTCTGCTCAACTTTGATATCTAAAAGATAGATGCTAGACATATATCACAGAATTCGGAATATAGGTCAACGTCACTCTTTTCTGATATTTTAGGTAAGGCCATGATTTGAACATGTTATGATTGTGTTAGTATATAAACAGACAATACAGGGACAATACAATAAAGTGAAACCCAATACCATCTATCCAAATTCCTGTACAGCTAGAATGATAACATTTGAGTGAAAATATACCACTAACACAATGAAATAACCTGAACTAGAGAAATCAACCGCACAATTTTTTAATGGTTCTGCTTTAGAGGAATTAACTTATACAACTAACCATGGGATCTGACTTAGAGAAATCAACTTTATACAACGAACTATGGGATCTGACCCGAGAAATAACCTGTATATGACTTACCATGGGGTCTGACTTAGAGAAATTAACTGCATAGAACTTACCATGGGGTCTGACTTAGAGAAATTAACTTTGATGTCTTGTAAAGAGGTGAGGATCGGCTCGTCATGTTCCTGGACCATTTCTGATAACATATCCACATTTTTGAAGATGGTTGACCAGAAGCCTGGGACGCCTGATGGATTTTCTGGAAAAAAATTGTTTATTAGAATTTTCATTTTCTTCCACAGCTCAGATTCTACCAAAACGAAAATCAAGGACCTGACCCTTGAAACAAGATATTAGAGTTACCATGCAAATTTCTGGAACACTCAGTACAAGCAGTTAGCTTTTTTACTCTTCCTATAAATATCTCTTTTTGAACTTATCAAAACATGCATTATATATATTTTTTTCATGCCATCTACTACATCAATATACTATTTCTCATTGACACACATTCTCTAATATAAATCAGCAAGTTATCTTATAACCATGGAGGTTTTTTTTCCAACTTTAAATACATCAATGGGTAGACATACCTTCTTCTTTTTCTTCTTTATCTTCTCCTTTATCACCATCGCCTATATTTACTTTGGTCTTCAGTTCTCCCTGAAAAACAACAAACTTGTTACCAATGGCAACTACAATGCGCCTGAGGGAGTGGACAGAGGTAATGCAAGGAAAAACTGATCCTACCCAATTCACTTACTTCTTCAGTAGCTTCTACTATAAAACAAAAGTGGTGCCTCTCTAAGGAAATTGAACTAAATAAGTTAACCTTTCACTCAGAAAACACAAGCATAGACAAAACTATTCTCCCCACACCTTTTTAACCCATTAATACTTATGAGTTCCTTCAGAAATTGTCTGGATCAAAGATACTTTTGGCGATAACTTCTGAATTGAGCATGATTTTACAAAATATTTGAAGGAGAGTTGTTGGTAATTTTCCGACCTGCATTTCTCCTTCAAATGTTTTGCCAATTATGATTAAGCCTGAAAGATTTCATCGAAATTGTCAGGCTGGTTTTGGCCGCTCTGAGCATTAATGGGTTAAAATGGCCAATCCTACAGCTGCCCCTCCTCTTTTTGATTGTATTACACTCTTAAATGCTAAGTCAAAAGTTCACCTCTTACAGAAAAGATAGACACAGTCAAACAGATGCAAAATGTGTTCAGTCTCACAATAGAACAATGACCAGCATAGAAAACTAAATTTGCATTTTATAGATTCATAGAAAAAGATTTATTTCAGTGCAACATGTGGCACTTCCTACATATGCTAATTTATGTATGTACAAGCTAGCATGCATCCTTAATTTTACAGCTGTTTAACTCATACTAGCAGAATATTCTACTTATTTATCTATTCTTTTTTTGTAGTTAACTTTGCAGCCCCAACATTTGGTCAACAAAACTAGGAGTCGAAATGAACTAAACCACTTAGCTAAAGTTAGCTTACATTCCTTTCTTAATAAACCTGTAACTCCTTCGATTTTTGCTATCACTCCAAACTCCAACGTAAACCCATACATTAAGGCCCTTACATAAATTTCAGCCAGGAATCAAAATCATTTCAGACCTTTAAGATTACAAGATTACAAGAGCTTCAGTTCAAAAATTGACCATAAACTATATATTCAGTGCCAAAATCGCATTTGACCCTAACTTTTAATGTGATTCTTCTGTTCAGACAGGTTTAATACAGAACTAGGAAGACCAGAAGGCTTAAAATGATTTCATCAGCGTTTTAACACTTTTAAACTGATGATAAGTGTAAAGCATACATAAGTTTTCAACATTGGAAATACAGGAATCTCAAGAGATGCCTCTGGTAGCCTTCCTAGACAAATTTTGCTTGTTGCTCAACATTTTTCTCATAACCACAGAAAAAAAGTCAAATTGCAACGCATTACCAACAATAACACACAGGGGATAAAAGTAGAAAATGAAATGAATTCTCATCTACGGGGAACGATGAATTAACAGCAAAAGCACAAGACGCAAAGCCAGGGACTAAAATTGTGTAGAGAAAGGAAGGTGGCAGCGCGAGAGAATTTGTGTTGGCAAGTGCTAGTTTTTCCCCCTGTCGTCGGCGTGGTCGTGAACGAAGAGATTTAGACACTGACTTTACTCACAGCTAGTTCATCTGCAGCCTCCTCATCCTCCTCATCATCGCTCGGCCACTCACAGTCAGAGTCTGTGGGCTCTACAGATCCTGCCAGAACGTCTTTCCTCTACAGAACAAAAGGCAAAGCATTGAAATATACATCTACCTACACAGAACAAGACATAACATTTAGATACACCTCAACCATTCACAGTCAGAGTCTGTGGGCTCAACAGATCCTGCCAGAACGTCTTTCCTCTACAGAACAAAAGGCATAGCAATGAAATATTGTATAACTGGCATTTTTTACAAGTATTTAATGTTTGCGCTCCCCATAAAAGCGCCAAAATAACATCCTTTAAACAAATATCAAATTAACATATGGTTTAGTTTGAGTGCTTGAATGCGCACATTTAACGTTGCACAAATACCCTCCAGCAGGGTTGTAAAGCGAAATTCTTAGCACTCATCCAAATTAAAGGTGTATACAGTTTACATTCCCACCAGGCTTGAGACTATCTACGTACACAGAACATCACATAACATTTAGATACATCCATCCATTCAGAGTCCGGAATCTGTCGGCTCATGTCAGAACTTCTTTTTCTGAGTCAGCAGGACCAAAGAACATGTTATTTGGTCACTGATATTATTGAAAGTTTAATATTTCAACTATTTTGGCCAGGCAACACTACTAATAATTGGAAATCCATATGCATAACTTTTCAAATCATCTTGTATGAATACTGAAAGTACGAAATCTAACTTACCCTCTCCATAAGTGGTGCATACTGATCTGCATATTTACATTCCAGCTCATGAACTTCCTCGTAAAATTTTGATTCTATCTTGATCATCTCAAACTGCAGTTTCTTCAAGGCTTTCAGACGGCGCTTCACAACCTTTGGCAAACTGGAAAAAAAGGAAATTACCAACAATTAAAATTGTACTATTTTAAAGTGTGATAAAAACAGAATTACATTGAGAGAGCGAGAGAGAGAGAGAGAGATGTATTTCCACAACAAACACAATTTTAGTGTGAGTGTATCTACTAAGATAGAAATACAAGTAAGCTACAACCATATAGAAATAAACAAATGGATGCGACATTCACAGAAATATTGAAGGTTGAGCTTGGATTAATTTTTCTCCGCTTTAACATAGTGCACATACTTTTGGTGGTGTATACCTTTACATTGAGAGCAACAAGGACCCACCTTTGTATATAGCCCGAGGGCTGTCCCACCATGGACCCGAGGCGGTCCTGGAGAGCAGCAAGGACTTCTGGGTTCTGCATGAGTTGACTGGCAATTTCTCCACTGGTTGGCTGAGCTCCTGAAACAACACAACCAACACACATGTAAACACTACAATCAATTTCCAACAGCCCAGCAAAATACAAATACAAACCTTGATTCTTTCTGAAAATATGTAGGATATTTGGGGTTTCCATTCCTTTGATGTGCACATGTATATCAATGTTTGTGTTTATACTTTAAAAGACCCTCTAAAGTAACATTTTACTCATAACTAGCACTGTATTGTACAAACATCAACTTCCTACTACTACTAGAGCTAAAAAGTGAAGCAAGGAGCCCTGATATGAGTATTATATCCTGGCTTAGAACCTGATCAGAAGTATTATAGAATCCAGATAATTTAAGCGAAGCTTTTAGTGAAACCCTATGCCTGAATGGATTAAAGCATGCCTGTGAATGCCCACATTACATTCATACATAGACTATTATATTTGGTCTACTTAAGAACTGCTTGAAGGAAGTAGAATGGCGAAATACAGGTTACTATAAGACAATCTATAATGACAATTAAAATCTAAATACTGTAGAACACGAAATTCACGCGTGTCCCAAGTATAGCGAATTGGGGATTTTTGCATCATAACGTATCTTTATGTTAGCGACGATAGCCGCCGCTGACAGCGCCAGTACAGTAATAAAAAAGTACAGCATTTTTATATATAGCGAAGCGGAACCACACGCTAAGTACGCTATATATAAACACACGCGGAAATTTCGTGTTCTACAGTATGCAAGTATGGTAAATGTGACAGTGTTATTTCTACAACTGAAGCTTTTTACATAAGTGCATTTACATTTACAGATAGGTATGATGAGTAGATAGAAAATGAGAAAATATAATACTAGTATTCGTCATCCAAGTGTGCCCTTAGAAGCACTTTTTTTTTCAAAAGCAGTTAGATATAACTGTTTGATGAAAATATTTAAATTCTCTATAGACAAACAACCGAAATGGTCAAGTTTTGGTTTGAAAAATAAAAAATCAATAACTAAGTGCCTTTCCTACTTAAGAAATAGGCTGAACTAAGTGTTTGAGTATTCAAAAATCTCCCAATGAAATCCACTTATACCTGGTAGCTGTGTACGTGTTTCTCAATAGTGAACACACACACACTATAGGTTAACTACCTACATGAATACAGGGCTATGAATAAGCATTAAATGGTATTGATCTACCCGAGTATTTACAGTGCATGTCAAATGCTGACTGGAAAAATCAATAGTGAAATTGGCATACAGAAAAACATGGGGCACATACCTATGACTTATCCAATTACAATGAGGGGCGCCACAGGGTAAAGCAATGGGGAGAGTCAAATAAGACCGGGACCGCCAACAATGATTGGTGTATATTGAATATAATGTAGATCAAATAAGTTACTTGTTACAAGCCAAGAGTATTGTCATGGTATGAGTATGAGAAAAATGTAAAATTTAGAAATTAAAATATTTTTTGTGAAGTTTTACAAGAATGAATTTGTGCATCATCTATTGATATCACAAAAAATCAATCATTTATAATTTGTTTAAAAAGTGTACTGCAGAGTAAGAGAATTCAAGTAATGACTTCAACACCCAGAACCTATGGGCCATTTATTGTGTCACAGTGAGAACAGGGTCTTAGCCAGCAGGGTGTATGGGTGTCTTTTGGACTCCCTGGTTCATGAAAAATACCTGATTTTCGGTAAAAAGACACCCTAGATTTTGGTATACATATGCTTTTTTTTATTTATACTAATTCCAAGTTAAATTTCTAAAAAGTTTGAACTGCAAAATGATAACAGGATATTTCTTGGAGAATTAAGCATCAAATTACTTTATTTGTAAATTGTAAATTATCAGTGTAATGATTTTTACTTTTTCAATCAGGGATTTTGGACACTCAATTCTTGAAATCCCAATTTGGACACCCTGTTATGGAAAGTCCCTGAGTGAGCATGAATAATTTCATCAAGAGAACATAAATCTTGCTTATGACAGATGGCTATGCCTAGGAAGGTTCTAGAAGAATAAATATTTCGCAACAAACTTTTTCTCATAGTCTGACAGCTGCTACATTCAGAGTCAACACCAACGCATGGTTAGCTTAGCCAACAAGGCATTTATGGTTAGGAATAGGTATTTCACAATAGCGTGCAATAGCAGAGTCATTGTCATTCCACATATAGATGGATCCATAGTCTTAGCCAGCAAGGCTTCTGGGCCTCATTTGGTCACCCGAACCGTCAAAAATCAAAACTCCGGACAATTAATTTATTTGTGAGTAATTTCTTAAAATGCCATTTTCAAACATGTAATGGAATATGTTGAGCCCTTATAAAAAAATCCCATAACAGTGCATAATGAAATAATGCCATATTTCAATAAGTAAATATATGTTTATGGTTTTAATTTGAATATATTGCGGTCTACCCTGAAAAAAAGGATACCCCAAAATATCACAATTGGCAATTTTGGGCAACCAGTTTCAATATACTGGCCAAGACCATATATGGACCAGCAGTCCAGCATGCCTTTTTATGAGACTAAAGCCATCTTGCAGACATTCTTAAATATCAATTAGTGGAACTGACTGAAATGTTAACCATATATGAGTAAGAATTCTGAGTTTACTCTGTTAGGACTGCTTTAAATGAGCTCAACTCACCCTGTTCTATCTCTTCCTCCTCCTCATCGACGTCGATTTCCTCTACGTCTTCAGCCACGCCCTCCTCGGCGGATACCAGTTTCTTACTGCTGTCAACAAAGCAAAATCATTCTCAGAGGTCTTAAAGACACTTTGAAATAGTCACATGTATAATTCAATTGAACATATACATCTATGGCAAATACCAACCTTTCACTGCTGTCAAGGAATCAAAATAAATCTTAATTCTTATAGAATTAACCCTGACACAATGACAAAATAACTTGTATAATAAGATTTTAATGAATAATTTGAATCAATAAGTGTTGGGACGATCATCGTTTATAATCGATAATCAATCGTTTACCTCTCTGATTCTGATTTATCGATTACGAAACTGGCAATCGATAATAATCGGTAAAGGTGACACCTAGTGGCAAAATATAGAACTAAATGACAGACAAGTTGTCAGCTTTCTTGTTATGAAACTAAGCTCCAAAAACACTTCAAAACGAAGTTAAGGTATGTGCTAATAGCAAGTAATTGTCATAGACTATGACTTATTATTAGGCTCTAGACCTCTAGTACCCAATTACTGCAAAAGTGCGATGAACTGATTATGATTGATAATCGATCGGTTGGCTGTAACTGATTATCGATCATGAAATTGCAACCGATTCCCACCCTAATCAATAATTTCCCTCCACTACAATATGAACAAGAGCATCTAATTTCTAATCACAATCGAATTTGTAATGAAATCTATAAAAATTTACTCACTTTTCATCAGCCATTGTTTACAGATGATTGCCCTGCAAAGAAAGAAAATCAATAAACCACTTGTAAATCAATTCCAATTAAATTAGAAGCGATAAATTAGAACCCATACAGCAACTCCCATTCAGATATTTTGAAATTTACTACATCTCCCTGGGCTTCAGATTGGCTAAGGATCAATGTAATTGTTTTTGTATTGATTTACCAAATATTTGGATTTTCTAAGATTTTAATATCACTTCTAAATCCTGAGCCCATGGCATTTTTTGTATTGACCCATGGTTATTGAGAAAGTTATTTTGACCATGGGTTTGAAAAACAATCCGAAACACTAATCTTATCTAATATTTATCGAAAGCACTATCAATACAGATTAATATGATAATTTCAAGATTAACTCAGGGCACACATGGGTTAGGGGAGGATCGACCAACAAGGAGTCTGCATTCTCCATCAATGCCTAATGGAGCTCCCAGCAGCAGCAGGCCGGCTATTCACCCACACTGACCGAGTGTGCATTCCTGGCATGCCTTGACCAGGGGGCAAGTGATTGAACTCAGGAGACCCGGACGCCCTCCATAGGGAGACGAGTATGTAATACACGAGGCCCAGCCCTATAGGGAAAACTGATGCCAGTTTTCAATTTCCCCAGTGAGTGTTTAACTTTACCCCCTTTTTTCCATATATTCCAGGGCTCGAAATTAAGCTTTTTTCCAGGGAGCCCAACTGCATCTTCAAAAGATACCTAATGGTGTTTTGTATAGAAAACAGTACATCTTTGGGCTCCCTGCAGAAATTTGAGGGAGCCGCAGGAGAATTTAAGGGCGCCCTGGGCTACTGGCACCCCCTAATTTCGAGCCCTGTATACCGAAATAACCATTTTTATAACAAGTATCTGACCTTATAAGATGGCATCTCCTTCGCAAGCAAAAGGAAACAAAATGTGCAAGGACCAATAAACTCTTCAAGCCTAAAACATATTGTGGAAGATCACCATTTTTCTTTGTCTTAGCAATTATGAATATGTAAGCCTCAAACTGAATTGAGGCTAAGCCGCTTCAATCATATCATGGTGCAAGTTAGGTTACAGCTCTTCAAAGCTGTTATGAAATATTAATCAGCATGCTTTCGTGCATGCTTTCACACTAGCTGGCATTTACTTAGTAGCTATTTTCCTGAACCTGACAATGATCTAACCTTTCAACTCATCCAGTACCGCTAAAATATGCTAGCAAGCATCCGAATACAATATGACGATACAATTCAACGTCATAGAATTGTAAAATAATACTTATAAACATGTATTTAAGGCTTACTATTTAGTTATAGTATCTAAGTTTAACTGAATACTGTATGCTAGATGTGAACTTTTCTATCTGTAGTAAAAGCTCTAATCATCCCCAGCCCAGCTACTAAAATATATATGTTTTAATGTCCCCAGAGACTTTTATGGCAATTTGAATTTTACCAGTAAGATAAGCCAGGATTATGTCATATTGTTAAAAGCTGCACTTTAAATAGGTTTCTCTTTTTTGGGTAGCAAGTTATCATTCTTTTACTTCGGATAAATCCTTTACACAAATCCTATTCCAATGGAGCATAAACCCTGGAGTTAGAGTATAAGGTTTTGAGACAAGTTGTATATAATTTCTATCAAAACATCCATTGTCATTCGCCCTTTGCACTGTATAAATCAAAACCATTGAATGCTAGATCTGCCAAGCTGGTCAAACCAAAAGGTTACTTATTCATACCAGTTGAATTACTGCCAATCCTACTTATGAATCACTACTAAATCACACACAATTAACCATGATGAAACAGTGGTAATGCACTGAGCCCATTTCCCCTGGTGCATTGAGGCTAGTTTCCTTGCGTAATCTAGCCGGTTAGTTTAACCTTGACCCTGGATATCATCCCTTTCAGTGAATTTGACGGGAGCATGTTCACACATGCATATAATTTTAAATCGTATAAGCTTCTACTTTTCTAGGACCTTATAAGTAAGACTACCATCAAAATCACATAAAACTCGGGAGGAAGAAAGTTGCAGCAAAGTTTAAAACAATTACCTGGCCAAACTGACATACACTGGTCAGCAACATCAACTCTTGTCACACAGAATGTAGATCATCATGACAACGATTAAGTAGCCTAATCATTGAGTAATCGGTTATTCTATTTCCCTTGTGCATTAGTTCCATTGCATGAATGAGATATCTGCTAGGATATCCTCATTGTCAATTACATGCTCAACCAAGTTCATACTTTAACAGCATTTCCATTGAAGTAAATATAATAAAATACTTGCTTGAAATTATCATCTTCGGAAATTTCTTTAAATATGTAACCAAATACTTCCAATGGGATATATTGTTAAAGTTTATGATGTCTAGACCATTATTAAAAGTAGCTTAGACTTCCTGGGATTTTTGGCATTTTCTGTGCACTATCCTATGAATTCCTAGCTACACTTGGTAAGGGAATAAATTATAATTATAATGCTATGGCACTGCTGACAAGGCACCCTAAACTTACAGCAATGCAACCCCCAGTTAACCAAACAAAACATAATGCCACACTCCAATCCACTGTGGTGCTTTTCGTCCACAAGGAACATTGAAGCAACTGAACCATGAACTTCTCTACAAAAACCTTACAGCACAAAGGGGACGGCACCATTGAGGCAGACTCAAGTTCATGGCAGAAATGTGAGCATGTGAACAAAAGGGGCACAGTTATCATTGGTTATTCTGAAAATGTGAACAAATCTCAGGGTCCCAGGTTCAGATGGTAAGAACAAAAATCGACCCCCAAAATTATAAATCAGATAACTGGTTTAATGCTATTTGCTTGAATATACGTCAGAAGTATCATAATTGCAATAAACAGCTAAATAAACTTTCATCTGTAACAAAGTGGGTATAGGGTTTAAAACTTGCACATGGAATGGCTCCCCTGACTCTTGTTGAATACACAATAATGACTTATGAAGAACAATTTCACTTAATCTGAAATTAAGTTCAGGATTGGTATTCTGAAGCAGGCCCAGTTTAAGTACTGAAGCTACGTCTTGAATTATATCACTGAATTATATGAATGCCTGATATAAGTTCAATAAGTTAAAATATTTATTTTTAGCATTTACTCAACCAATCAAACATGATATTAAATATTAGACCTAAAAATGTTTGTTTCCGGTCCAAATAAATATGTTAGGTAGGTAGGTGAAACATTAGGGGGGGGGGGGGGGGAGGTTGTATAGTTTTCCAAAAATCTGTGATTCATGCATGAAATGATGTTTCAAGTTGATTGGGAGTTGGGATTTTTCTGAGTAAAACCTAGTCAGAGCAGACAGGTCAGAGTCAGGTTGCAGGAAACAAACAATTTTTAAGGCCTTATACTTATGTGATTGTCTTGTGGGAAGAGAATTCTGTCTGACACAGTAGCAGACTAGCACCAACACCAACAATAAAATAAAATGTACTTATGTTTCATGTCATGAATGATTATTGATTATTTGATATTGAAAAATAGATGTATCCGTTCTAGCGTTTATTAACGGGCAAATCAAAGATTTCCCACAATTGAATAAGAATGCCATTTCATTGTCACAGCGTATTGTTTCTGGAGTAAAACATGTCAGGCAAATGCAGATATCCCTAAAATTTATTTCACCATTGAATCTCCCGTCTTAGTAGTTGTACTCGTATTACTTCCAGAACTCCTGGAAAATTTGCGCCTTTAGAGGCAGACAGACATTAAAGCAGCCTTAGAAATGAATTTACTACCACCGCCTACGTGTGAAAGGACCCTAATCTATCCCGAGAGTTTAACTGAGTGGGTTTCTTTAGCACGTATGTCGGCGGTCGGCCATGGCAACAATTTCATTCCTAGTCAATACACTGACAAGCTGGGCCATTCACCCAATGGCAACGAGCTGTCAACCACCTTCAATTTACATAACCATGCCTTACCCGATGTATTCTGCCACACAGCCTGATTTCCTCAACTTCAAATAATTGAGAGAATACGGCAATTATAAAGACGAAAGAAAATTTGAATGGAAAGCACACCAAACTGCGTCGGACATGCTAGTTGGTACGCATGGAACAGTACTCGGTAGACATTCACTTGTCAAAATGGCTGCCCGGCGAGAAAGAAGTCAGTTTTTGTCAAAGCTCGTGATTTAACCTGAATAACAAACTATAAGAATGAACGCCAAATGATGTTATCTAATAACTGTGTTTGTCAGGAATGCGGCCATGAATTATATGCGTAGATCTTACCTCGAATATCGGTGAAATACCTTCGACGGGGAAACACGAGGGAAGATGGCGGCAAAAGGAACGATATGAGAAGTGGCCTGTGATTGGTGAACTATGACGTAAGTCATGCACTATGAGCCAATCACGAAACAGCTTGCAGCAGCCCAAAAATTTCCCGCGAAATATTTGCAATGTACATGTGACTGTGGTGTAGGGTTTGTAGTGATTGTGTGGTGAAAGGAGGGTGCACTATGCCAGTCTACCCAATCACTCGTGCGGGCTCTCAAACCTCCAGTCACTCGAGGCTGGCGGCTCATCTTCTCTAACCTTCAATCTAAGAATATTTTAAAGCAGATGTCATAATAATGCAGGGCATTTTCTTGTTATTTATATGTTGCCCCTGAGAGTAGCTCAGTTTGTTTGTTTGTTTGTTTTGGATCCGTACCCGCATTTGTCCCGCGGGGTCAACTCCCGAGGGAGGACCTACGGAGAAGCTCCCCTACCACCCAGGCCACTCGTCACCCCCGGGCCTCGTTGTTCTTCATGTTCCCTATCCCCCCATACTTATTGTCATGCATCCTGCATCAGGTCAGTCCCCTCCCCTGTCCTCCTGTCCTATACAGATATCCTACAAAGTATCTGGTCTGCCCCCTCCCTGTCTTCCTGTCCTACACATGTAAATAACCCCCACACATATGAACCCCTCAAACCCACATATAAACTGTGTTACTTATTAATTTCAACAGCCTTATCCTAATAGTAACTCTTACCAAAAAACTCTCCCCGCCTACTTCCTCCATGCTAACCTGTTTTAGCATCCCTCACTTACCTAAGTGGCTCCCTTCCTCTTACTCGCTTAATACTCCGATTAGTACGAACCAAAAGTAACAGTGTTATACAGTGGTTTAAAACATGTAATTACAACACACCCTGGTCTCATTTCTTCTCTTTTTTCACCCCTCTCTTTCCTTCATCATTTTTCTCACCCCTTCTCCCACCGTTCTGGCTAACACCTCCGATGGGTCCCCAAACAAACCTACTATCTCCTTGAGCTGCTCCCCTTCTTCCCTGCCCATCCAAACTCCCCATCTCTCTTCCCCCCATATTCGTCTTACCTTCCCCAACATTCTGTTCCTTTCTACTCTGTATGCCGGGCATTTAAGCACCACATGCTGCTCATTTTCGACCTCCCCCTCCCTACATTTTTGGCAAGTCTTATCCTGTGCTGTCCTTCCTGTTCTATTTCTTAAACCTAGCGATCCTGCTCTGATGTTGAAAACTATTCTGCCTTCTTCTCTATCTAGCCAGTCCTCGAAACTCTTCTCTTCCTTACTTCTATATTTCTCTAAGGTGCTCTTATTCTCCATTCCCTCTCGCCACTTTAGCCTATTCCTCTCATCCACTGCTACCTGGACTTCCGCTTTCCATGTCCCTTGGCCTATTCTTACCCTTTCCCCGCCTAGCCCCACCTCTTCGGTTAATGCTCTTATTTTGTTCGCCCACGGTAATTCTTTTCTCTCCGCCATATTCCAAGCCTGTCTAGTCCAATTCTCAGGCTCAAGGGATGCTACCCTACCTGCAAATATTAACTTCTTCTCTATTATCCTACTTTCTAGGCTCATCCACCCTAAGTCGCCATAAATTGCCTCCCATCCTGTTCCTTTATTACCCCCTATTGCCCACCTTCCTACTCGTCTTTCTATGATCTCTAACTTACGCTTGTCACTATCTGCCATATCAAAAACCTCAACTCCATATAGAATGCTAGGTATAGCCAAAGTCTCATAGCTTCGTTACTACTCCTGCCCTCTGATACGTATCTGCTGTTACATTCTTTATCACCCCCTTCAATTTTTTTGCTTTCTTAATTGTCTTTTTTACATGCGTTTTGAAAATGCCATTAACTCCTGAGAACCATATTCCTAGGTATTTGTATTCTTCCTGCTCTTTAATCTCCAAACAATAGTCATCCCCTTCCTGTACCTGTCCCTCCCCAACTTGCCACCTTTTGTCTTTATTACTTTTCTTTCCTATGTTTACTACCTTGCTCTTAGATGAATTAAACTGCATTTTCCATTCTCTCCCATATTCCCCTACCATTTTCAACAACTTCCTTAAATCTCCCTCCCCTTGCCCCATGACGACCATGTCGTCTGCAAAAAACAACCCTGGTACTACCACATCCCCAATTTTGACCCCAAGTCCACTCTGTACTAACCTCTCTCCTAACTCTGCCAGATAGAGTGCGAAAAGCACCGGGGACAGTGAACACCCTTGTTTTAGTCCCTCCTCAACCCCAAACCAATCTGTCTCTATCTCCCCAAAATTTACCCTACACGTGCCCTCCTTGTACAGTTCTTTTAGGACTCGTAAAAATTTCCCTCCGAACCCATACCCCTCCATTTTCCTCCATAAGCCCTCTCTCCATACCCTATCATATGCTTTCCTTACATCTAAAAAGGCTACCTTAGTATTTTTCTTTATCTTCCCTTGGTCAAAAATCTGTCTTAAAATGAACGCCGCGTCATAAGTATTTTTCCCTTTCCTAAAACCAAACTGTATCTCCCCTAGTATCCCTCTCTCTTCTACTTCCTCTTCCAGCCTCCTTCGGAGGATTCTAGTAAATAGTTTGTACATGCTACTGTTAACTGTTATTCCCCTGTAATTCCCTAACTCCTGCTTTCTCCCTCCTTTGTACAAAGCTGTCACTATCCCTTTTTTCCATGCTGATGGTATTTTCTCCTCAGTTAGCACTTTATTGAAAATCTCTGTTATCCACTCTAGAACCTCCTCCCCCCCTTCCGTAAGGAACTCGCTGGGTATATCGTCTTCTCCCACTGCCTTCCCTTTCTTCATTTCTTTCATCGCTACCCTTACTTCCTCTTTTTCAATGGCCTCCCCCAGGCCCCCTCCTCCCTCCTCTTCTTTATCCTCCCCATTTCCATCTACCCTTTCCTCATCTACCTCATGGGCCGCATATAAGGCTTTCCAGTATTCTTTAACAAAATTCGCTTGTTCCTGTTTATCCACTATTTCTCTACCCCCCTCTTCTAAAACTACTTCCCCTTTCTTTCCTTGTCTCTGTTTTCCGTAGACCCTCCAGAAACGTTTCACCTCCCTCCTGTTCCCTTTTTTCATCCCGGTTATCAGTTTCAATTCCTTCCTCTTTCGTTCCTGTATTTTCATCCTATTTACCTTAATTTTTGCCCTTTTATATCTCCCCAGATCTTCTTTTGTCCTCCTATAGTTTTTTAATCCCTCTCTCCTTTCTTTTATTGCTTCCCTTAGTTCTGCTGGTATACTCCTCACTGCCGCTCTGCCATACACTTTCCCTATTGTCCTCCCCGCTACCCTCTTCAAACACTTTTCCAATTCTATTCCTTCCGCTTCTATATTCCTATCTACTCTTCTTTCTCTCATATTTCTAATGGCCTCTCCTAATTCCTGTCTGAACTTTGCCCAATCTGTCTGTTCATTTATTTTCCATTTACCCTTTACCCTCTCTTTACCCTTCTCTGTTAGAGCCCCTCTAATATCCATCCAGACCCAATTATGGTCACTGCCTATATCCGCCTCCCCTCTCTCATCCACTCTGAAACCTTCTACCTCCTTCATGCTCCCCGCACTGATTAATATATAGTCTATAATCGTTTCCTGTTGTCCTTCCATCCTTGTCCACTTTCCTACACTTCCCTCCCATCTGTTTACTATTTCTAAGTCCTTGTCCTTTGCTAACTCTAGCACCCTTCTTCCATTTACATTTATTTCTTCTTTATTTCCTTTTATTCCTTGTTCCCCGTTGCCTATATGCCCGTTAAAATCTCCCCCCAAAATTATCCTACGCCCCCTTCTCTGTAATTCCTGGATCTGTCTCCTAAGCCATTCCATTATCCTATCATTCCACTCTCTATCCACCCCCTCCCTTCCCATATACACTACTCCCACAGCCGTTTTTTCACCACCAAGTACCGCTTCTACCCATTCTATTTCATTGAAGGCCTCCGACTTCTCCCATTCGGCGGTCATATCCTTTCCCCAGTTTATCTCTGTTCCCATTATTCCTTCCCTAATATATATCGCTATCCCTCCACCCTTTTTTCCCCCTATACCTCTTCCCTTTCCTAATCTCTCAAACCCTGGGATTCCCTTAACCCTTACTCCTTCCCTTTCATGTGTTTCCGTGACTAAACACACATCTATCTCTGACTCTTTCATCACCTCTTGCATTTCCCCTTCTTTGCCCCTTTCCCCTCTTACATTTATTAAACCTATTCTGGCTACCTTTTCCTGTTCTTTACTTTTCACTCCGCCTCTCTTTCTCTTCCTCTTTCTCCCCTTCCCTTTGACTAGTTTTCCGACTGTTGTTTCTTCTCCCCCTCCACCCATTGCAACACCCCTCTCCCTATTCCCTTTGTCAAAGCATCCCTACCCTCCCCCTCCTTGCAGTGTAACCCATCCCTAAACCATTCTTCCCTCACCCTACCCCCCTCCATAAACTCCCTCCAGTGTGAAACATACCCCCAACCCTTTCTCTTCATAACCCTAACTAACTCTTCATTGCCCTGTCTTACACTTACCAAACCTGCCTCTCCCTGGTCAACCCTTGGTACCAACCCCGACCACATCCCTACTCCTTTCCCAAAAATCCTATCCACCTGCTCTACCAGCCTTTCTGCCTCTCTGCCAAATTCTCCCACATCTAACTTTCCCGTCCCCCTATTAATGTGACTCGTGCCCACATGTACAACTACGCAGTCGACCTTCTCCTTCGCCCACTTTCCCATATGCCGTCTGACGTCCCATATTTTAGCCCCTGACATAGATACTACCTTCACTTCAAAATCCCTTCCTAACAACTCCCCTAAGTCCTTCTCTATCCCTCTTATCATTGAGCCCCCAATAACTAACACAGTCTTTATCCCCTTTTTCTTCTTCTTTCCCTCATCCCTTTCTTCTACCCCCCTTTTTTCTCCTTGTTTCTCCCTCAGCTCACCCCCTTGTTTTTGCTCCCCTACTTCTCCCCCCTCCCCCCTCACCTCATCCTCTTTCCTATAGTCTTTCTCCCTCACCCTCACCTCATCCTCTTTCCTGTCGTCTTTCTCCCTCACCCTCTCCTCACCCTCTTTCCTATCGTCTTTCTCCCTCACCCTCTCCTCATCCTCTTTCCTACTGCCTTTCTCTCTCACCCTCTCCTCACCCTCTTTCCTATCGTCTTTCTCCCTCACCCTCTCCTCATCCTCTTTCCTATCGTCTTTTTCCCTCACCCTCTCATCCTTTCTATCTCCTTTGCTCATACCACCCTGTCTTCTCTCTTCTGCCACCCCTTCCTTATTGTCCCAATTATTTCCACTATCTGTCCCTGTCCCCACTATTTCCTTCTCCATCACTCCTTCTTGTCTCCCACTTTTACCTGGGCTTTCATCCCTTCCTTCTTTTTCCTGTCCTTCACCCCTCTTTTCCCCTGTTTCTACCCTCTCTTCTAACCTCTGCACTCTTTTCTCCCACTCTCCCATCCTTCTCTCCATATCCCTCCTCCATACTCCTATTTCCTGTTCCTTCTCCCCTCCTTCCCTTTTTGCCAATTCCATTGCCTTCTTCTTCCACTCCCCAGCTTCTTTCTCCCACCTTTCCCCTTCAACACATGCTCTACACACAAAACTTATCTTCTTCACTTTCACCCTGTCTAGCCCCAAACTATCCCCACTAATCCACTGCTTACACTTCTCACATTCAACCAAAAATTCTTCTCCCCCCTTCCCACCATCTCTACTATTCCTTCTACTCATTTTTCTTTCACCCCCAATTGAACTTTCACTAAAACAAACAACTTTTCCCTCTACTTTACCCAGCTTTTATTTTCCCGCCAAAAAACGTTGTCCACGCTACACCTATTCACACACCCAACCTTTCAAAACTCCCAAACTACTCCCTCCCCACTTCTACAAAACACGCCAACAGAAACGTATACTATTCGCACACAAAACAACACAGAAGTCACACGGTTGGTTAGGTGTCGGACTAGTAATCAGAGGGTCGCTGGTTCGATTCCCGGCCACTCCGGGCACTTTGGTCGTTCTTGGGCAAAACAGTTTATTCCATATTGCTTCAGTCTACCCAGCTGCAAAATGGGTACCTAGCATAAATAAGGCAGTGCTTAGAGTGTGTGCGCTATATGCTGGCAGTTGCTCTGAAATATCCCCCGGGGATTGTAATGGTTTCTGTATGTACAGTGCCTGCTAGGGGAGGAAGGTCGTGTGAGCACTTCGGTGGATACAAGACCATAAACCGAATACCTTTATTTCTCTGGTTGCCCGAAACCCTATGTATAGTTTATATTACTGATGAAGACAGATAATTTTATACTGATCAGCCCCTTCTACTTCTAGCCACACCCAATTATGAGATCCTACTAAGTATGCATATTCCTGGGCCAAGTCATGTCAATCCAATGTGATTGTCATGGATGTGTCAAATACGTTTCAGCACTGTTCTACCTTGTCCTGGCCATAGCGCCGGTAGATATCATTTTAGACGACCAAACACTCTTCTTAATCCAATATATCGTATAGTACTAGTACTCCCTCTAGATAATAAAAAGGGAAAAAAATCCAGTGGTCATAATATGAACATCTCTTAGAGCATCTAGTATGATATGAATTAAATTGGATATGCAATCTACAATGTATTTCATTCAAGTCTGAACTGTCTGATGTATATGTTGAATTTATGCTACTCCGCACATAGTTTACATAGCTATCTAGAGTTATACTCGAAAAAAAATGACTTAATCATTCTTTGCTGGTCATACTTTCCAAATACTTTTCAAATACTTTTCAAAATGTTTGCTTTGTCGGTTTCATAGCGTTTCTCAAAGGATCGTGTCCCAAATGCTAATGCCAAGCGGACCAATTCTAAGAAATTTAATTGTTACTTATTATAACAAATTTGATCGTTACTTTTGGCCAAATCGGAAACAATGTTGCGATTCTGTGTAATTGTGTATCTTATTTCCACGTTGGAAACGGCGTGAGAAGGAAAAGTCAGGGAGCAAGATGTTTACGGTGCCCTGTATAAAAGTAAACACAATTTTATTTTGCCAACTGTATGTAGAAGTAATTCATAGGAGACAAGAACGAAAATCGCATTCACGCGTAACTAATCCTTGAAGTTTCCGCGCAATAAACCATCCTGGTACAAATAAAATATTTTGACATTTAATTTTAATGCATGCTTGGTCTGATATTTTTAATAGGTCAAATAGGAACTGAACATGGTGAACTTTGAAAAATATTGGGGTATTGTTGAAACAAATATGAACAGCAACTATCAGCCAAATAATTTTCAAAAGTGATATCTAATTCCCACATAGCTTAGTGTGTCAGACTATGTGTACGCCCCTTAACGTGAATTGGATAGCATTGCGTGTACTTCGTTCTCGCAGAGACGTGTATTGAACTCTAATCTATACACTCAGGTACAGAGGGGGGCCGCAACCGCGTTACGTATTTCGCGGAAGAAGGGGTCTTTTTTAAGACCTCCGCATGTCCGCGATTTTGTAAAAGAAGGGTACTTTTTTGTACCCAGGTACGAAGAATTGGGGGTCAAAATCCCATTACAATCCATGAAATATACGCGGCTCTGACGCCGAGTGACTCCCGAAGTGACTGGGCTTCCGAGTTTGCTGCCGCCACTTGCTGCCGCTAAACACGCAGAGGATTATAAGATCTTAAGTTAAAATACGTGTTCCCGTTCATCCAATGTCAGTGTTTTGATAAAAGAAGGGGTGTTTATTTAGTGGAAAAAATCAGCGTTTTACTAAAATAAGGGTGCTTTTTTGGCCAGAAATCAGTGCTTTAGGGGTATTTTTTAATTTTGATAACGAGCGTATGCGCCCCCCTAAATACCCAGGTGCCCCCCCCCCCCCCCCCCCCCTGGGACACCCCCTGGTTCTTGAACATTATACTTCGCCTCGCCATGCGCGCATTTCATGTGGCACGGCCTCGGCCTTCTGCAATGAGACAACTATTTCATAAATCCTCGCTGAAAAACTACGATGGTGCAGGTGCGAACAACAACATTTAAAAAAAAACTTTTTACGTAGTACTCCGGATTCTCCACCGCTTACAACTTGCTTGCCGCGATTCTGTACCGATGCAATATGGCATAAAAAGATAACCATGGCCATCGTCAATATTTTTTTCAATGTTCATTTTCAACGTCTTGGTATAGACGAGGATATAGGTCTAAGTCAGTTGGCATAAATAGAGGTATTTGCATTTTGCTAATGATAAGGTTATGCTTATCAGTCAGCAGTAATGCTACGAATTGAGTCTAGGAAATGTTTGGAAAACATGTTTCAACGCCTGACATAAACGATAAACATATCTTACAGTTAAGATCGTATGTTGTTAGCAGCCTTCTTTTAGAGCGATGTGGTTTGGTATTCTCAGTGGGATATATATTTCACTGAATAATTTGCCTCTCTATATTCTTAAGTAGCTAACATAAACTGATATGAAAAATCCCTCTGCATGTTTTGAACGTCCGGCCCTTATAGTGGCAGCCAAATGAAAAATGCAAAACCTGAGGCGAACCCAGGCAAAACTCACTAGGTTATTGGGATTTCAACACTTAAATTGATATAACTTTAAGTAATAAGGATGTAAGTGTAAAAATAATGATCATACAAGTGGAGCAACTGTAGTATGAAACTCTTGGCGTGTATCGGTCAGAATTCAAAGCGACACGCATGACATTTGACTAATATTGTCTGATGATGTCGACAAATGAATTTGAGCAGCAGATATACAAAAACAGCGTGTTTGGAGGGAGAAACCTTATAAGTACTTGTCTCACTACATGTATAAACATTCATGACTGACCAAATTTGAGCTTGAACTGTATAGTATGATGATTATTGATTTATTTGTATATTATAATAATCAACAATCATGAGTGTGTTTGTGAAATCACTTGGTCCAAGACAAATCACTATGGCTGACTTCATACTGGATTTACATTTAACGATTGCTTTAATCTGGATTGGACAATAATCTATTTATCACCAAAAATCAAGAAACAGCACTTGACAAGTTGACAAACAATCTTACCCATATAGGGTAGAAAAATCATTCCCAATCTTAAGCATGTACAGTAGCCACAGTGGTACTGTGAGACTGGGACATACAATCTTACTCGTATCAAAGAGTAAGATTGAGTGCTTATGTAAGACTGTACCCACGATACCCTGAGACACCTAGTGGTAAGATTTCTAACTAGGATTGCAGGATTCTCATGTGCTGACTTCCTAATCCTAACCCTAATCCTAACCCTAACCCTAATCCTGACCTAATCCTAATCCTAACTCTAACCCTAACTCTTTGATAAGAGTAAGATTGTATGTCCCAGTCTCACAGTACCACTGTGGCTACTGTACATGCGTAAGATTGGGAATGATTTTTCTACCCTATAAGGTTAAGATTGTATGTCAAACAGGTGGAAACAGAAAGACAATCATTTCGCTTGAGTACAATTTATACTTCAGCAGCATCAAAGAGCTATATATTCGCTCTCTTTATTCAAGGTAGAATATTAGCAACCGATGACAATCACTTATCAAACTTGTATTCCATCTAGGACACTCAAAATGCGGTTGTTAAACGCTTTTGAAATATAAACAAACGGACCTTATGCCACAATGACTCGCTTCCAGTAAAAACGCTCCCGATCCCGCCTCTATTTAGTGTTGGCATTCCCCACTAGATCTGCCGTGTGGATTCCGGATCTGTTGATGAAATAAAGTTAATTAAGTATAGAATAACAACATAATGGGATTAAACACAGTGGTGCTTAACCCATTCACACTCAGAGTTGCCAGGAAAGTATCGTCTGCTATTTTCATACTTTTGAAAATAACTTGGATATAAAGCAAATTGTCACAAAATATTTGAAGGATAGTTGTTGGTAATATTCTGGTAAACATTTCTCCTTCAAATATTTTTGATAAAAATGCTTTTGTAAGGAAAATATCAACAAAATAGTCAGGCCTGTTTTGGTCGCTCTGAGTGCCAATGGGTTAATTACAGTGACCAATGAAACAATTTTGTTGAAATATCCCCAGGGAAAGCAGGAGACGTTTGGTAGTTGGAGAAAAATAAGCCAGACCATTAGACAACTCTCCTTGAAATATTTTGCAGAGTCATTCAATCATAACTCAAAAGGTATTGTCAAACGCATCATTGAGGTTAAAGAATGTGTTGCGATAGGCAATTTTCTGTCGAATATTTTTTATACAAAGTCTCAGGGGTGGATTTTGTTTTTGGGGGGAGGGGTGTTCCCCTTTTCAGATGACACCTTTTACACCACAACTCAACCAGTAGAACTATAAATGTGTTTCCACTGCTGGACCGTCCGGCTGGCTAAAGTTCTGAATTACAATTAAGATTTAATAAATAAAAATAAAAAATCTTCTTGAATTGAGGTTGATACATGTAACATTGCCAACAATTTAATTTTCATTGTGACTTTTCTGCAGAATTTAAAGATGAATATATTACTATTATATATATATATATATATATATATTTATGTTACACTGCTTTTCTTGTAAATGAAGCAATTTAAAATGATCTCTCAGATAAAACCGTTTGGATGGTCTTCAGTTTAATGTATGTGACATTGCCAAATTATGATTTTGGCAGAATGAATGAAATAAACCCGAAGAAACATAAATACATATTTGTTTTATATATGACACATATATCACCTTTTGGACATTAACAACTTCGTTAGTGCCTCGACAAGTGGTCAACCCCTGAACTTATACCTTCCACCACCTGGTGGTCAAACCCTGAACTTATACCTTCCACCACCTGGTGGTCAACGGCAAAAATAAGTGAAAACGTTAACCCCCTTATAAATTCCTGGATACCCCCTGATTAACCCCTTTATTGCTGGGTCGCTCACGACCCAGTTTATCTGTGGTTTATAACCGGAATCTCAATGGAGACAGCGGAATTAAGTAGCCATCTTGAATAAAGAATTATGGTCTTGCCACAATTCTATTTGCGAGAAAGCTATATCATTAAAACTAAGTTGATACTCTAACATGAGAGTGTTATAAAGGGATTAGCTTCAATATTTTCGCTCTTAATTCTTTGCCTGCATGGCTTCCGAATATTCGGCCGACGAATGACAAGTGCGGCACTTTGTGCAATTCATATTCATGAGCAGCTATACATCAAGGTAGGAAGACTCCTACGGATGTGTAAAGAGTACGGAATTTCACATAGAATGCTAATGAGTGCAATGGGCAGGTGGGTAAATTCTCCATGACTAAGTATCCCTGATTGGCAGAGCAAGCAAAAGCAATGAGTATTGCTAAAGCACAATTCGTATGGAATGATGCTTCAGAGACTACTACATGTATAGTCATGAAAAAATATGCGCGTATATATGTGTTTCCTGTACTACCCTTACCCTCGAGAATACTCTTAGCTTAAACAATTACGAACAAGTAAGTAAATGATACTGAATGACAAAAATTAAGGGAGAATGTCGTTCACCCTGCAGGATAAATATAACTATGACGAATGCAAATAACATACTTCAACTTCGAAAACTGTTCTGAGTACAATTAATTATGAGTGCTTTCATAAATGGACGCTGTCCCCATCTTTTCAATACGGCCGGCTTGAGATCTGTTTGCCAAGCTTTTAAACTATTGATACATAGTTTAATTAGCCCTAAGTGTGTGGTTGCAGGGATATCCGGGTGCTCTGATATTTTGTACCATTAAAAAGAATTACCAAACGAAAAATAGTTTTGACATGATATGATTTGAATCAATCATGAGTGATAACACAAACAGACACCCCTCTCCTTTTCTTATTACAGTCGGTTTAATAACACATCTAATATTTTCTTTAACAAGTAGTTTCTTATGCCAATTGAATGAAATAAAAACGCATATGACGGGATTGCATGGCTGACATATAATTTTTGTTTTATTATAAAATACATTCCAATGTTCATAATTCTTTTTCCAATATTCGTAACTTGTGTTTCGATCTTTATAATCATTTTTCAATATTGAAGATTAATCATGAATATTGAAAAAATATTTGGGTACTTTGGAAATCCTTAAATATTTTCCAATATTTATAAATAATATTTCAATATTCATAGTTCATTTTTCAATATCCGTAAATCATTTCCAATATTCATAAATCGTTGTTTAATTTTCATAATTCACTTTTCAATATTCATAAATACAGTATTTTCATTCTCTCTCTCTCTCTCTCTCTCTCTCTCTCTCTCTCTCTCTCTCTCTCTCTCTCTCTCTCTTCCACCCTTTTACACTGTGGTCTATCTCGTCCAAAGATATTTCTGAGATCTATAAGAGGGCAGTTATTAACAGTTATTATACCTCACGTGAAGATTCTTGATTCTGATTGGTCAAGGGCCATGGATTAATCGTCATGATTTCCTCACTACTTAGTAACCGGCTGTTGTCCTGCACAGCTAGGGAATTAACATGTTAATCACGGCAACATGCAGCAGGTGATTAACATGTTAATCACCTCTACCGGGCAATGAGCTTGATGCGCATGCGTGCATATCAAACGTCAGCCATCGCCGACGTGAAATCAACAAGGCTGACCGCCTCAAATTTAAAATCGTGCCTAACAGGCACCATGCAACGGATTTTTATCAAATAAAGATAGAATTATACAAACAAATAAGGTATGGTACGAACGTGACTGGTTTTGGGGTGTGTTTCAAGTTATACATATGAGCGCTCAGTTTTCTTGGCGCAGATGCTATTTTATAAATGCTCGGATCTCTAAGTTAGAGTCTAAAAACTGTGATGAGGCCAATATACAACATATACTAAACAACGGCCGGTACCACAGTTAGAGTTGCTCGAACTAATAAGGACAGTAAAAGTACAAACAAACAAATAAGGTTCAGTGTCTTGCTAATACATAAGCACATAGATTGATTAAGAGGTGGTATCAATAAATGCAGTTTAAACGTTTTCTGATACAAATTGTATTTGAAAAAGGAAACGAAACATCGAGTAGACTAATTTGTTCATGTTTTCAGAAATTTTTCTGAGTCAAACTGAAAATTTTCTCCTGTTGTACGTTTTGGGGCTTCTCTTTCACTCTGATGCGTCAATGCAACAATCCCTGTTATTGTAGTTTGTAAATTTTTAACAAAAGAGTATTTATCCAAAATCTCTGGTGTTTGTCAATTTTCCCCCTTTTGTGTTTTGTATGTTGTTCGGTGTAATAAAACAAATATGACATCCCTGTGTGGTGTACAACAGGAATAATAATAATGAGTTTGTAGTGATACACTCGTTTATAGTTATCAGTCGCGAGCACCAGATCTATGTACCTCGCACTGCATAGGATCATAGCCTATCGGTTGTAATCAGATTATCACGGCTGTCACCCGACACCGCAGACAGTAGGCGGTATTTGTGTAGCGATTGTAATAACACAGCTGAGTTTTCAACAGTAATGTAAGAAAGAAACTACGACACAGGAGTATAAAGTCACTTTGAGTCGGCATTAAGCTATCATTATAGCTCCTGTACATATTTATAGTCATAAGTTACCTTTTTGAAGTTTGTTGTTTACATGTTTGATCGAAAAACGATGTACCATGTATGATTTTGCGCGAAAGTTCAGTCAATAAAGCATACTATACTATACTACTGGAATCTGCTCAATAACATTTTAATAGTATTTTCTGTTCCTCCCGTTACTTTCTAACACAGCTCATCTTCCCTGCTCGCTTCCATAAGAAGCGTCACGTCTGTGCCCGACTTATTTATACCAAACAATGCAGGATGAGCGCTAGCAGGGATTAGGCAGTTAGGGAGTGTGAGCAACAAGAATGTCTTGTCGTCGCTCTCTGGCGACGCAGGCATGACGTCGGCCGTTTTCAAATCACATGATGGCTATCTTTAGGTCTTACTCGCTGTCATTTTCATTTTTGCGAAAAAGCGAGAGAAAAACCTAATAAATGCGATTAGGGCAGATATACTTTACTAATGCCGCTTTGAGAATACTGGCAATAAATGTGTGCTTACAAAATCATCAGAGCTTTCCATTTTAAGTGTATTATTATCATCCAAAACATTGACAAACATTTCATCACCCCTCCGTTCCTAAAGCATCTCTTTGATGTGCATCAATTGATACAAAGGGGGTCCAACTTATTTTTAATGTGGGCCTCCTTTCCCACACGTGAGGGTTCCACGCGTCTTAGATTACGCAGCACTTAGTGGTTCCATTGCACCATCTCACTGTGTGGTTTGAGAAGGGGCAAATTAATAATAGTTCCCGAAGTATTTTTTTCGCAATGGTCCATTTTTAACATACCGTTACCCTTACCCCTGCCTCCTCCATCCCACTTACTTTTTCTTCTTCTTGCCTCACCCTAATGCCTACTCCCTTCCATCTTCCCGTCCCACTGCCACCCCTCTCCTTAAATCTCTAAGTCCCACCACTACCTCTCATACCTCCCCGACCAACTGTTATCCTTCTACTTACATCTCTCCGTCCCTCCACTACCCGTCACCTTACATCTCCTCGTCCCCCCACTACCCGTCTCAAGGAGTTGGCCTCAACCTTAGTTCAATAATATTGAACCTTACGTATGCATGAGATGTTTATACTGCCGACGTCTTTTTCATGCATGTAACTAGTCTAATGATAACAGAAACGTGAAAATAGGTAGCGTTAATTGTCTGAACTAGCCTCAACCTCTACTTGTGCGGTCGAAAAAAAGTGGTCGTGGGTCGTTCGCAAGTCAGTCTACGGTCCGCGACCTACATGTACCTACGGACATTTGTTGACTTGGCGTCTGACGCACGTGCGGCGCTCCCACTGATCCTTGAGAGTGCCTCCTTAAAGAAAAAAGATGTTAATTGTATTCCATAAGTACCGTGAGGCCACAGGTAAGCCTCTTCAAGGTGGCCGTGCATCCTCCGTGCAAAGGGGATACATTAGTGCGTTAGGGCCGTTGCATTTAAAAGTGTGGGGGGAGGAACGGAAGCTTATTAAAAATTCGTCAATCCCCCCCCCCCTTTCTAGCCATAGTTCAGAATTAGGGGGGGGGGGGAGAGGGGTAAAGCAATTCAGAATTCGCCCCCCCCCCCCCGCCAGAGTCATAAAAATCCTCTCTTCCCACCCTAATACAGTGTCAAGATCGGGTGTTAGCGTCAAGAAATGTCGTCATGGAACCTCGGGACGCTACCGGGAATCAGCAAAAATAGGCAGGTTCCGCTATCCTGTGTACGGCTCCGGCTACGGCTAAGCATAGTGCCACGTCACGCAAAGTGATGCATCGTCATCACTTTGCGTGTAGCCTGGCGCGGGGCCGATCTCGTGAACCGGCTAAGCCGCGCTGTAGGCCGTAAGTCCAAAACGGCGCAGCTATTTGAATAAGTGTGGAATATCAAATTGATAATCCACAAAAACATTGATTGCAACATTGAGTTAAATATGTTAACTCAAAATTGACCGGGCGGTTTAAAAAAATTCGCCGGTTTTAATATTGAAATTTAAATTATGAAAATAGGTTCCGTTTGGCACAGATGATCAGCGCTGAAGCCTCTTTAATCGCTACGGCGTAGCCGTAGTCCCGTCGTAGCGGATTCATATTTGTACCCACCCGCCTCCGTCTACGGCTCCGTACAAGCTTAGCCGTAGGCGTAGGCGTAGGCGTATACGACATAGCGGAACCTCGCTAATAGCGCAAGTAGTCGCCAAATACCAGACACCAGGAAGGTGACGATCTAAAAGGTTGCGGGTTCGATTCCGAGCGCCGTAGTAGCTGCAGGATTTCTTCTATACTACAAGTTTCATATATATGAATATGTATATGTATATGTACATATACATATACATATGTATATATATATATATATATATATATATATATATATATATATATATATATATATATATATGTATATATATATATATATATATATATATATATATATATATATATTTATATATATATATATATATTTATGTTTGTCCATATGATTATTCCAACTTTACAAGTTTGCAAAATTATATTATTTATTAATTTATGTATGGATCTCTCTCTCTCTCTCTCTCTCTCTCTCTCTCTCTCTCTCTCTCTCTCTCTCTATCTCTCTCTCTCTCTCTCTCTCTCTCTTCTCTCTCTCTCTCTCTCTCTCTCTCTCTCTCTCTATATATATATATATATATATATATATATATATACTTATGTTGTATATATGTATATATATATATATATATATATATATATATATATATATATATATATGTATATATATATATATATATATATATATATATATATATATATATATATATATATATTTATATATATATATATATATATATATATATATATATATATATATATATATATATATATATATATATATATATATATATATATATATATATATATATATATATTACGAAAAAAATGCAAAATTTAAAAAAATAAAAGGGTGCGGCCGGCGAGAAAAATTCAAAATTTTGCACCAAAATTCAAGGAGAATGTCGTTCACCAGGATAAATCTAACTATGACGAATGCAAATGCCATACTTCAACTTCGAAAATAAGTGTGTGGTTGCAGGGATATCCGGGTGCTCTGATAGTTTGTACCATTAAAAAGAATTGCCAAACGAAAAATAGTTCTGACGTGATATGATTTGAATCAATCATGGGTGATACCCCCAAACAGACACCCCTCTCCTCTTCCCATTACAGTCGGTTTAATAACCCATCTAATGTTTTCTTTATCAAGTAGTTTCTTTTGCCATTTGAATGAAATGAAAACGCATATGACGGAATTGCATGGCTGACATTTATTTTCTTTTATTATGAAATACATTCCAATGTGCATAATTCTCTTTCCAATATTCATAATTCATGTTTCAATATTCATAATCATTTTTCAATATTGAATAATAATTATGAATCTTGAAAAAATATTTAGGAACATTGGAAATCCATGATTATTTTCCAATATTTATAAATGATATTTCAATATTTATAGTTCATTTTTCAATATCCGTAAATCATTTCCAATATTCATAAATCGCTGTTTAATTTACATAATTCGTTTTTTCAATATTCATAAATACCTTGAATTATGAAGATTGAATATATATTACAAATATTGGAAAATAAATTGTGAATATTGAAAAATCGTTCATTAGTACTGCGAAATCATCTATGAATGTTCCTAATCATTGAAAAATAATTTCCAATATTCGTAACACATTTTCCAATATTATGGGTATTTCATGTGTACCTGAAGGCATCCTGGTTAGACCGAAGGTCATGAAGAGTCATTAAGGTTTTTTATTAGTGCTCCCCTGAATAAGTAGTACTAGATCTAGTATGTAGTGATAGTATCTTGTGGTTTATGGTGTAAATATAGACTTACGATTTAATGAAAACTAAACAGGGGATTATTTTTACATTTTTTAATTTCTGCTTATTTTCATTTTCCTTTCATGAGGACTTGTGAAATGAATAATGTAATATGGCATTTACTCATTTATCAAGTTTGAATCGGAAATATCCTCAGATTGTTGGAAGGTTTCTGCCCTTAACATGGCAGAGTTCCTGAATTCCTATGCTCACTGAGCAGTGTTGGTACTCTGTTTCACACTTAACTCACTGAATTATATAAAGCGGGGTGTGGGGTGAGAGAAAGGAAACTACGTAAAAGTAGATAGATATAGCGGGAACACTGAAAACTATATATATCAGATTGTTTTTTTCTACAAAATTCCACATATACTTTTTTAAAAAAATTCTTCCGAGACAAAACTATATGTATATGTTTCATAATTTAGCAACCAACATAGCGATAATTTGAGCTTAATTCTAACATTGGAAACATTATTCTTTTTATATGTATTCTGACTAAGCATGAGATTGGGATGCAAGAAAAGGGTATCTACATGTATATCAATTGTCCGTGACCACTAACTGATAAATAGGAAGTGATTAAATCATGACAATGACAGACCTATGAAATCTTGAGACTGCGCATTATGGGGATTTTTTGATCGGTCATACCTTACACATTTTGTTTACTGATTAATGACAAATCTACGTAAGCAACAGCAATGGCTGGTGAGCTATGATTTTTGGATCTTTGATAATTTCAGTGGGTGTTTTAAAAACGGGCAAGACATTTCATCGGATTGTCATAGAGCACAGCATACTGTTTTATTCATTTCACTTTGTTATATTTATCATCCTGTCGTCTTGAACACTAATTGTTGCCCCTCAGATAATAAATGATCAACGACCCAGCTGGAAACCCATGATACCTTGCATCAACCATCGATACTTGTTGACAAGTTCGCGTGAGCAAATTACACCCATAATATCCCGGTAGTGACAATAAAATAGTGTTATGTTTATGCGATAGATGACACCACCTACCTAAATGCATCATCTCAGTGACACTGACGGAACATACACTACTACTACTACTACTACTACTACTACTACTACTACTACTACTACTACTACTACTACTACTACTACTACTACTATCAATTATGTAAACATCATGAAAATTCAACCATTATCCCGAATATGTGAAAAACTAGCGCTAAAACAATTAATCCAAGCCAATCCCATTCATACTACAGCGTATTGTGTATAATATAGAGTACATACCACACACGGGAACGGGAAGGAATTGAATTGATCGTTCTTGCGCTAGTTTTTCAGAAATTCGGAATAATATGTGTGTGTGTGTGTGTGTGTGCGTGCGTGTTGGGTGGAGGTCATCGCTCACGGACGGATTCGAGATTTCTGTGTTGCTGGGCGGTTCGTTCTGTGTGAGGGTCAGCGGGTTCTTTATAACAGAGTTAGATCTACTTCACTGGTTTGAAGCAAACTTAAAGAAAAATGTCAGTTCTAAGAAAGAAAATCAACATCTTGTGTTATCTTGTATAACCTGTATCCGCTGTTACAATTACATGGAACTTATCATAGACGAGAATTTCTCAAGGACAAATATCATTAGATTTAAGATTGTGCTTCGATTATTGATATTTCTCATTCGAATATTTTCAAACGAATACTTTTATTTAATTAGATATACACTCAAACACGTTAGATATACACTCAAACCCGTAACGCCACGAAGGAGCAATGCTGGTATTTCAAAAATACTTTTTGTATATTCTCTAATTATTTTGTAATACAGCCATCCTCCCTTAAGGGTCCACATAACGAGATTTGCGTGACCCTCGACCCCCTAGGGAAAAATACTGCATGAATACTGGCTTACTTGGTATCAGCCAGTAGCTAGGATCAATGTGCATCAGAGTCATGCATAACTTGTGTCCTAACTCTAGTAGAAATTTTTTTTCTGAGGCCGGAAGAGCAACAAGGCGAAACGGACTAACGTGTCCTCAGCAAAGGTTAAAATATGATTTTGTGTGAAAAGATTAAAAAACCGGATTGTTTTAGGAAAACCTCATCTATATTTATTGGAAATATTTTGAATTTTGATATTTCTGACGCAAGAACAGAATATTTCATTTTGAAATATACTTTAGGTAGGTCTGTACACGTGTCTTCAATTTTTGTTTGTACATTTCGCATCAAGCTATTTTATGCGGGACATGTACCATATTAAATAGTATTCAATGATTTTTTGGTCTCTACATCTGCGGAAACATCTCAACTTTTCGATAAATTAACAAAAAGTCTGAGACCAAGTTTTAAGAAAGGCCCACAGACCTCGAAATGGGGTAAGGTTGGTGCGTATCGATAACAAGCGCAACTTACGATCGCATTATACCTCCCTATACATGTACTCGTGGAAGATCTTCTTTTTGCATCTAAAAGACCTTCAGGCACAGTACAAATAACGATTGTAACAAATCCAGAAAGAATTATTTCTAAGCCTGCAGGGAAGCATAAGTTCGAAAAACCGTCACGTACAAACGTTGTGTAAGTTTCTAGGCAATCCGACATTGCCATCTATCGACAAGCCTACAGACTAAAATAATGAGGTTATGGCCTCGTTTTCATTTCTGACGTCAAGAAGGGATGTTAGGCCATGCTGCCAGACTCGTCAGAATCAGCGGTGAGTGTTTTTTTCATAAAATTATTCGATTTCTAATCATGGGATCTTTGAAAAATCGGTGTCATTTTAGGGGTAGGCTAGCATAGAAGCTCCGCTAACAGAAATTTTAAGATGTCTGTGCGTAATTTGCCGTAAGTTTAGACAACTTTGAAATGTTTTGCTCGTAAATGAATCAAAACAACATGGCGGGGGGGTATTTACATCTCGATTTGAGTTGAGGACATTTTCGTTACGTGTTGTTTCATTTGTGCGTTACGTTTTTGAGGACATGGCTTATTTTGATACTTTTCTTTACTTTTTCAGCTGGATAATGTATTCTACACGGCTCAGACCCCTTCCCCTAAGCAATGCAGAGCGGCAACGGCGATATAGGGCGAGGAAAATTGCTGCAATGGGTGATACCTTCTTGAAAAGAGAAAGTGAAAGGGTCAAAGCTTATCAGAAGATGGTAGCAGACATGACCGACGAAGAGAAGGCAAATATCAGGAGGTTTACCAATATCGGGGTCAGGAGACACTGTAAGAAGAAGCGGGAAGAGAAACTGGCTGCTGAGGCTGATGTGGAGGAAGATGAGGACTGGTCAACTGATGGATTTAACAGTGATGATGATGATGATGATGAGACGGATGATGGTGGTGACAGCAGTGATGGTGGTGATGGAGCGCAGGAACTCAGAGGTATGTATTTCAATATTCATTCATTTATTTATTCGTGCACTTAGATGTTCTCGCTGTGAATAATAAGGTAAGTGTTTTATATTCCTGTTAACCTGCTGATTTACTTCTGAATGTATGTACTGTTCTGAACTGGTGCTAATCATTTACTACATATACCTACCTGATATGTGTCTTGAATCTGCTTAGAAGTAGAAATGTTCTGAACTGATGCTAATATGTATTGATCTGTTAATTAATGATATTTGTCTTGAATCCCACTTGGAGTAATGTTCTGAACTGATGCTGATATTAATTGATCTGTAAATGACTACAATTGCAAATATTATAACCACATACCTACCTGATATTTGTCGAAGTTAAACTTTGAAACAGCTTTCGTGACACTCTTTCTTCCTTTTATTCATACATTTGTTTATTTGTCTACTTTCAGGTACACTGACTGTGAAATTCCCCAGAAGGAGGAAAAGACAAGCTGCAGCTGTAGCCACTTCAAAGTCTCCTCGAAAGAAGAGAAAGAAACATGTCGCCGAAGTCGGTACTGGTCCAAAGTCTACTACTCAAAAGAGGAAGAAGAACCGTGTCGCAAAGGCTGTTTCAAAATTGAACCGACAGGTTACAAAGCATGAGGAACAGATTAAGAATATCAAAGCTCAGAAACAGGAATTCCAAAGGAGATGCAAGAAGCTGGAGGAACTGATGGAGAAGAAAGGATCAAGTGACATTACAAGTGCTTGTAGTAGTACTGTCACATCTCCAAGCCAGGGGACTACAGTACATGATAGGTGGCCTCCAGTGTTTCATCCAGTTCCAGTGGTAGTGCTAGAACCACTCGAAGCTATGCAAGCTGAGCAAGGCATCACTGCTCAGACACCATGCAGCAAGACCAACCAGCTCATTCGAGACAGTGGCCTTACCCCAAGGAAAGTCCCAGCCGGCATCAAGAAGAAACTGATCTATGCGAATGTGGTGGAGGATGAACTACAAATTGCAGCAAAGAAAAGTGACCAACACAAGGAGGTTGTGGTATCACTTCTCAACGGCAAACAGCTCAAGAGATACAGAATGAAAAAGCATCTCAGCCAACAGTTGAATGTCTCAGAGAAGTTCCTTTACACAAGGAAGGACAAGTCTCCCAAGTGTCTCGAGAGAAGGCGGCTACTTGCCAGACAGAAAGAGCTCAAGAGACAGGTAAGGTCTTTCCTAGAGAGAGACGACAACTCTAGGATGAACCCTGGCAAGCAGGACTGCTTGACAGTTGATGGAGAGAAGGTCCAAACAAGGATCCTCAATGACTACCTATACATCTTATATGAGAAGTTCATTGCTGAAAATCCACAAGTGAAGAAGAGCAAGTCATCTTTCTACAAGCTGCGACCCAAGCACATCAGACATTCCAATTGCTTGAAGCCGAACAACTGCTTACAAGTGCTAGAAGAATGAACACTCCACCTTGCTTCTCAGATCCCTGAAGAAGGTACTCACAGAACCCCTCACTCCAAGTCCTGATGTCTTTGTGAAATCTTACCAGACGGAAGAGGCAGTTAAGGGGTTGGTGGATAAAGTCACAGCCACTGAGGTTACTGTCCAGCAGTGGCAGAAAGTTCTAGATGCGAGAGATGGCAAGCGCAAAGTCAAGATTGTCAGCACCGACATGCCACTGTCAGAATTCAAGGACAAGTTTGTCCAAGACTTTGACAAATTCACACTTCATTTTCAAAGTTAATTCAAATGTTCTGTTGGATGTTTAAATGTTAAGGTTTCATAACGTCTATGCATAATCATTGCATCTGTTCTTGAAGTATTAGGGATGCTGGTTTAAGGTGTAAACCATTTTTATATATTGTATAATTCTCAAAATGATTCACAAATGACATTGTGAAGATGTTTTATCTCCAATAACATTCCATCTATGTGATTTATTCAATGTGACAGTTGTGTTGAATTTTAGTTTGCAAGTATTAACTTACTTCCTTTAATGATGTTCAAAGGTCCAATCATTTTGGAGAAGATCTGCGCAACTTACATAACTTACTAAAACACTCCATTTTGAAGTTCAGTAGTGGTGTAAAAGTGCTGGGAAACGTGCAATATTTATTTTGTTTGTCTCATTCTGTTTTTATGAGTGGACTTTTAAGTATTTAAGGGTGCCATTGTGCCGCTATGTGATCATAAATGTGATAATTCCATATCTGTGTCATGAAAAACCCAGATATTTTGTACTGATCAATGCTGTGCCAAAGCGATAATTTTGATGTGATTTCAATAGCACAATGTATAACTTTCCTATATATATGGTAAGAATGGACATTAGATGCTTACCTACCTAATTTCAAAGCTTCACATTGAGATACAACTTAAGGTAGCAGACCTGAAACCTACAAACTATTTTAGTCAAAACTTCAATGCAGGTCAGTGTGAAGAGATGTTGTCCAAACTAGCTTCATGCAGTTGGAAATTGTTTCCATCATTATGAAAAGGTCAAATAACTATGAGTAGTACAATATAATTCACCATTATAGCCTTTGAAAGGTGTTGCCAAGCGAGAAGATATACCTCATTTTAATTCATTTTATACTTTTATACTTTGAAGTGCCTTCTGGGTGAAATTTAACATACCAAAGTGGCTCAGCCTTGCCATCGATTGTTGGGATAGGTGCATGTGATATCTATGTATATTTTAATTTCGTATTTGACAGGTTTCTTCAATAAACCTTTTGATTTTTAGACTGTATTCATGTGTTTTCCATTTTACCATTTTCTGCAACCTACAAACGAAAAAAATCCTAGCCTCATCGCCAACTGCAATGAAGTCCAAATTAACAAATTAAGTTAATTAGGTGTCTTTCGGCCTATTAAGATGATTTCTGAACATAAATATTAATTTTGAAAAATTACAAATTTCTACATAAAAATATCGCAACTTACGAAACGTTTATCAATGCGCTATTACCAGCGATGCTTTCACCTATGCTCTACATCTTTTGGGCCAGTCCCAGAGCACTAATTTGTCATTTCCCTGAGATAGGTTAGACTATTTTTCAGAAAGATCTCTCACTTTTACAGCTAAAGTTAGACAATACTTTCAGGACTTCATTGCAGTTTTGAAACTGTACCTCACAAAACAGTGGCAAAATGATGAAAAAACAAGTGAAATATATGCAAAAGCTGTATTTATTTGAACCATCATACAGTTTACTTCATAAAAATAGCATACAATGGGGTATTAGCCTTTTCAATACATTATTACAAGCCTGAAATCAAATAAAGGTCATATTTTGAGTGGTCCTCTTAAATTTGGATAGCCTCAACTTCAAACTGCTGTAAAAAATTTGTCTGAAGACTTTGTAGGCAGATTTTTTGGGCTTTTGCCCTTGAGATAAACTAGTTTCAGAAAAAATTAGTCTCAGAAAGATCTGTGACACAAACCCTCGTGACCAACTTCCAGCCCCAATGTGGACCCATAAGGGAGAATGGCTGAATAGGTGATCATAATGGAGAGAAAAAAAACTATTGGCCATGAATTTGCAATAAATTCTCATAGGAGTAAAAAAATGTTGAAATTACTGCACGCTCAATAATTCTAATTTTTCTATAAAAATATATTTAAAAAACAGACGAAGGTTCCAAGTCCCATTACGGAACTGCTTTTCACTTTAAGATCACCAGTCAGATATTTCTTGTATAATGAAAATGTATGATATCACTCATCTTAAAATGTCAATTTTTCTCCTGGCCGTGGAAATTTGTGAAGTATGCATAGAAGATACCCAACTATTATATGGCACAAGTATAGACACAACATTACGATTGAAACGATGGAAGAATAAGTTCAACAATTATAAGTCACCGTTTTTGCTCTTTTAATGAAGAGAAAAGGTTTTGAAATATTATTTAAAGTAACATTTCCAAACGAAGAAGGAAGTCCGGTGGGAGAGCAGGTATCGAGTACTGCTGTTCTCCCGGTTGAGCACGGATATTTTCCTAATGAATTCTGAAAACGCTCAAATTCACCATTAAAAGTTCAACCATTATTCCAAATTTCTGAAAAACTAGCACAAGAACAGTAAATTCAATCCATTGCCGTTCCCGCTTATGGTATGTACTCTATATTATACATTATACGCTGTACTGAGTATGAATGGGATTGGTTTGAATTAATTGTTTTAGGTCCTTTTCACATATTCGGGATAATGGTTGAATTTTTATGATGTTTACATAATTGATAGCAAAATAAAGGTGTATTAAAGTGTACTAGTACCCTTGTACTTTTTCAGAATTCCTTTGGCAAATGCCCGAGGATAGATAAAACATGTCGACTCTTTTGAGGAATTAATGTATTGTATAGGCGATAGATGGCACCACCTATCATGACTGCATTCGCTCAGTGATACTGCCCGGGACTACGAGTATGGCTGTTGGAGATCTCCGCTCAAGGCCATGACAGAAAATGGTCACATAGAACTTATTAAAGTCACTAGTTACAACTTTCCCCCTCAAGAGCACGCTCAAACTCCTATACTAAGCTGCAAGCCGGTGTATCATATACTTCCTTACCTAAATATACCACTTTTTTGTAGTTATTTCCAATAAAACCGCTTTTATACTCAATTTTCCACTGCAAGTGGAAATATTTGAAGACTGTCTATTCTTGCGTTAACCTCCCTCCTACACTGCCACAGCTGACTGCATTTGACCCATAAAGATAAGGTCCTGCACGGCCAGTACCTGCCAGATAGATAGCGTTCTCTGGGGAATGTGAACGACAGGAAGCACAGTGTGGGACACTCCACAAGTTGAGTCTGGCCGACGGTACCCTATGTGCACATTCCCTGTAATGGCAAGGACGGATCCACCAGGGTTTAATTACTGGGAAGGGACGGTCGTGGACTTCCTCTGTACCTGCAACTCCAATAATTCGGACCTCATCATAGAATCGATTTTACAAATATCTTATTTCGAAATATGGAACTGAAATTTTGCAAAATTTCATAGCTGGCGACATCAGACAGTTAGATTATGTTCTGAACCTGATTTGGAATATGTTTGATACAAACTTAGATGAAGAGAACAGTGATTATAGACATTCGGGGTATGAAGCGTACTGTTAAATGAGATTCATAGTATTTCCTACAATAATTTATTAGTCATCCACTCCAATCATCACCATTCTATGTGTTGTTGTCCCTTTAGTGAGAGAGTGGAGATGGTAAAGTCAATTTTTAAAATTTCAATCTTCAATAATATATGATTTATTTTGTCCATTTATGTTGCTTGTGAGGTTGATTTTTGAACCAGTTTTCCCTCTACACTGCTTTATTTGACCTATACAACGAATTTATTGCTTGAAAGATCTTCCAATGAGAAATACATAAAGCATCCCATAAGTGCCCTCCCAGAAAAGTATAAGATAAATGGGGATAAAAAAAGTGACAAAAAATAAAGGTCTTTGTAGGCAAAATTGCTTTTTCCAACTTCTAGATTGCTTGGAACAGAGCCAAAATTGAAAAAATGAGTTACTCTACCCACGTCATACTCGTGGCTATATGCCAACTTTTAGTAAGCTGATCACATTCTATATGCTAATAGCATGCTAGATGCGACCATGTTTTGACCATATTCAATATTAAGCCTATTAAGCCTATGGGAAGTTATGTGGTGTTTGACCACTTATTCTTCAAACCGATGGCCTAGCCACTTATTGCCTTGGTCAAGAAGTAACGGGTGCAGGCTTCCCAGGGTGGGGGGGGGGGGGGGGGGGGGTGGTACCCAGGTAAGAAGTATTGGGGGTTAAAATCCCCTTACAATCCACGAAATATCCAGAGTGGCTCTGACGCCGAGTGTCTCCCCGCTAAACAGGCAGATGATTATAAAATCTAAAGATAAAATAAGTGTTCCTGCTCATCCAATGTCAGTGTGTTGATAAAAGAATGGGTGTTTTCCGAAAATAATGGTGCTTTTTTGGCCAGAAATCAGAGCTTTAGGGGTATTTTTAAATTTTGATAACGAGCATATGCACTACCCTAAATACCAGAGTACACCCACCAGGGCAGGCTTCAACAATTGTAGAAATATAAATGACCATATATTCACAATTACACCCCACACGTCACTTTATTCCCCCCCCCCCCCCCACTTCTTCTGATACTATACTTCTTTCTCAAGCATGAGCTAAATATGTAATTAATGCCCTTTATAACAATAAGGAAATACCTAGAATTTGTGTCGTATTTGAAAAAATTCATCATTTGATTTTGATATTTCATGGACAAATGAATATTTATTGTTGAGATAAACCCTACTTGTAGGGTGAAGTACGCAATGCCGAGAACGAGGCTCAATGATTGGAGGTCAACTAATTGATCTGAGCATGCGTAGTGTGCCTGTTAACGACGCTCAACTTCATAATAATAGTAAACTCACGTGTGGACTCTACGTACAGGTGCAATACTTCATTGCAGTGAAGATCAAGGGTCATCTTTTCACCTTAATTAAACAAATGGCGAAATAAGACATAGTAGGACATCTTTGAGCCTGCCTAATCCAGGCCATATTCACTCAAAGCTTCTTGACGACGGATAGTTTACATTGGATACGGGCACACCTGTTTGCATTGAGACAGGTAATGTACATGACTGTCTAGTGTGTGTGGTTTCATTTGAGCGGCAGTCCTTCCCATACACCGACAGCGGTCATCCACATAGTGTTAGCCTGGACTAGACTGCAATTCTTCCTAAGGCCTTCAGTTATGCTTTATGGGCTTTATACTTGCACACCTACCAATTAATATACGAAGTGCGAGTAGAACTGTAATAAAATACTATTACTAATCTAATGCAACGATAGCATGACATGGAATCAGTACTGATAATGTAATTGCACAAGATTAGGCAAGACATGATAATCAATGGGTTTAGTTTCGAGGTCTCCACATTGGACTCTATTTAGGTCATTACAGCATACCTGAAGAACTGTCAGTTATAGGGGGTAAGATCTTTTAGTGTTAGGAGTAGACATAAATTATAGGGTGAAATTTTACAAGTAAATTGTAAGATGAATTTATTATACATTAACACTTACTTCTTAATACACATACCAGTACTTGACTGCAATTATAATTAGAACCATGTTGATTATTTATTCTATCTATCATAATCAATCTCTCCCATAGAATAAATAGGCATTGATCATGATATTGACCAATTGGTCATTGGTATATGATATTGTCAATCAGTACCTTTGCTAAGGACCATTGGAATGCATGTATTTTATTTTATGAAGCATGTTTGTATTTGTTAAAATAAGAACAATCGCCTCGAACCATTCAGGGTTGCATCCAGGATGTTTAGAAATGCCTGTATAAAACAGCAATAAAAAAAATTCTGTCCATCCAGATTTAGCTACTCAGCTACTTCAATGAAATATATATTTAATATTAAATATATTTAATAGCCTCTTGTGTCTAAAGACCAATTTACACTTCACCTATCCCCTCGAAGGATGAATGTTCAGAAAATATTTGTTAATTAGATTCATAATTGAAAATTCTTCATTTTTGTGTGTATGAAAAGGTCAGTTTTTCAGGAATTACCTGTCCACAAGGACGAGTCCTGGGCTACTGACTAAGTCCCTGCATTCATTGCTAGTTAATTCTGGAGATGAAATAGAGATCCCAATACATTAATTTTACACTATAAATATCTAATTATCACAGTTCTGTGAGAACATCTCTCACAATCTTTAAAGGTGTATTTAGTGTATTTGGCGAATTACTGTGAATACAGTGAACATTTGTTTGTTCCAAGTATATATATATACATATTATATGTATGTATATATATATATATGTATATATATATATATATATATATATATATATATATATATATATATATATATATATATATATATATATATATATATATATATGTGTGTGTGTATGTATATATATATGTATATGTATGTATATAAATG
>OZ012693.1:28048928-28105227 GCA_963942565.1 Maea johnstoni | reverse complement strand
CTGAAATCGAGTTCAGGATAGGTATCCTGAAGCAGGCCCAGTTTAAGTACTGAAGCTACGTCTTGAATTATATCACTGAATTATATGAATGCCTGATATAAGTTCATTAAGTTAAAATATTTATTTTTAGCATTTACTCAACCAATCGAACATGATATTAAATATTAGAATCTAAAAAAAGTTTGTTTCCGGTCCAAATAAATATGTTAGGTAGGTAGGTGAAACATTTGGGGGGGGGTTCCAAAAATCTGTGATTCATGCATGTTTAAGTTGATTGGGAGTTGGGATTTTTCTGAGTGAAACCTAGTCAGAGTCAGGTTGCAGGAAACAAACACTTTTAAGGCCGTATACTTGTGATTATCTTGGGGAAGAGAATTCTATCTGACACAGTAGCAGACTAGCACCAACAATAAAATAAAATGTGCTTAGACATGTTTCATGTCATGAATGATTATTGATTATTTGATATTGAAAAATAGATGTATCCGTTCTAGCGGTTATTAACGGGCAAATAAAAGATTTCCCACAACTGAATAAGAATGCATTTCATTGTCACAGCGTATTGTTTCTGGAGTAAAACATGTCAGGCAAATGCAGATATCCCTAAAATTTACTTCACCCTTTTGACTTCACCATTGAATCTCCCGTCTTAGTAGTTGTTCTCGTATTACTTCCAAACTCCTGGAAAATTTGCGCCTTTAGAGGCAGACAGACATTAAGCAGCCTTAGAAATGAATTTACTACCACCGCCTTCGTGTGAAAAGACCCTAATCTATTCCGAGAGTTAAATTGAGTGGGTTTCTTTATCACGTATGCCGGCGGTCGGCCATGGCAACAATTTCATTCCTAGTCAATACACTGACAAGCTGGGCCATTCACCAAATGGCAACGAGCTGTCAACCACCTTCAATTGACATAACCATGTCTCTCCCGATGTATTCTGCCACACTGCCTGATTTACTCAACTTCAAATAATTCAGAGAATACGGCAATTATAAAGACGAAAGAAAATTTGAATGGAAAGCACACCAAACTGCGTCGGACATGCTAGTTTGTACGCATGGAACAGTACTCGGTAGACATTCACTTGTCAAAATGGCTGCCCGGCGAGAAAGAAGTCAGTTTTTGTCAAAGCTCGTGATTTAACCTGAATAACAAACTATAAGAATGAACGCCAAATGATGTTATCTAAAAACTGTCTTTGTCAGGAATGCGGCCATGAATTATATGCGTAGATCTTACCTCGAATATCGGTGAAATACCTTCGACGGGGAAACACGAGGGAAGATGGCGGCAAAAGGAACTATATGAGAAGTGGCCTGTGATTGGTGAACTATGACGTAAGTCATGCACTATGAGCCAATCACGAAACAGCTTTGCAGCAGCCCAAAAATTTCCCGCGAAATATTTGCAATGTACATGTGACTGTGGTGTAGGGTTTGTAGTAGTGTGGTGAAAGAAGGGTGCACTATGCCAGTCTTACCCAATCACACATGCCGGCGCTCAAACCTCACTCGAGGCTGGCGGCTCATCTACTCTAACCTTCAATCTAAGAATATTTTATAGCAGATGCCATTATAATGCAGGGCATTTTCTTGTTATTCATATGTTGCCCGAAACCCTATTTATAGTTTATATCACTGATGAAGACAGATACTTTTATACTGATCAGCCTCTACCCAGCGGGCACTGGACGTACAATGTACGTACATTGTACCAACTGTACGTACAATGTACGTACATTGTACGTACAGTGCCCGCTGGGTAGTCACACCCAATTATGAGATCCTACTAAGTATGCATATTCCTGGGCACGTCATGTCAATCCATGTGATTGTCATGGATGTGTCAAATACGTTTCAGCACTTTTCTACCTTGCCGTGGCCATAGCGCCGGTAGATATCATTTTAGACGACCAAACACTCTTCTTAAGGTGATGAGTACCATTGCAAGCAAGTTAAAAGCCCCATCCCAAAACACACCTCACAGCAGCATAATCATATGACAAGGTGTATCTACAGGGTCCTGAGTGTTATCAGGGAGAGAATATCATAGTCAGCCATCTGTAGTCAACCATATTCTAATTCATTTCAATATTTACAACTTTCACTCAAATGACATAATCTCATTACTTACGCATGTGATAGTCACTACAGGTTCACAGTTACCTTAGGGATATCATTGACTATGCCCAATAAGAAGTATTTTTTTAATCTTTTACTGCTAAAGATTTTTACAGGCCATAACATTGAAAATGTTAGTGAGATATCTCGTGTGTGGAGGCATGGGAACCCCTTTGATAGTAGTTGACATACCACTTCTGAGCACTGAAACAAAAGAGAGTTGCACAAAGATACACTTCGACGATCTCAAGACAATGGCTTGTGGTCAGGATGCTATAAAAAGGTGCTAGCTATGAGCACGTGAGGTTACCAAGTGTAGTTGGTGTCGAAATTTCTATTAAACTAAAATTTTCAACGTTATGGCCTGTAAAAATCTTCAGCAGTAAAAGAATCAAAAAATGCTTTTTATTGGGCATAGTTAATGATATCCCTAAAGTAACTCTGAACCTGCAGTAACCATCACCTGCGTAATTAATGAGAATATGTCATTTGAAAGAAAAGTTGTAAATTTTGAAATAAAACAGAATGTGGATTGAATAATGACAGGTGGCGATGCTATTCCACACCTGATAACAGTCAGGAACCTGGAGATACACTTAGTTATAGGATTATGCTGCTTTGAGGTGTGTTTTGGGACAGGGCTTTAACTGGCTTGCAATGGTACCCATCACCTTAATCCAATATATCGTATAGTACTAGTATCCCTCTAGATAATAAAAGGGAAAAGTTTCCTGTGGTCATAATATGAACATCTCTTAGAGCATCTAGTAGGATATGAATTAAATTGGATATGCAATCTACAATGTATTTCATTCAAGTCTGATGTATATAGTATGTTGAATGTATGCTACTCCGCACATAGTTACATAGCTATCTAGAGTTATACTCGAAAAAAATGACTTAATCATTTCTTTGCTGGTCATACTTTCCCAGTCAGATATTTTTCAAAAAGTTTGCTTTGTCGGTTTTATAGTGTTTCTCAAAGGGATCGTGTCCCAAATGCTAATGATATATTCCAAACGTACATGCACCAACGGACCAATTCTAAGAAATTTAATTGTTACTTATTATAACAAATTTGATTGTTACTTTTGGCCAAATCGGAAACAATGTTGCGATTCTGTGTAATTGTGTATCTTATTTCCACGTTGGAAACGTCGTGAGAAGGAAAAGTCAGTACAAGATGTTACGTGCCCTGTATAAAACACAATTTTATTTTGCCAACTGTAGAAGTAATTAATTCATAGGAAATTGAACGAAAATTGCATTCACGCTTAACTATCCTTTAAGTTTCCGCACAATAAACCATCCTGGTACAAATAAAATATTTTGACATTGATTTTAATGCATGCTTGGTCTGATATTTTTAATCGACCAAATAGAACTGAACATGGTCAACTTTGAAAAATATTGGGGGATTGTTGAAACAAATATGAACAGCAACTATCAGCCAAATAATTTTCAAAGGTGATATCTAATTCCCACATAGCTTAGTGTGTCAGACCATGTGTACGCCCCTATATGTGAATTGGATAGCACTGCGTGTACTTTCGTTCTCGCAGAGACGTGTATTAAACTCTAATCTATACCCCGGGGGGGGGGGGGGGGGGGGCACTCAGGTACAGAGGGGGGCCGCACCCGCGTTACGTTTTCGCGGAAGAAGGGGTCTTTTTTTAAGACCTCCGCATGTCCGCGATTTGTAAAAGAAGGGTACTTTTTTGTACCAGGTACGAAGAATGGGGGTCAAAATCCCATTACAATTCACGAAATATACGCGGCTCTGACGCCGAGTGACTCCCGAAGTGACTGGGCTTCCGAGTTTGCTGCCGCCACTTGCTGCCGCTAAACACGCAGAGGATTATAAGATCTTAAGTTAAAATACGTGTTTCCGTACATCCAATGTCAGTGTTTTGATAAAAGAAGGGGTGTTTATTTAGTGGAAAAAATCAGCGTTTTACTAAAATAAGGGTGCTTTTTTGGCCAGAAATCAGTGCGTTAGGCCTAGGGGTATTTTTAAATTTGATAACGAGCGTATGCGCCCCCCTTAATACCCAAGTGCCCCCCCCCCCCCCCCCCCCCCCCCCCCCCCCCTGGGACACCCCCTGGTTCTTGAACATTCTACTTCGCCTCGCCATGCGCGCATTTCATGTGGCACGGCCTCGGCCTTCTGCACTAATGAGACAACAATTCCATAAATCCTCGCTGAAAACTACTATGGTGCAGGTGCGAACAACAACATTTAAAAAAACTTTTTACGTAGTACTCCGGATTCTCCACCGCTTACAACTTGCTTGCCACGATTCTGTACCGATGCAATATGGCATAAAAAAGATAACCATGGCCATCGTCAATATTTTTTTCAATGTTCATTTTCAACGTCTTGGTATAGACGAGGATATAGGTCTAAGTCAGTTGGCATAAATATAGGTATTTGCATTTGCTAATGATAAGGTTATGCTATCAGTCAGCGTGGTCGATGTAATGCTACGAATTGAGTCTAGGAAATGTTTGGACAAAATGTTTCAAAACCTGACATAAAAAATAAACCTTTGTAATATCTTATAGTTAAGATCGTATGTTGTTAGCAGCCCTCTTTTAGAGCGATGTGGTTTGGCATTCTCAGTGGGATATTTCACTGAATAATTTGCCTCTCTATATTCTTTAGTAGCTAACATAAACTGATATGAAAAATCCCTCTGCATGTTTTAAACGTCTGGCCCTTATAGTGGCATCCAAATGTAAACCTGAGACGATCCCAGGCAAAACTCACTAGGCCATTGGGATTTCAACACTTAAATTGATATTACTTTAGGTAATAAGGATGTAAGTGTAAAAATAATGATCATACAAGTGGAGCTATCGTAGTATGACGTATATGGTCAGAATTCAAAGCGACACGCATGACATTTGACTAATCTGGTCCTGATGATGTCGACGCATGAATTTGAACAGCAGATATACAAAAAAACAGTGTGTTTTGAGGGAGAAACCTTATACGTATTTGTCTCACTATAAATATTCATGACTGACCAAATTTGAGCTTGAACTGTATATTATGATGATTATTGATTTATTTGTATATTCTAATAATCAACAATCATGAGTGTGTTTGTGGATGCACTTGGTCCATCATAAATCACTATGGCTGACTTCATACTGGATTTACATTTAACGATTGCGTTAATGTGGATGGGACAATAATCTATTCATCACCAAAAATCAAGGAAAAGATAGACGATCATTTAGTTTGAGTGCAATTTATACTCCCGCAGCATCAAATAGCTATATTATCCGCTCTTTTTATACAAGTAGAATATTAGCAACCGATGACAATCACTTATCAAACTTGTATTCCATATAGGACACTCAAATGCGGTTGTTAAACGCTTTTGAAATATAAACAAACGGACCTTCTGCCACATTGACTCGCTTCCAGTAAAAACGCTCCCGATCCCGCCTCTATCTTGGATGAAGAAAAGAATGATATGAAACGAGGAGACCATTTACTATATGCCCTATAGTTACATGCTGGACTCATGCCAGGAGTACCAGATAAGGCATCACAGCAACCAATCAGGGCTCTCGCATCGATTACATTACAGAGAAACCTTATCTCCACCACCAGCTGGGGGTGCCCAGATGAAATTAATTTTGGCCTATTAGCAGCTATTAGTTGACACTGGTTGAGGCTAGCATGTTCAGGTGACCGGCTGGTTTCGAATCCACTTGTGTTTGGTCATCTAAGCCTCTATTTAGTGTTGGCATTCCCCACTAGATCTGCCGTGTGGATTCCGGATCTGTTGATGAAATAAAGTTAATTAAGTATAGAATAACAACATAATGGGATTAAACGCAGTGGTGCTTAATTACAGTGGCAATGAAACAATTTTTGTTGAAATATCCCCAGGGAAAGCATGAGACGGTTGGTAGTTAATAAACTAGACCATTAGACAACTCTCCTTGAAATATTTTGCAGAATCATTCAATCATAACTCAAAAGATATTGTCAAAAGCATCATTGAGGTTAAAGAATGTGTTGGCGATAGGCAATTTTCTGTCGAATATTTTTTATACAAAGTCTCAGGGGTGGATTTTGTTTTGGGGGGAGGGGTGTTCCCCTTTTCAGATGACACCTTTTACACCACAACTCAACCAGTAGAACTATAAATGTGATTCCACTGCTGGACCGTCCGGCTGGCTAAGTTCTGAATTACAATTAAGATTAATAGATAAAAAATAAATAATCTTCTTGAATTGAGGTTGATACATGTACATGTAACATTGCCAACAATTAAACTCATTGTGACTTTTCTGCAGAATTTAAAGATGAATATATTACTATTATATATTTTGTTTTATGTTACACTGCTTTTCTTGTAAATGAAGCAATTAAAATGATCTCTTGGTTTAAACATGTGGCATTGTGAAAAGATCATTGACTTTTCTTTGCCTTCTCTCAGATGAAACCGTTTGGATGGTCTTCAGTTAATGTATGTGACATTGCCAAATTATGGTTTTGGCAGAATGAATGAAATAAACTCGAAGAAACATAATACATATTTGTTTTATATATGACACAGATATCATCTTTTGGACATTAACAACTTCGTTAGTGGCTCGACAAGTGGTCAACCCCTGAACTTATACCTTCCACCACCTGGTGGCTAACGGCAAAACTAAGTGTGAACCCCTCCCCCCTTATGTCAACCCTGAACTTATACCTTCCACCACCTGGTGGTCAACGGCAAAAATAAGTGTGAACTCCCTCCCCCCTTATGGTCAACCCCTGAACTTATACCTTCCACCACCTGGTGGTCAACTGCAAAACTAAGTGTGAACCCCCTCCCCCCTTATGGTCAACCCCTGAACTTGTACCATCCACCACCTGGTGGTCAACTGCAAAACTAAGTGTGAACCCCCTCCCCCCTTATGGTCAACCCCTGAACTTGTACCATCCACCACCTGGTGGTCAACTGCAAAACTAAGTGTGAACCCCCTCCCCCCTTATGGTCAACCCCTGAACTTATACCTTCCACCACCTGGTGGTCAACGGCAAAAATAAGTGAAAACGTTAACCCCTTTATAAATTCCTGGATACCCCCTGATTAACCCCTTTATTGCTGGGTCGCTCACGACCCAGTTTATCTCTGGTTTATAACCGGAATCGCAATGGAGACAGCGGAATTAAGTAGCCATCTGGAATAAAGAATTATGGTCTTGCCACAATTCTATTTGTGAGAAAGCTATATCATTAAAACTAAGTTGATACTCTAACATGAGAGTGTTATAAATGGATTAGCTTCAGTATTTTCGCTCTTAATTCTTTGCCTGCATGGCTTCCGAATATTCGGCCGACGAATGACAAGTGCGGCACTTTGTGCAATTCGTATGGAATGATGCTTCAGAGACTACTACATGTATAGTCATGAAAAAATATGCGCGTATATCTGTGTTTCCTGTACTACCCTTACCCTCGAGAATACTCTTAGCTTAATCAATTACGAACAAGTACGTAAATGATACTGAATGACAAAAATTCAGGGAGAATGTCGTTCACCCTGCAGGATAAATCTAACTATGGCGAATGCAAATACCATACTTCAACTTCGAAAACTGTTTTGAGTACAATTAATTATGAGTGCTTTCATAAATGGACGCTGTCCCCATCTTTTCAATACAGCTGGCTTGATATCTTATTTAACAAAGGTATATCTGTTTGCCAAGCTTTTAAACTATTGATACATAGTTTAATTAGCCCTAAGTGTGTGGTTGCAGGGATATCCGGGTGCTCTGATATTTTGTACCATTAAAAAGAATTACTAAACGAAACGATAGTTTTGACATGATATGATTTGAATCAATCATGAGTGATAACACAAACAGACACCCCCTCTCCTTTTCTTATTACAGTCGGTTTAATAACACATCCAATATTTTCTTTGACAAGTAGTTTCTTATGCCAATTGAATGAAATAAAAACGCATATGACGGGATTGCATGGCTGACATATAATTTTTGTTTTATTATAAAATACATTCCAATGTTCATAATTCTTTTTCCAATATTCGTAATTTGTGTTTCGATCTTTATAATCATTTTTCAATATTGAAGATTAATCATGAATATTGATAAAATATTTGGGTACTTTGGAAATCCTTAAATATTTTCCAATATTTATAAATGATATTTCAATATTCATAGTTCATTTTTCAATATCCGTAAATCATTTCCAATATTCATAAATCGTTGTTTAATTTTCATAATTCACTTTTCAATATTCACAAATACAGTATTTTCATTCTCTCTCTCTCTCTCTCTCTCTCTCTCTCTCTCTCTCTCTCTCTCTCTCTCTCTCTCTCTCTCTCTCTCTCTCTCTCTCCACCCTTTTACACTGTGGTCTATCTCGTCTAAACATATTTCTGAGATCTATAAGAGGGCAGTTATTAACAGATAATGCGTTTGTAGTGATACACTCGTTTATAGTTATCAGTCGGGAACACCAGATCTATGTACCTCGCACTGCATAGGATCATAGCCTATCGGTTGTAATCAGATTATCACGGCTGTCACCCGACACCGCAGACAATAGGCGGTATTTGTCTAGCGGTTGTAATAACACAGCTGAGTTTTCAACAGTAATGTAAGAAAGAAACTACGACACAGGAGTATAAAGTCACTTTGAGTCGGCATTAAGCTATCATTATAGCTCCTGTACATATTTATAGTCATAAGTTACCTTTTTGAAGTTTGTTGTTTACATGTTTGATCGAAAAACGATGTACCATGTATGATTTTGCGCGAAAGTTCAGTCAATAAAGCATACTATACTATACTACTGGAATCTGCTCAATAACATTTTAATAGTAATTTCTGTTCCTTCTGTTACTTTCTAACACAGCTCATTTTCCCTGCTCGCTTCCATAAGAAGCGTCACGTCTATGCCCGACTTACTAGTATTTATACCAAACGATGCAGGATGAGCGCTAGCAGGGATAGGCAGTTAGGGAGTGTGAGCAACAAGACTGTCTTGTCGTCGCTCTCTGGCGACGCAGGCATGGCGTCGGTCGTTTTCAAATCACATGATGGCTATCTTTAGGTCTTACTCGCTGTCATTTCATTTTTGCGAAAAAGCGAGAGAAAAACCTAATAAATGCGATTAGGGAAGATATACTTTACTAATGCCGCTTTGAGAATACTGGCAATATATGTGTGCTTACAAAATCATCAGAGCTTTCCATTTTAAGTGTATTATTATCATCCAAAACATTGACAAACATTTCATCACCCCTCCGTTCCTAAAGCATCTCATTGATGTGCATCAATTGATACAAAGGGGGTCCAACTTTTCTTAAATGCGGGCCTCTTTTCCCACACGTGAGGGTTCCACGCGTTTTAGATTACGCAGCACTTAGTGGTTCCATTGCACCATCTCACTGTGTGGTTTGAGAAGGGGCAAATTAATAATAGCTCCTGAAGTATTTTTTTCGCAATGATCCACTTTTAGCATACCGTTACCCTTACCACTGCCTCCTCCATGCTACTTACTTTTTCTTCTTCTTGCCTCACCCTAAAGCCCCTTTCACACCAACTGGCGACGTCTGTCGATGCACTGGCGCTGTCTTCACGACTGCTAATTCATCACAAATCGCCAGAACATCGCCATATGAGTTGATTGACGACCTATTGACGCCCCAGTGGCAACACATAAACGTACATACGACGAGGTGCTAACAACTCTCTCACGACCGCTGACAACTTCATGACGATGCACTGACGACCACTGGCGTCTTCTTGGCGAATTGGTGAAGTCATATTGGCAGCATTGCGATGTGTTGAAGACGTTGTGGCGACCGAGTTGTCACGTGATGAAAGAGGTATATAGGGAGAGCAAAACTTGTCCCTCTATCATAATAATTGATATTGCACTCACCCAAGTGCCATCTTTGTAGAATATTCACCCCTGATAATAATATGTTGAAAATGGAAGTATTTGATCTTGAAAGTATACACAATCTTTTTATGATATTTTCTGTGTGTTTTTCATAACTGTGAATATATCAACTTTATGAAATAAAAGTTACTTCATTAATATATGTGTATGGTTATCAACTTGCAAACTCCTGCGAAATATAATAACCCATTCCTAAGCTAAACTGATAATCTGACTCCTGGTTGCCAGGATTGGTATTAAACAAAATCCCACAAAATAGGCCCCAATAGTGAACCGCGTGAAATCTCTTATCAAGGCATATTAATGTGAAGTCCTAATCATTAAATATGAAAATGGCACCCTCTCTTTCATCATTTAAGAAAATATACATTGAAGAACAATTTCACAGAAAAGCAATAATCTTCTAACTCTATTTCCTCATAGAGATAGGCTATTATCAAAGTATGTTAAATCACTAGTGTCCCTCCCCTTTTATCAAAGATGACACCGATGACATTCTTCATTTACTCTTGGAAATGGACCTCCAAAGGCTGATGAGGCCTGAACAAAAATGTGTCTTCTATTACATGCTAGAAAAAGTAGGGTAGATAGGTGGGGAATTTATCATATTTTATATCATTTCTTTTCTCTCCTCCATGCTGCATTAGATGTAAATGCAAAGTGAAATAGCAGCATCTAAAGTAGTGGGGTATGTAGATCTATTTAAATCCACAGAACTAGTATTATATGCTGATATTTGATTTTTCTTCTTTCTTATTTCAATTTATTTTGTATGCCATGCATGGAGAGAGAGGGTCCATTTATCAAATCTTCAAGTATAATTTTGACAATTTGATATTATCTCATTATTTCCTATTAAAATATCTATTGAGATTCACCTTTGGAGGTCCAAAAACACTGACGATCTATTAACAACGCATTGGCGAGTTGCTGGAATAGCTTGGCGATGGTTGGCGAAGCGCTGACAACCGCTTGACGACGTTATATTCACTGGCGATGGTTGGCGACGCTTGGCGATTTTTTTGAACATTCCAAAAAAATCGCCAAGCTTGACGAAATGTTCACGACGGCTGACGACGGCTGACGATGTGATGGCAATGTACTGACGATGTCTGGCGACGTCTGGCGATGCATTGGCGATGTGTCGAAAATTGTTGGTCGCCAGTGCATCGCCAGACGTCGCCAGTTGGTGTGAAAGGGGCTTAATGCCTACTCCCTTCCATCTTCCCGTCCGACTGCTACCCCTCTCCTTAAATCTCCCAGTCCCACTACTACCTCTCATACCTCCCCAACCTACTGTTATCCTTCTACTTACATCTCCCCGTCCCACCGCTTCACCACATCTCCACGTCCCTCCACTACCCGTCTCAAGGAATTGGCCTCAACCTCGGTCGAAAAAAAGTGATCATGTGCCGTTCGCAAATCAGTCTACGGTCCGCGACCTACCGACGGACATTTATTCACTTAGCGCCTGACGCACTTGCGGCGCTTCCACTGAACCTTGAGAGTGCCTCTTTAAAGAAAATAGATGTTAATTGTATTCCATAAGTACCGTGAGGCCACAGGTAGGCCTCTTCAAGGTGGCCGTGCATCCTCCGTACAAAAGGGATAGTGCGTTAGGGCCGTTGCATTTAAAAGTGTGGGGGGGGAGGAACGGAAGCTAATTAAACATTCGGACAAGTATATATTTTCTATATATATATATATATATATATATATATATATATATATATATATATATATATATATATATATATATATATATATATATATATATATATATATATATATATTAGAGCTGCACTCACCACTCACGAACTCGAGTGGCTCGAGCCCTAGGGCAAACTCGCCGAGCTCGAGCTGAAATGTTCAAATCGTGAGCTCGTCTATGTTGGGAACACAAACGTAACACAGAGCACACATTATTAACATACATACACAGCTATAAAAGCTTATCGCTGTCATGTCTTCCTTACAATCTCCAATGTATACATTCAAGTGGTATTGAGTGTTATACTGACCTTTGTACCTCGTCAGCACGTTTTGAAATTCAATAAACATGGCAATTTTAATAAATCTCCGCCAATGAAATATTTATTTCTTAATAGCTGGGCTGGAAAAGAAGTATTTCTTTGGAAAATCTGAACGTCCGTGAGCTCATGAGCTCACGAGTCAAATGGGTGGTGAGTTGATCTCCCTCCGTGAGTGCAGCTCTAATATATATATATATATATATATATATATATATATATATATATATATATATATATATATATATATATATATATATATATATATATATATATATATATATATATATATATATGTGTGTATATATATATATATACACAAATAAATACATATATATATATATATATATATATATATATAAATATATATATATATATATATATATATATATATATATATATATATATATATATACATATATATACATATATATATATATATATATATATATATATATATATATATATATATATATATATATATATATATATATGTATATATAAATATATACTAATATATATATTACAAAAAAAATGCAAAATTAAAAAAAAAAATGGGTGCGGCCGGCGAGAAAAATTCAAAATTTTGCACCAAAATTCACGGAGAATGTCGTTCACCAGGATAAATCTAACTATGACGAATGCAAATGCCATACTTCAACTTCGAAAATAAGTGTGTGGTTGCAGGGATATCCGGGTGCTCTGATATTTTGTACCATTAAAAGGAATTGCCAAACGAAAAATAGTTCTGACGTGATATCATTTGAATCAATCATGAGTGATACCCCCAAACAGACAGCCCTCTCCTCTTCCCATTACAGTCGGTTTAATAACCCATCTAATATTTTCTTTATATCAAGTAGTTTCTTTTGCCATTTGAATGAAATAAAAACGCATATGACTGAATTGCATGGCTGACATTTTTTTAATTTTTATTATGAAATACATTCCAATGTGCATAATTCTCTTTCCAATATTCATAATTCATGTTTCAATATTCATAATCATTTTTCAATATTGAATAATAATTATGAATCTTGAAAAAATATTTAGGAACATTGGAAATCCATGATTATTTTCCAATATTTATAAATGATATTTCAATATTTATAGTTCATTTTTCAATATCCGTAAATCATTTCCAATATTCATAAATCGCTGTTTAATTTACATAATTCATTTTTTCAATATTCATAAATACCTTGAATTATGAAGATTGAACATATATTACAAATATTGGAAAATAAATTGTGAATATTGAAAAATCGTTCATTAGTACTGCGAAATCATTTATGAGTGTTCCTAATCATTGAAAAATAATTTCCAATATTCATAATACATTTTCCAATATTATGGGTATTTCATGTGTACCTGAAGGCATCCTGGTTAGACCGAAGGTCATGAAGAGTCATTAAGGTTTTTATTAGTGCTCCCTGAATAAGTAGTACTAGATCTAGTATGTAGTGATAGTATCTTTTTTGGTTTATGGTGTAAATATAGACTTACGATTTAATGAAAACTAAACAGGGGATTATTTTTACATTTTTTAATTTCTGCTTATTTTCATTTTCCTTTCATGAGGACTTGTGAAATGAATAATGTAGTATGGCATTTACTCATTTATCAAGTTTGAATCGGAAATATCCTCAGATTGTTGGAAGGTTTCTGCCTCTAACATGGCGGAATTCCTGAATTCCTATGCTCACTGAGCAGTGTTGGTACTCTGTTTCACACTTAACTCACTGAATTATATAAAGCGGGGTGTGGAGTGAGAGAAAGGAAACTACGTAAAAGTAGATAGATATAGCGGGAACACTGAAAACTATATATATCAGATTGTTTTTTTCTACAAAATTCCACATATACTTTTAAAAAAAAATTCTTCCGAGACAAAACTTTGAAAATGTTTCGAAAAATATGTTTCATAATTTAGCAACCAACATAGCGATAAATGAGCTTAATTCTAACATTGGAAACATTATTCTTTTTATATGTATTCTGACTAAGCATGAGATTGGGATGCAAGAAAAGGGTATCTACATGTATATCAATTGTCCGTGACCACTAACTGATAAATAGGAAATGATTAAATCATGACAATGACTGACCTATGAAATCTTGAGACTGCGCATTATGGGGATTTTTTGGTCGGTCATACCTTACACATTTTGTTTACTGATTAATGACAAATCTACGTAAGCAACAGCAATGGCTGGTGAGCTATGATTTTTGGATCTTTGATAATTTCAGTGGGTGTTTAAAAAACGGGCAAGACATTTCATCGGGTTGTCATAGAGCACAGCATACTGTTTTATTCATTTCACTTTGTTATATTTTATCATCCTGTCATCTTGAACACTAATTGTTGCCCATCAGATAATAAATGATCAACGACCCAGCTGGAAACCCATGATGCCTTGCATCAACCATCGATACTTGTTGACAAGTTCGCGTGAGCAAATTACACCCATAATATCCCGGTAGTGACAATAAAATAGTGTTATGTTTATGCGATAGATGACACCACCTACCTAAATGCATCATCTCAGTGACACTGACGGAACATACACTACTACTACTAGTACTAGTACTAGTACTACTACTACTACTACTACTACTACTACTACTACTACTACTACTGCTACTACTACTACTACTACTACTACTACTACTACTACTACTACTACTACTATTACTACTACTACTACTACTACTACTACTACTACTACTACTACTACTGCTACTACTACTACTACTACTACTAGTACTACTACTACTACTACTACTACTACTACTACTACTACTACTACTACTACTACTACTACTACTACTACTACTACTACTACTACTATCAATTATGTAAACATCATAAAAATTCAACCATTATCCCGAATATGTGAAAAACTAGCGCTAAAACTATTAATCCAAGCCAATCCCATTCATACTACAGCGTATAGTGTATAATATAGAGTACATACCACACACTAGTTTTTCAGAAATTCGGAATAATGTGTGTGTGTGTGTGTGCGTTGGTTGGAGGTCATCGCTCACGGACGATTTAGAGATTTCTGTGTAGCTGGGCGGTTCGTTCTGTGCGAGGGTCAGCGGGTTCTTTATAACAGAGTTAGATCTACGTCACTGGTTTGAAGCAAACTTATAGAAAAATGTCAGTTCTAAGAAAGAAAATCAACATCTTATATTATCAATGGTCGTTCGTCGAATCCATTGAATAACCTGTATCCGCTTTTACAACTATATGGCACTTATCATATAGGAGAATTTCTCAAGGACAAGTATCATTAGACTTAAGATTGTGCTTCGATTATTGATATTTCTCATTGAATATTTTCAAACGAATACTTTTATTTAGATAGATATACACTCAAACCCGTGACGCCAAGTAGGAGCAATGCTGGTATTTCAAAAATATTTTTGATATATTCTCTAATTATTTTGTAATAGGTGATCATAATGGAGAGAAAAAACTATTGGCCATGACTTCAATTTGCCATAAATTCTCATAGGAGTAACGCTCAAGAAGTTTAATTTTTCTATAAAAATATATTTAAAAAACAGACGAAGGTTGCAAGCCCCCTTACGGAACTGCTTTTCACTTTAAGATCACCAGCCCGATATTGTATGATGAAAATGTAGGATATCACTCATCTTAAAATGTCAATTTTTCTCCTGGCCGTGGAAATTTGTGAAGTATGCATGGAGATACACAACTATTATATGGCACAAGTATAAACACAACATTACCATTGCAACGATGGAAGGATAAGTTCAACAATTTTAAGTCACCGTTTTTTCTCTTTTAATGAAGTGAAACGGTTTTGAAACAAAGTGGCATTTCCAAACGAAGAAGGAAGTTTGTAGAGGAGCGGGTATCGAGTATTTCTGTTCTTCCGGTTGATCACGGGCATTTCCCAAATAAATTCTGAAAACGCTCAAATTCACCATTAAAAGTTCAACCATTATTTCAGATTTCTGAAAAACTAGCGCAAGAACAATTAATCCAATCCCTTCCCGTTCCTGTGTATGGTATGTACTCTATATTATACATATACGCTGTAGTATGAATGGGATTGGTTTGAATAAATTGTTTTAGGTCTTTTTCACATATTCGGGATAATGGTTGAATTTTTATGATGTTTACATAATTGATAGCAAAATAAAGTTGTATTAAAGTGTACTAGTACCCTTGTACTTTTTCAGAATTCCTTTGGCAAATGCCCGAGGATAGATAAAACACGTCGACTCTTTTGAGGAATTAATGTATTGTATAGGCGATAGATGGCACTACCTATCATGACTGCATTCTCTCAGTGATACTGGCCGGGACTACGAGTATGGCTGTTGGAGATCTCCGCTCAAGGCCATGACAGAAAATGGTCACATATAACTTATTAAAGTCACTAGTTACAACTTTCACCCTCAAGAGCACGCTCAAACTCCTATACTAAGCTGCAAGCCGGTGTATCATATACTTCCTTACATAAATATACCACTTTTTTGTAGTTATTTCCAATAAAACCGCTTTTATACTCAATTTTCCCTTGGTCTTCTAAGATTTTCCACTGCAAGTGGAAATCTTTGAAGACTGTCTATTCTTGCGTTAACCTCCCTCCTGCACTGCCACAGCTGACTGCATTTGACCCATAAAGATAAGGTCCTGCACGGCCAGTACCTGCTAGATAGATAGCGTTCTCTGGGGAGTGTGAACGACAGGAAGCACAGCGGAAGCACAGTGTGGGACACTCCACAAGTTGAGTCAGGCCGACGGTACCCTATGTGCACATTTCCTGTAATGGCAAGGACGGATTCAGGGTTTAATTACTGTGAAGGGACGGTCGTCGCTCCCATGGACTTCCTCTGTACCTGCAACTGCAATAATTCGGACCTCATCATAGAATCGATTTTACAAATATCTTCTTTCGAAATATGGAACTGAAATTTTGGAAAAAATTCCTAGCTGGCGACATCAGACAATTAGAATATGTTCTGAACCTGATTTCGAATATGTTTGGTATACACTTAGATGAAGAGAACAGTGATTATAGACATTCGTGGTATGAAGCGTACTGTTAAATGAGATTCGTAGTATTTCCTACAATAATTTATTTGTCATCCACTCCAATCATCACCATTCTATGTGTTGTTGTCCCTTTTGTGAGAGAGGGGAGATGGTAAAGTCAATTTTTTAAATTTTAATCTTCAATAATATATGATTTATTTTGTCCATTTATGTTGCTTGTGAGGTTGATTTTTGAACCAGTTTTCCCTTTACACTGCTTTATTTGACCTATACAACGAATGTATTGCCTGAAAGGTCTTCCAATGAGAAATACATAAAGCATCACATAGGTACCCTCCCAGAAAAGTATAAGATAAATGGGGATAAAAAAGTGACAAAAATAAAGGTCTTTGTAGGCAAAATTGCTTCTTCCAACTTCTAGATTGCATAACTTTGGAACAGAGCCAAAATTGAAAAAATGAGTTACTCTACCCACGTCATACTCGTGAGGTAAGAGGTAAGACGTATTGGGGGTTAAAATCCCCTTACAATCCACGAAATATCCAGTCCGCGGCTCTGACGCCGAGTGTCTCCCCGCTAAACAGGCAGATGATTATAAAATCTAAAGATAAAATAAGTGTTCCTGCTCATCCAATGTCAGTGTTTTGATAAAAGAAGGGTGCTTTTTGACCAGAAATCAGAACTTTAGGGGTATTTTTAAATGTTAATAACGAGCATATGCACCACCCTAAATACCAGAGTGCCCCCACCAGGGCAGGCTTCAACAATTGTAGAAATATAAATGACTATATATTCACAATTACACCCACACGTCACTTTATTCCCCCCCCCCCCCCCCCCCCTTCTTCTGATACTATACATCTTCCCCAAGCATGAGCTAAATATGTAATTAATGCCCTTTAAAACAATAATGAAACACCCAGATTTTGTATTGTATTTGAAAAAATTCATCATCTGATTTTGATATTTCATGGACAAGTGAATATTTATTGTTGAGATAAACCCTACTTGTAGGGTAAAGTACGCCTGTTTACACTATGCCGAGAACGAGGCTCAATGATTGGAGGTCAACTAATTGATCTGAGCATGCGTAGTGTGCCTGTTAACGACGCTCAACTTCATAATAATAGTAAACTCACGTGTGGACTCTACGTACAGGTGCAATACTTTATTGTAGTGAAGATCAAGGGTCATCTTTTCACCTTAATTAAACAAATGGCGAAATAAGACATAGTAGGACATCTTTGAGCCTGCCTAATCCTGGCCATATTCGCTCGAAGCTTCTTGACGACGGATAGTTTACATTGGATACGGGCACACCTGTTTGCATTGAGACAGGTAATGTACATGACTGTCTAGTGTGTGTGGTTTCATTTGAGCGGCAGTCCTTCCCATACACCGACAGCGGTCATCCACATAGTGCTAGCCTGGACTAGACTGCAATTCTTCCTAAGGCCTTCAGATATGCTTTATGGGCTTTACACTTGCATACCTATCAATTAATATTCGAGGTGCGAGTAGAACTGTAATAAAATACTATTAATCTAATGCAACGATAGCATGACATGAAATCAGTACTGATAATGTAATTGCACAAGATTAGGCAAGACATGATAATCAATGGGTTTAGTTTCGAGGTCTCCACATTGGACTCTATTTAGGTCATTACAGCATACCTGAAGAACTGTCAGTTATAGGGGGTAAGATCTTTTATTGTTAAGAGTAGACATAAATTGAAGGGTGAAATTTTTATACAAGTAAATTGTAAGATGAATTTATTATACATTAACACTTACTTCTTAACCCTTTCAATGCTGAGGCGACTTTCATCCAAAGCACAAGAACGCAAATATTTCTGAAAACCATCGAAACCCTGTCATCTTGGTATTCATTGGAAAGCCCTCACTGAGCACTTTCATATGAGTACCCATTTGCCAGGGTTTTGGTCATTTTTCAGGTCTTTTGCATCATTTTGTATTGGCCAAATTAGCCAGCAGCAGCATAAGGGTTAATACAAATACCAGTACTTGACTGCAATTATGATTAGTACCATGTTGATTATTTATTCTATCTATCAATCTCTCCCATAGGATAAATAGGCAATGATCATGATATTGACCAATTGGTCATTGGTATATGATATTGTCAATCAGTACCTTTGCTGAGGACCATTGGAATGCATGTATTTTATTTTATGAAGCATGTTTGTATCTGTTAAAATAAGAACAATCGACCCGAACCATTCAGGATTGCATCCAGGATGTTTAGAAATGCCTGTATAAAACAGCAATAAAAAAATTCTGTCCATCCAGATTTAGCTACTCAGCTACTTCAATAAAATACATATTTAATATAAAATACATAAATTTAATAGCCTCTTGTGTCTAAAGGCCAATTTACACTTCACCTGTCCCCTCGAAGGATGAACGTTCAGAAAATATTTGTTAATTAGATTCATAATTGAAAATTCTTCATTTTTGTGTGTCTGAAAAGGTCAGTTTTTCAGGAATCACCTGTCCACAAGGATGAGTCCTGGGCTACTGACTTAGTCCCTACATCCATTGCTAGTTAATTCTGGAGATGAAATAGAGATCCCAATACATTAATTTTACACCATAAATATCTTATTATCACAGTTCTGTGAGAACATCTCTCACAATCTTTAACCCATTCATGCCTGAAGATATATTGACCAGTGTCATCTGGAGTCTGGACCTGTCATACCTTTGAAAATTACATTGGAAATAAACACACATTTGCACTATATTTGATAGAAAGTTGTAAATGGAGTTCTATTGAACAATTCTCCCTCAAATATTTTTTATATATTGGCTTAGAGAAATATCAATAAAAGAGTGCCAGGCGGTTTTGGCTGATGCAGTCATGAATGGTGTTTAGTGTATTTGGCGAATTACTGTGAATACAGTGAATATTTGTTTGTTTCAAGTATATATGATATATACATATGTATGTGTGTATGTATATATATATATGTATATATATATATATATATATATATATATATATATATATATATATATATATATATATATATATATATATATATATATATATATATATATATATATATATATATATATATATATATATTCATATGCTATTTTTTATTTTTTAGGCCAGGCTTGTGGTAGTTTATGTAGGATTAGTAGAATATTAACTCTACAAGGCCATTTGTAGTATTTGTTAATTGTCTGACCCTCTGAAGCTTGATTTTGAAATAACTAATTCCATGGTGGTATACACAAATTATGGCAACTAAGCATTTAACTCTCTAATCCAACTTATATTTGAAAACTATTGGAAGAGGGATTTGGAAATCTAACATGAGTATTTTTCAAATATTTTTCAAAATTTTGCTTTGTTATCAAGATATTGTGTGTCTCATGTGTACATTCCAGATGTGAATTGTATGATCAATGGAGAGGAAATGGGGATTAGTATTTGTTACCATTTTAATCCTATATTGTTGATGTTACGTAATGTGGTCACTGGCCAGTCTTACTTGCTTAACCCTTATGCTCAGAGTCTGACACTTAGAATTCAGGCTAGGGGGATAAATCAAGTGGTAAAAAACGGGATTTCTGTATTATTTTATATACTATTTCGGGCCCCTAGTCTGAAAAATCTAGGGGCCCACAGCAAAATCTAGAGGCATATGCCCCTGGCCCCTGGGAATGTCGAACCATGATGCTGCTAGTGGCTAATTTGACAAATACAAAATGAGGCAAAACACCTGAAAACTCTGGCATATGGGTACTCATCTGAGAGCAGTCAGTGAGCGCTAGCTATCTAATGAATACCAACATGACAGGGTTTCGATGATTTTCATGAATGAGAATCCGTGCATACAACGCAGTTATAGCAGTACAATAATCCATCCATGCTGATAATATTCTTAAATTAATACATGTTTATTGTTGTCATATGAGAGTATAATGTTGGGATGAGCATTGGACAAATAGGCCACCTCTTTGGTAACTCCCATTTTGGACACTCAGTTATTTTAGCCCTTGGGCCTTGCCAGGGTTATATGTTTATGGGTTTTATCTTTAAAACTCAGATGGGCAGTAATTCATATCCTTTTGTTGCTAGCATGTCTCTAATCTTCTCTAAAACCGACTTAGGGCCGTTCCATTTAAAAGTGTGGTGGGGGGGGGGGGGGGGGGGGGGAGGAACGGAAGGTAATTAAAAATTCGGCACCCCCCCCTCCTGCCAGAAATTATATGGAACCTAATGGGAAAAAATAATTCAGAATTCGGCCCCTCCCCCCCTTCAAAAAACCTTCCGTTCCTCCCCCCCCAAACTTTTAAATGGAACAGCCCTTACCCCAAAACCCCAGAAATAGGTAAAATACATTATTTTTCACCTAAGCAATTACTTGTGCGTATTACAGTATTATATTTTACTCAGATTGTTTCTTTATTTCATTTTTCTCAGGTTGCTTAGTAAACACTTATAATGGAGTTTACTGGGGGAGGGTACCTACAGATTCCATTTACGAACTCTGAGGCGATCAAGCGATGTATGACCCTACCGACAGCGCCCCCTTCCAGCCAACTCCATCCTATACATCAGCGAGAGCCGCGAGCACCCTTCGCAACAAACTACGGCAGGAAAATAAGACCGTCCTCAGGTAAGGCCAAAAACATGGCTTCCTCCTATATAGTATGGGATGCAGAGGGCCTGCCCTGGTGGTCGAGTGGTCTAAGGTGTTGCCATTGACTGCTTGCTGGCTCTCATCATTGCCCAGGTTCAAAGTTTAGCCTGTGATTAGAGGTTAGGTGGTGGTTTTCACTGGGTACTCTAATTTGCTCCACCACTTACACTTGGCCAGTCATTATTTAACCTAACTTAATGATACAAAAAGTGACATTAATCGAGATTCTAAATTCCAAATACCTTTCTGTTTTAAAAACAAACTACTCTTATATGTAAAAGATTAACCTCCTACACAGAAATCCTGGATCTGCTTTTGTCCTAGTAAGGTGCAGAAAAATGAGAGGGCAGTATGGACTGTTTTTGTTTAGAAACCTTTTTTGATTGTAAGTTGAAAATGATGGTTATAGATTAAAAGAAACATAAAATTTAAATCTTGATAAGTATTTCTAAGCATATTAAGATATATTTTCCTTAACAATATCCAGAAGTTTTGGTAATGTTAAGAAATTAGAAATTTCATTTAAGCATTTCACATATTTGATCATTCAATCATTATATACATATTGTTCTGGCTGTTACACTAGTAGCCAGAAATGTGGAGGACATGGAGGTTATAAAGTTTTGTATATATATATATATATTAAAACTGAATTATGTTGAAAAATTTCCAGAGCAAGAACATAGATGAACATTAAGGCATTAGACCTCAGTCTTGGTAAATATAAATGCCCTAGATATAATCTCTGCTAAGAAAATTCATCCTCACATCACTTAACCTCCTTCTTCTATTGCAGCTCCAATACACAGGGTCACCTCACACGCCTTAGCATGGAGACAAAAAGACCACTCTTCCTACATCAACCAGAAACAGATAGACCTAAGCAAAATGAGGCCATTTCAAGGTAAGATCTAGCATTTATTTCAAAACATCTTATAAAATCCTGGAAGTCAACAAAAGTTTTTAGGGAGACCCTATGGTATATACATATATGGTAGCAGGGATTGGAAAGCAGGGCTTCATATAGCCACCAAAATAATCAGATAGTCTATAGTAGGGCAGTGTCTTAGCCAGGATTTAGAAACTGGGTGCCTAAATTTGGCAGTTGTAAAATTTTTGGGCATCTAAATGTTTAAGGGGGATCACAATATACTCATATTTCAACCATAAACATGTAAAAATTCATCAAAATAAGGCATGATATCATCAAACAATGCCATGGGAATTATAAGGAGGTGAAGAAATTCAATTCTAAGCTTGAGATTGAGATTTTTAGAAATTCCACACTAAAAATTTGGGTGTCCTGAGAGGTTCCTTTTAAGGGTTTGGGTGTCCAAAAAGGCACCCAGACACCCTGGTCAGTGGTGGCTAAGACCATGTAGTAGAGTAAGTTGGCCAGACCCACCCAAAGTCAGCTTGTCTCGCCAATCTGAGAAGAAAGTGTCTACACAGTTTATTTGCTATCAGCATCACCTTTAATATGAAGCGAACAAAGTACTTTTGTAAAATAGTATGCGCCGAGGACAAAACAGGTTTCGTCCCACTCCCAGAATCAGGTAATCTAGCCAGGCTAGTTTGTAGCATGGTTATAACTTGCCCAGTGTATAGTTAGCAGGCAGTTCTGATGATCATTCAATGGGCTACGTCAAGCCTGGAAAGTCTGAGGCTACCTATGACCATCATGGTAGCTTGAGGTCTGGTCAGAGAGGTGGCTCAAAAAAGTAGCTGAACAAAATCATTTTCACCGAGATCATTCCGCAGAAAAAAATCTGTAATATGCTGGATATAAAGGTTAATGATGCTCACAAGCATTGACATTTATGGAGGGAATCTCACGATTGCTTGCAGCTCGTGAGTCATCAGCACAACCGTGAAGTACTACTTATGAACACGTCAGATGGAATTACTCCAAATGTCAATCCAGAAAATCAGGAAACTATATTGGCTAGAAAAAATGTTTCATGCGAAAAGGTCTACATCTTAATGAGTAACCCTAGCAGTATTGTAGTGAGCTATGGGCTACTGTTTTTCTTAACAATCACTGGGGGATGTTAGAGAGTGATGAAAGTTTTCAAGCAAAATATCCTCAGGTAACAGACATTTATTTTAAAGGCCATTTTATGACCTTTTCTGCAAGCATGGAACTGAATTGTCATTGTTCGCGGATTAATTAGTGTTCTTAAAATGCATTTTTCATGTTTTCTCCTTGCTATAGGATTTTTGCTAGAGGATGCAATTTTTTATGGGTATTAAAAATATCTCTATTCTGTATTATTTACCCAACAATAGGCAAGAAGTTTCTTTTATTGATTTAATTTTTAAAATTTCTTTTCTTATTCTTCTTTTTAATATTTTTGGTATTTTTCATTTCTCATGGTGTACATGCAAATCAAAATACAAACAGAATAAAGCTGATTAGGTCAAAGCTCATAAGATAATGAAACTGTTTTACTAATCGTAATTAATAGCTGATGCACAGCTTTGGAATGCAGGATATGGTACATATGAGCTTATAGGAGTTCAAATTATGCATGTTGTAAAGTGCTTAGCTTTAGAATGCAGGATATGGTATATGTATACAGTATATAGGGCACTATTGATTTGTGGGTTACCTAGGAGTTAGTGTACACCAATCAATACAAACATAGCATTCACATGTATATTTCCATGCTCACATAACTGGTGGCCCACATGGTAGTTCCTGATACAGGTACCACAGCACAGGCTGAAATAGAAACCCAAGGCAAATATTGAATCAGTAAATACAATAACGTCTTTGATTTTTATTGTAGGAACACTGAACAAGTCTAAGACGGCAAGCTAGCTGTGCATTCATGCTATGTTCAGTGCCTGTACTTATATATACAGTCTGAGAATAGTATTGGAGATCTTTGAGAGTAGCTACTAGCTATAGCTATATAGGTTATGTACTTTAGTGCTAGGTGAGGTTTGGTTGGGGCTTGGCAATTCTTAGGGCTGCTAGCTCTCCCATTGTTTTGTGATTGTGGGAATCTGCACAGATTTACATTAATACATGAAGTTGGTTTTATTATATTCATGCAATTAAAGATATACACAGAGATTTGTGCTTGTTGCACGGCCAAAAAAGGCCTCACTATTTTGGTGACATATCTTTGACAAAAGCATCTTTTTGAAGATTTGACGTTGAAATATGTTAATAAAAAACCAAACAATAACTGTCAAATGTTTTCTCAGATGTTCCAGTCTTGGAGAACTTGACCAATTTGTTACAGCCCATTCTTTGGGGGTGCCTTGATAGAATTTAGATTATTATTTGGAAAAGTAACTGCTTTAGTCCAGTAGGGTCAACTCAACCTACCAAAATCTATTCTCCTAGGCCACTGGTCACACCTAGTCCTTAAGCCTACCTTAACAATATTTTCAATTTAGCACTGTCAGCTTTGGAAATTTTACCAAAATATATATAGGGATCGTCCTTGCTGTAGAGATGTCCAGGTAGCAAATAAGTCAATTTATATATATTTCAAATTTCAAACAATATAATGCGATATGATACTTAACTTTTCAGATACAATAATTTTTCCCATTTGATACAGGTATTTGGTATTGTATTGCATACCGGTACTTATCCCTACATATGATATCCCATCCCCCACTCTAGTAGTTATGCTTCCTGCAATAAGCCAGGAAATCCCTATTCCTGTCTTCCAGTCCAACCCCTTTCAACCCTGAAACACTATAGACTCCCTTCTATGAGACTACAAACCAACACTGTTAGTTAACAACTATGTACTCACTGGTTACCCTCCAATTTTATTGTTATGTAATTGGCCATACTCGGCCACTTGGAACCCATTCAGTTTCATGGGTAATTGACTGCTATATCATGTTCAGTAGCCCTACAGGATGAAGTGTGTTATCGAAACAATCTCTGAATATCTGCTAAAGAATTAAATATTTAATCACTTTGCCAATCCCATTACAGAAATCCCCCTCTTTTAGCCGTAGTATGCCATGCCTATGCCAAAGTTAAGTCAAAGCAGTATTCAGACTTATGGCATACTATCTATGATGTCTGGTTAGTATGTGGTATTTACGCAACAGTCTTTTGGTTACGTGGCAGAGGCACTAATAACATATAAACAACCCATTACTTATGCCTCATATGTGGTACTAAATGTTCACCTCTTTGCTAGCCTGAGGTAAAAAGGTTTATCATAAGTGTCATTAGTGCTGTTTAGTGTCAGTTACTAAGAATAGATTTTCATAATTTATGATTTTAATTTAAGATATTGATGAATTAATCTGTTCAAAGGTTTATCATTACTGAACTGAAGTATCCGTCTGGAATCCCTTCCTTGTGAATTTCGACTAAAGATTTCTATGGAAAAAGCTTGAAAAGGCGAGCAAAGATTTCCTAGAAGATCCTATCAGCCATGTGTGGTGATGCCTAGCTTAGGATGAGGTGAGACATTGACCCTGCAGGAACAATGAATGCCTTACGAAGTTACTATAGAAGATCCCACCAGCCATGTGTGGTGATGCCTCGCTCAGGATGAGGCGAGACATTGACCCTGCAGGAACAATGAATGCCTTACGAAGTTACTATAGAAGATCCCACCAGCCATGTGTGGTGATGCCTCGCTCAGGATGAGGCGAGACATTGACCCTGCAGGAACAATGAATGCCTTACTATAGAAGATCAATACTCCCCACATCATTCGTGTTGCTATCTGGAGTACTGGGCCGGTTCAGACATGTGGGACGAGTTACATGCCTGCAGGGCCCATGTTCAATAAAATATCAATTAGGGTAAGATATCCCACAAGGGCCATGATTTCCCTTAATTTCATCCTTAAGATATACCGGCCTTTAAGCATAGGTTTGTAGGAAATCCTAATAACAGATAGAAGTTATCATTTAAGGTACTCTTGAGGTGGCCCTCAAGATGAGATTTTCATCTCATCTTAAAGGGCAAATGCACCATTGGGATAACTTGTGCTAAATGTGTGGTGCCATATGGTATGTGTTAATTGCCCATCTTCTGGCCCTTAACATGTAGAGAAAACAATTGAACATACATGTAACCCTTTTCCTTGTCCATCACATTGCCACCAAAGGCTTTGCAGAAACAATGAAACAACCCAGCCCTGTAAACACCCTAGTGTAGATCATGCATTCTTTAAATGCTATGGAATAGCCTCAACTTCTCCCATGGATGATCATAAATTATTCTTTAGAAATTGACACATTTGTGCCTCTTTGGAGTTCATTGTATGCTGGATCAATCATGCCAATTTCAAATACAAAACAACATTGGAATTTAGCATTGAATCACATGATATATAATATTTATTGTAAGCAGAGTTGTTGGTTTCGATTTGACAATATTTCTCCTTCATATATTTCTGAAAATATTCTGGACATATAAAAGATATCATCGAAAGAGTGAGGCCTTTTTGGTCACTACAGGCATGAAAGGGTTAACATGAAATTGAGTAGCAGTCTCAGCTCCCCTGTGGATGTTCATGCATTATTCCTTAACAATTAACCCCTGCCAAATATAGCTTCTGAACATGATCCTGAACGTGTGCCAAAGAGTTATTTTTATTACCTTTAAGGAAGAAGACATGAGAATGGTGTTATTTGATGTTTTAATCTATTCGGTCCCAAGAGTACAATTGAGAAATAGTGCTTTGAATTATGATATTTGTAAATTAACTTGAGATTGTAGACTAATTTTGTAAATTAACTTAAGCCTAATTTTGAAAATAATTTGAAAAAATATGCTTATTATGCGGCTATCAATATTTGTACTTCAAATATTTTCCAAAGGATGCTCTCATTAGAAAGGTATTGCCAAAGTAGTGAGGTCCTTTTGGCCTCAGAAAAGCTAAATGTGTTAATATCACATGTAGACTATAATCAATTATAGATGGTCATGCATTATTCATTAACCTCTTTGTGCTAGGATTATACACATGGCCTGACAACTTAGAACATAAATCCTCAAATAGAGCAATGTAAAATAAATATTTGTTGAGGGATTGTTAAATTCAATAAAAAAACAACTTTCAGTAAAATATTTCTTAAAATATTGCTTCGTTAACAAGCTATTTATGTATGTTTCACAACATATGTCTATGCCAAATGTAAATAGGTTAATGATGATCTTTACTAAGTATAGCCTATGAACGTGATTCTTGGTTTGGACATGTATATTGTCCAGACATATAAATATGCCAGAGGGTACATTTAGGTTTTTATTGAAAATAACAGCCAGGGTTAGCCTTGGAGCAGAGGAATGTTTAATGAATGAAAGATGTATTTTAGTTCAGAATTATTGATGGAATTTATTAAATTCATCGGAAATGTTCTCATTAAAAGGTGCACATAGTGGAAGTAGAATATAATAAACTGCAATTATGAAGGCACACCTTTTTCATAAAACATGAAAAAGGTAATGTGTTTCTTAAAGAAAGCAACAATTCTCCAAATGAAAGTGATGGATTATCTTTTTTCTTACCGACACACTCTATGCTGCACTGATCCGTGAAATTACCTTAAGGTTAGAGCGATCGCATTTTCCACTTCGTCACCGCTAGTATTTCCTCCGCTACCTGTGCCACAGGTAAATGTTATTTGTTGCCAAGCAACCAACCCCTCTAATTGATTGCTAGGAGACGGGCCGAGAATGCAGTGTGTTTCCTCTTATTGTGTTCTGCATTTGTTCACTGACAGAGCATTTTTCTGGGGTGATAGGTTTTGATCTCACCACTTCAATCATTTCGAGCCATTCTTGGATCCTCATATGTGGTTTGGCCTAGTCAATAAACGAATGTTAAAATAGTGTTAACCCAATCATGCTAAAGAACTCCTGCAGAAACTGTGGTCTGTATCTTTGGTACTTTTACTTTTTAACATAGGAATTAAGGGTGATTATAAAAATTTTTGAATGAGAGATGTTGGTAGAGTTTGTCACTTCTCCGTCAAAGTATGCTATAGCCTGACAGATTTCACTCAAATTGGGATCTGGATGCTTTTGGGCACTGTGAGCATTAGTAGGGTAAGATGCAAACAAAGTATCAATATGAAAACAAGACTGAAATAAAGTATCAGGATTTTACAACATTGAAATAGATTATCAGGATTTTAACAAGATTGAAATCAAGTATTGGGAATTTAACAAAATTGAAATAAAGTATCAGGATCCTAACACAATTGAAATAAAGTATCAGAATCCTTAAAAGTAGACTGAAATAAAGTATCAGGATCCTAACAAGTTTGAAATGAAGTATCAAGATCCTAACAATATTGAAATCAAGTATCAGGATCCTTATAACAAGACTGAAATAAAGTATCAAGATCCTAACACAATTGAAATAAAGTATCAGGATCCTAACATGATAGAAATAAAGTATCAGGATCCTAACAAGACTGAAATAAAGTATCAGGATCCTAACAAGACTGAAATAAAGTATCAGGATCCTAACAAGACTGAAATAAAGTATCAGGATCCTAACAAGACTGAAATAAAGTATCAGGATCCTAACAAGACTGAAATAAAGTATTAGGATCCTAACAAGACTGAAATAAAGTATCAGGATCCTAACAAGACTGAAATAAAGTATCAGGATCCTAACAAGACTGAAATAAAGTATCAGGATCCTAGCAAGACTGAAACAAAGTATCAGTATCCAAACAAGAGTGAAATGAAGTATCAGGATCCTAACATGATTGAAATAAAGTATCAGCATCCTAACAAGATCGAGCTAAGGTGTCAAAGTCCAAACAAGATTGAAATAGTAATATATGAAAACTTTGCAACCGCATATCCTTAGCAGATATTGCTGTAAATATGTAGGGATTCCGAGGAAAATACAGCATTTCCTTGGAAGTCTCGGCTACATGCATGTGGTAAGGGACAATTTCAGGCTGTGCTCATTGTCGGCTCAGTAACATGGCAGCGGCAGCATCGAGAGTTGTCGCCGCGGAAACGGCGTGCTGCCTGATGACATATTAATATTGATGATGTTGTATTGATTTTGCCCAGGCAGGTGTGTCATTTTATAGGCCAGCCGCTCACCTGCATGATGTTATTATCTACCTGTGGAGATGACACACAGGTAAAACATCAACCACGCTCACTTGTTAGGTCTCGTTATATTAGATGTGGACGATTAACTCGCAAATATGCTCACTTGAGTGTTTTTGCGGATTGAAGGGCTGACAATAACGCTAGCCCGACCAGGGCAGTTTATAGTAAGATATTGTAAAAAATGCCTAGCTTGCTCAAAACGTAGTGCATTCCTGTTATAAACTAATCCTCTTTGAGGATCGTTCCCAAATATGTTCTTTATTAAGATTTATTCTATTTCTGATCTATATAATGCTCTATATCACCATGCTCTATTTTTTGTACGTATGATCTATATTATATCTATATCCTCATGGAGAATTTCTGCTATCATATATATATATATATATATATATATATTTATATATATATATATATATATATATATATATATATATATATATATATATATATATATATATATATATATATATATATATATATATATATATACATATATATATATATATATATGATTTCTGGCTTCTGCTGTATGATATTTATTTTATACTCTTTCCTCCATGAAAATTTCTGCTATATGAAATGTATAGTAAACTGAAGATTTTTACAATATTTGATCCATATCATACTCTATATCCTCTATATGCTCCATATCCTATATTAGGATATGTCAGGTGCAAGTAGAGCTATAAAGTAATTGTTTAGCCAGGGGATATGAACCTTCACTAGCAGCAGCTCTCATGTTCTGATAATACCAGCAGCCGCATTGATTGCTTCACATGTCATTTTCACACACGTACCGCACTGGAGGCCAGTGGTGTAGAGCAAATAGAGTAGAACTGCTTTACCTGTACTACCATATACCTTCAACCAGGGCTTTTAAATGAGGATGTATGGTATTTTTGATTGTTATTCTTATCTTATGATTATTCTTATTCTTATTGTCATTATTCTTATTGTCATTATTTCTTTTATCATTATTATAATTATCATTATTATTATTGTTCTTCTTCTTCTTCTTCTTCTTCTTCTTCTTATTTATCATTATCATTGATATTATTTTCATTATCATCATCATCATCATCATCATCATCATCATCATCATCATCATCATCATCATCATCATCATCATCACCTCTCCCAAGAATTATAATGAACTGTTTCCCTTTATTATCAGACCTCAGTAAGAAGTCAGTAAATATGAACTCTGCTAAAGACCTGCATGTAGCATGCATCCACCCTCATTATAAAAGCCTTGGATGTTGTTCTCAGTGACGTTAATATCAAGTATTAACCCATTTACACTCAGGGCGGCCAAAAGAGGCCTGATAATTCTGGAAGTATTTTCCTTACTAAAGCATTTTTTTGAAAACATTTGAAGGAGAAATGTTGATCAGAGGATAAACAACAACTCTCCTTGAAATATTTTGCAAAGTTTCGATTTATTCCCAAGTTATTTCCAAAAGTTTGAAAGTAGCAGACACTATTTCTAGAAAAACTCTTGAGTGTGAATGGGTTAAGAAACCTAGTTAACTTATTGGCCAATAGAACAACTGCTAAATGAAGTGTTGCTATGGTAACCGTGGGGCCTTTATTAGGCTTAATTTCAGTACCTGTAACAGGAATGACTGTAGATTAGCAGATAAGAAGCCTATATAAGTATCACCCAATATTATTGTAATGTGTCTGAGAGATAGAACCAGAGAGCAGAAGGCAATTTTGACATCAGAGGTAATACCTGAATCAAAGGGTCAGGTGGCGAATAATTTTAAAACATCATGTGCAAGTATCTTCATTATTTTTTTGGATTGTAAATTTTGCTTCTCATACCTCATTATTATATTTTAATGACCTCAGTAAAGTCATGGGTGTTGTGCCAGGACACAGTCACTTTTTTCTTCAGCACTCCAGGTTTTCTTCAGCAGGCTTTATTCTGTATAAGGGTTAATTCTGTTCATTTTAACATAGACCTTATTGGTTTTAAGCTAACGTAAAGATAAAAGTGACAATACCAACATTTTGAATTTTAAAAGGGGGTTGTTTGAACCCCTATAACCCTGTCTGTATCCTCAACTAGCCTATACATTACTCTCATTTCAATATATGGAATTATCCATTTTTCCACTTGAACACTGTGCTTGGAATTCTGTACTTTAATTCCACTTCAATCTCTGCAACTAACCATTTCTGTTCTTGTTTTTTTACAGACCGTAAGGCGGAGACGTGGGTTAACTCCACATTGGGCTACCCCCGGATAGAGACCCCGGGTCCCGCGACGGGCCTGCCCCAATATGACGCCCTACACGACCCCCACCTCAATGCCTACTATACCCGCAAGTTCTCACAACTGCCAAGGCCTCCTTCTGCCGTAAGTATCACTTACACTAATATATAGCATGAGAGATGAACATCTCAGATTGTACTAAAATGACCCCAAGTTCATGAGATCTTTTAGAGTAATAAAATTAAATATATGAAATTAAAGAAAATTTAGAAATAATAAATACAACTCTATTCAAAATCATATACTATATAACATACTTTTAAGTGTTTGTGTAATTGAGTTTTGTTTGTGTTTTTCTTTCAGAGTGGCTCTAGATCTCCACGGCGTAAACCTGTAAAGGGTGGCAAGAAGGACTCCCCCAGAAAGAAGGGGGAGGTACTGTATAAAGTAGCTGTTACAACGGCAGACAAAAAGGGGGCAGGAACCTCTGCAAAGGTAACTAAGACTATCAGTCATATCTTCATATTTGTATTGACTATATATGTTGACCTACCGTATTCCTTTATTTAACCACATGCATAGACCCTAAATAAGTGCACCCCCACCCCTTTTTCTGAAAATATTTGGAAGGGACAACCCAGCGGACATTATTTTCTGGCTTTCTGAACCTCCCCCCGCAAATGCAATTGTTTCTTTACCTTTAAAAGTGGGACCGGCACGAACTGTATGTTGATTGTATTTTCACTGCTATAGGCCATATATTATGAATTGTCAGGATGGTATATAAATAGATTTAGTGAAAATTTCACCGGCATTTAAAGCTTCAAGTTATTTCATTGGTATTTTTGACGAATATCAATATCCACCTCAAAGCATTGTTTGAGTATAGACTTACTATCTGACAATTTGAGCTAAAATCTGGAATGATAGTACGAAATATTGGTTCTATGATTTTCAAGATTTTTGAGCATATACTTCCCATTATTCAATTTAGGTCAAAGTACATTTGCAGTACACATTTTAAAAATTCAAAAGATTCCCATGATTGTAACCTTTAAATGTTACCTTTTCTCAATTCCATCATATTTCATTCCTCTTTTAATTAAACCAACTGCTCTATTGTATTCTCCAGGTTTTTCTCAGGCTCAAAGGAACAAAGGGGAAGTTCCCGAAGAAGCATCTTACCAAGAAGGCAGGCTCTGTCAAATCACACAAATCTGTGCCATTTAAGTTTGGTCGGGGAACGACACATGTCTTCAAGTTAAACGGTCCAGAACTAGGAGAACTCAAGTCATTAATCATAGAAGTAAGTATATGTATGTATGGTGTGGGCCTGACATGATGGCTGAGTGGTTGAAAGCATTGTCACCGACTTTTCATTTTCTCTCGCCTCTGCCCTGGTTCGAATTCCAGGCTGGCCATGTCAGAAAGTTGCCAGTGACTATAGGTCAGACGGTGGTTTTCGTCAGGTACTTCGGGTTACTCTACCACTTACAGCTGACTAGTCATAACTTAGCTCCAATATGGCAGTAAAAGTGATGATAAATGATTAACTTGTTAATGCCTGACAATTTTGATGAAGTGGTGTAGGCAAAAGTAAATTTAGGAAAACATGCAAAGGTGAAAATATTAATAAAATAAAATAATAAAATTGTCACTTATAAAGCGCTATTTCCATTAAAATGTTCAAAAGCGCTGAACAGTCATAGGATGAAATACAACTTGTTGCAAGGGACGTTAAAAAAACACACAAAAACCCCCAAAATTACCAGTCTCTTTTAAATAATTTCTTAGATAATTCTTAATTCCAAAGTAATTATCAAAAGTATCATGTATCAAGACGACAACTCTTAAGCTTTAATGGGTTTATCATTTGTTTAGCCACAATCACTAGGGTAATTTATAATGGCAGAAATGATTGTTGCTCAAAAAACAAATATTCTGCTTTTCACAATGTTATACAAAACATTTTAAAATGGTCTGGCCTTATGTTAGACCTAATCTATTACTGTAGTGCAGGGTCTTAGCCAGGCTTTAGAAACTAGGTGTCCAACATTTTTCGAGGGAGACCACATTATACTCAGTTTATAACCAAAAACATGTACATGTATTTACTCAATGAAATAAAACATTATGTCCATATATAATGCCATGGGAATTATATTTAGGTAAAAAAATATTCAATGATATGCTTGAAATTGAAATTTTAGGAAATTCCTCATAAGATATTTTGGGTGTCCTGAAGGGTGATTTTGAAGGTTTGGGTGTCCGAATGACTCCCAGACGCCCTGCTGGCTATGACTATGCTGTAGTGTATGTTTTGTGATTTCTCCGCAGCACGACGGTTTGACCGAAGCTGACAGCTGGTACCTAGAGAGCGTGGAAGTGGTCAATACAAATACTAAGAAGACCTGGCTATTCCACTGCGGTCAGTGGCTATCACTACATAAGACAGATGGTCAGATGAGCAGAGAACTTTTCGCCAAAAGACATCAAAAAACAGGTAAGAATTGTGTTTTTTGTAGAATCCTGTAGGAAAGATTAGTAGAGTGGAACCCTTCGAAGGGACCAACCCGCTAAAGTGACCCACATTTTGCCAGTTCCAAACTAACCTTTTCCTAATATTAGTTTTATAGTAGAGGGAACCCCTCCAATTTGACCAGTTGTGGCTAGTCCCACTGGAGATCACTTTAGAGAGGTTCCATTGAAATCCAAAGAATCTTAAGAAAAAAGACAAGTGCCACAAACATTTACCATATTTTATTTACATTTTCTCTAGAACAGACTCAGTTCAGAAGAATTAGAAGGAAAAGATTTGATTCAAATTCTACCAACAGCCCTCTTACAATCATCTTGCCCATTGATGTTGGATTCCCTGTTTCTATTGTACAAGTATAATTGTATAAGGCAAAAAATCAATGGGTATATATATTTTTTGATTTTGTTATATCGTGTATGTGTATTAATTTAATTATTGAAATGATTTCTTTTTTTTTGTAATATCAGAGTATGAAGTCGTGGTTGTCACTGGCAACCAGAAGGGGGGTGGCACAGATGCCAACATATCCGTCACCATCCACGGAAAAAGCGGCACCACCGGAAAAATACCTTTAAAAAATAACAGCAAGGATTGCTTTGAGCGGAACCAGAGTGATATTTTCCACTTCAAGAGTCCTTGTGTGGGTCCGCTGACTAAGATCAGGATAGAACATGACAACACTGGCTTTGCCCCAGGCTGGTACCTGGACAGGGTAAGTTGATCAATACTCCACCTATTGGCAGAATAGATAACTATTGTGGGGGTCAGGGTAAAACATGACAACACTGCATGGCATCGCACCAGGCTATAACCTAGACAGGGCAAGTTGATTGATACTCAACTGGTCAGGGCAAATACCAATACACGTACTTCATCTATTGGCAGAATTGAGAACTAATCTTGGGATCTGTACTGAGCACCATACCACTGGCTTTGCTCCAGGCTGATACCTGGACAGGGCAAGTTGATCGATATTCAACTGGTCAGTGTGAATGCCAATACTCCACCTATTGGCAAAATGGATAACTAATCTTGGAATCAGTGAATGCTCATTTTTTAGATAAATTTGAAATGATTTATTCATGGAAGAATAGAGCCACTAACACTTCATTAAGTTCTCAAATCCATATTAATTTAAGTTACTGTAATGCATTTCCCACTAGATTGAGATGTCTCTCAGACTTATTTTATACTGATAATCTCAAACAGAGTAAAGTTTTTTTGATTCTGTCCATCATAGTCGTTTTGGTCTTTTCATACATTTGATATTTTCAAATTCTTGTGTCAGTGCGAATGTATGGATATATATATATATATATATATATATATATATATATATATATATATATATATATATATATATATATATATATATATATATATATATATATATATTGCTAATGATATTTGCCTTTTACCCTTGATGATATCAATGTCTTTATGTCTTCAATATCTTACAATTTTCATGTATTTGTAAATTTCATATGATTATATTTACTTTTGCTAATGAAATTAACCGTTTACCCTTGTATTTTGGCAGGTTGTGGTGTCAGATATGAATAACCCCAAGTGGAAGTACTACTTTCCCTGTGGCCTATGGCTGGCCAAGGATGAGGGAGATGGACAGACATTCAAAGACCTGCTGGGCAGCCGAGATCCTATGGCAGTACGCAAATGTAAGTGATGGATTTTCCACTTTCATTTTAATGTGGTTACTGAGGAGAATAAGTCAGGCACCTACATAAATAAAGAAATATGATAAACTTATAGTATCACATGCATCAATTTTTCTGAGGTAGTGTAGAGGACCTATACAATTGTATCTACTTTAAAACTTAATATCATATCTACATAAATTTAAAGTATCTATAAAAAATATGGTATCTATACTATAGGACTGTCATTGACATCCATTTTTTTTCGATTCGATCATTGACATTTTATTTTTCGATTCCGATTATTTCGATTCGATTGTGAAGAACTGCAGTAATAGAATATTTTCACATGTTCCACACTATTTTTGTGGCTAGGATCCTAAGATTCCCACAATGCAAAGACAATGAAGGTTTTCTCAACACTTTCTGATTAGATACTTGAGTTTTCTCTTCAAAATTCTTAATAGTGTTGGCTAAAAATTGCGTAAAATGTTGAAAAAATGTGTTTCGATTAATTCGATTCGATTGACATAATATTTTTTTCTCGATTAATTGGAAAAATTATTTCGATCGATCGATACTTGTCATATCAATGACACTCCTACTATACTACAACTGTACCTGGGTGGTACATGTACAGTAAAGATAGTTAATTTCTGTAAAATTCAATCAGACCCCCACTAGCATTTCAGGAAACAATTCTTTTAGGCCTAAAGCATTGTATCTATACTGAATTTGTTATCTATACAAAACAATGTTAATATGATAAAACATTGCTTCTGTTCTAAATATTGTAGGTTAGGTTCTGTACATACCATGCGTCTTAGCCTAATACAATATAATGTCAAATAGCATTGTATCTTTTTCCACAGCTAACAAATACAAAGTGACTGTGTATACGGGAAACAAGCGAGGTGCTGGCACCAACGCCAATGTCTTCATTACCTTATTTGGCGAGCACGGGGACTCGGGCGAGAGGAAGCTCGATACGTCCAAGGATAACTTTGAGCGAGGGAAGGCGGATGAGTTTGTGGTGGAGGGTCCGTGTCTTGGTCCGCTCTCTCGCGTGAGGATCGGCCACGATAACTCAGGACCCTCAGCCGGCTGGTTCTTAGATAAGGTGAGTGAGTAAAAAAAGAATTACAAAATAAAACGGTGAAAATGGTACAAAACATATTTGAATGGTGATTTTGGGATTTTGCATATCATCATCTTTTCTGCTTTATTGAGGCTAAATTGTGACTTTAGTCAGTTCTAAATGGTGGAGGAAACCAGAATTCTTGAGGAAAGTCACTGCCTAACCCAATACAAGTTACTGACAACTTTTATACATTCCTCAAACAAGATTCGAACCTGTGCAGTGGTGAGAGACAGAATGTATTTGCATACATTGTATCGAAACATTCTGTCCGTGGATCTAAACTATGTGGGTGATTACTTTGCAATCATTAATGATAAAATGATGATGTTCTAATGATCCACACCAGATTATTTTGTATTTTTATTTATAATCTATTTGTATTTTTTATTCATACTTTATTTATACTTTACTCTAGTGTTATATTTTCTGCCTTCAGGTGATAGTTGATGATCTGGACCAGGGCGCTGTCTATGAGTTCCCGTGCGAGCGGTGGTTCGCCAAAGATGAGGACGATGGTCAGATCTCCAGGGACTTGGTCACCAATGTAGGGGCCATGGATGCTCCTCCTGGTGAGTGAATTTGCAACTATTTTTTCCCTTTATCTGGATGGTACCCCATACATCTTTTATCATATCATATCTTCTCTTCTATAATATACAGACAATAATATCTTTAGCCCTTCAGTTGCAGATATAGGTATGAGAGGTTTGAAGAACGCCTTTTGCAATGTGAAATGTTAGTTTTCTTGCTATGTATAGTCAATTTTCTTTAATTTTGCTTAAAGCAATGAGATAGAGTTATCTCTATGTTAAATGAACCCTGTCATATAGAATGAACCCCCTGCACTAATGTGTTGGATCCAGACCTGCCCTTATATTTTCAGAATTTGTCTTGAATAAAGTTGTCTGTGTACTACCATAGAATCCAGACGAATTATGGTATTTAATTAAAACATCTTGAGAATAAAGCATTTATTCATAGAAATGATTGCATTTGAATTAAACTTTATCATTTAGACATCTCCAAAAAATAGTTGCCTCAGAACGATATTGTCAAATGGTTTATTAGTTGTGTTCGGCATAATTTAGCCCTTTGCGATGTCTCCACAACTTTTCTATTCTCAATTACATTTTAAGTATGATTACATTGCATTTTAGAAACAATTTTTTACATTTGAAGATGAGACTTACCTCTAATAAGTTTGCAATCAGTAAATTTGTCGTATGGAATAGAACTACCAGCTTCATACATTTGCATTGTGTATTTGATTATATGATGCTCCAGGTAAAAAGAAAGGTAAGGCTATTGTAAGGTGAATACTAATGATAGTATATTGCATGATCAATAGGTAAACGTTCTTTCAGTGTGCATGGCAATGTGTAAAAACATGTGAAAAAAGGATTTTAGAAGTGAGTTTACTTGCTTGAAAGGTCATAGATATTTGACTTTTTCTGTAGAAAGGATTTATAATTTTCTGAGGTGTTTAGAGCATTTATTTTTTATTCATGAAAACGTGGCGATATTGTATTTAAACTGAAAATCTCAAAAATGTTTTCAAAGGTGAGGAGAGGGTTAGGGCAAAAGGAAATGTTTCATGTGCTACTCTATGTACAAGTATGCTGCCTGCTTATCTCTGGTAATTTACATCTTGTTTAGACTTTATGACTATGAATATGCCATTTATTGTATGCATGTTGCTTTATTCAATTGTATCCAGTGGATAGATTTCTTATGTGTAGGTAGTGGTTTTGCATGAGGCATGGTCTTTGCCTTGTTTTATAGGCCTATGCTAGCTGTGCAACAGAGAAGTTGAAAATTATAATGATTTTATAAAATTATACCAGAGAGATGTATTAAGTAGTATACGTCCCTGATTATACACACAGAATATTAAGGATAATTACTCTTTCATGCATAGGATTACCTGCTGGCTACTATAATAACACTTGAAAATAACAACCCTTCCAATGCTAAGTCTACTTTCATCCAAAGCACAAGCATGCAAAGAGTTCAGAAAACCATCCAAACCCTGTCATGTTGGTATTCATTGGAATGCTGAGTACTCTCAGATGAGTACCCATTTGCCAGGGTTTCAATAATTATTCAGGGTTTAGCTTCATTTTATATTGGCCAAAGTAGCCACCTGCAGCATAAGGGTTAAGAATAAAGCATGAATTCACAAAGAATTTGAAGGAGAGCTTTGGGTTTAGTTCTGAGGAACATTTCTTCTTCAGATATGATCTAAAATATGCTATTGTCTAAGAGATATCACCAAATTAGCCAGACCTCTTTTGGCCGCAAACTTAAATTTTTTATCAATTTTCGGGAGAAAATTGTTTGTCCAGGGGGCACCTCAGAGTAACTGACAAGTACCCCCTCTAAGAAGCATCTAACTGTGTTTTAGTGGATGAAATGTTCTTAATCGTAACATGACTAGTGTTAAAATTCATGGTAACATTTTCATTGACAAATGGGCATTGTAAGATTCCTATACCTAAGCATGTAATATATCTTTTTTCACTTATTGAATCTCATAATTATATGATCACTTGATACGTGTATATACACTCGTATTTATATGATACATCAAATGTTGTTTTTTATGTAAAAGCATTGCATGTCACTTAGGCTAGTATGAAATGTGTGTCCAAAGGGGAACTTTTTGGCAACCAATGACAAAATGGCGACAACTTATTATGAACACTGATACTACATAATAGTCACCAAGGTTTTTATGAAATGTGTGTATAAAGAGGAAATTCTTTGTAACCAATGAAAAAGTGAGATGGTTTTGGCAACAACTAATTATCAATACAAACACAATGTTATATAATATGTCACCAAGGCAACCATGAAATGTGTGTCCAAGCGGAAATTTTTGGCAACCAATGACAAAGTGAGATGGCTTTTGTAAAAAAATAATTATCAACGCTGATGCTATATATTTTTACTACAATTTATATATATATATATATATATATATATATATATATATATATATATATATATATATATATATATATATATATATATATATATATATATATATATATATATATATATAATATGTCACCAAGGCAACCATGAAATGTGTGTCCAAGCGGAAACCTTTGGCAACCAATGACAAAGTGAGATGGCTTTTGTAAAAAAATAATTATCAACGCTGATGCTATATATTTTTACTACAATTTATATATATATATATATATATATATATATATATATATATATATATATATATATATATATATATATATATATATATATATATATATATATATATATGTATTTATATATACATGCAAACTTGGATATGACGGACCACTGTACGACAGACTTTTGTCTATGATGGACGATATGCTTGGTCCCAGTCCCATGCATATCAAGTATGTGTCATATGTATATGACGGATTTTGCTTATGACGGACCAAATTTCCTGGTCCCATTGAGTGCAGCATATCCAAGTTCGCCTATATGTATATATATATATATATATATATATATATATATATATATATATATATATATATATATATATATATATATATATATATATATATATATATATATATAAAATATATATATATATATATATATATATATATATATATATATATATAACTATATATAAATGTATATATATATATATATATATATATATATATATATATATATATATATATATATATATATATATATATATATATATATATATATATATGTGTATATATATGTACATGTATAACGTATGATACACACAAACATGCTATTTATTTTGTACTACAGGTGTGCCTTATGTGATCCATGTTGTCACTGGTGACGTGCGGTCAGCGGGGACGTCAGCGAGGGTCTACGTCGTTCTCTACGGCGGGAAGAAGGGGCAGGAAAACAGCGGCAAGATCTGGCTGGAGAATGGAAAGTTCGAGAGGGGACGCACAGACATCTTCACGCAGGAAGTGGCCAGTATGCTGAGTCCGCTGTCCAAGATAGAAGTGGGGCATGATAACTCCGGAGCAGGGGCGGGATGGTTCCTAGAGAAGGTCAGTGGACACACATTGTCATAAGTTCATAATTGTTTGTCTCAATGTAGTTTCAGAGATCAATTTTACCTTTAAGTGGTCTTCAACTGTAGCTCTTTTAAGGACAAAGTAGCTTAATTGGTTGGGTGTCAGACTAGTAATCAGTAGGTCGCTGGTTCAATTCCCGGCCGAGGCAATTTGGTCTGTTCTTGGGCAAGACAGTTTATTCCATATTGCCTCAGTCTACCCAGCTGCAAAATGGGTACCTAGCGTTAATAAGGCAGTGCTTAGAGCTTGAGCACTTTATGCTGCCAGCTGCTCTGGAATATCCCCCGAGGGATTGAAATCGTTTCCGTGTGTACAGGCCTGCTAGGGGAGGAAGGTTGTGTGAACATTTCGGTGGATACAAGACTATAAACCGAATACCTTTAAATACAGAGACCATAACTTTGGAAAATAATTAGGGAGCTGAATAAATATCCAAAGGCCCTGGAGTACTGTAGCTCAATCCAATTCTTATAACATATCACACATGAGTAGGTTGTATTTCATTGTTCAATATAGATAAAACCACAAAAACATGAGACTTAAACCATTCCATTGCCTGTATTTGAAGGTCACCTGGCCTCCTAATTTTATAGGTCTATGCAGACTTGCGGATGGTCTTATTAGAAAGGTGACACGTATAGGCACATTTTGAACCTAAATCATTATGATGGTGCATTTGCCCTTTAAAGGGCAAATGCACCATCATGATGATTTAGGTTCAAAATGTGCCTATATGTGTCACCTTTCAAATAAGACCACCCGCAAGTCTGTCCTCCTCAGCACTCCTCAGATATGGCTTATGAAAGTTAGTAAAAAACTAGCCTGAGTCTGGGTATAGAGGCTGCCATTATCAGAAGTGGTGCTTATGAAGTGACTGCCAGCCCTGCTTCTGATTGGTTGAGAGATATCAGTGACAGTCACTTCCAGCCACTGATATCTCTCAACCAATCAGAAGCAGCACTGGCAGTCACTTCATACCACTGATTGTGCTTAATTGGGCTTAATTGGCCTGCAATGTCAGCCTCCATGCCCAGACTCAGGCTAGTTTTTTACTAACTTTCATAAGCCATATCTGAGGAGTGCTGAGGAGGACAGACTTGCGGGTGGTCTTATTAGAAAGGTGACACGTATAGGCACATTTTGAACCTAAATCATTATGATGGTGCATTTGCCCTTTAAGTGCAATTTTTAGTAGCAATTATAGCCTCCTGATCAGCTTAATTGTTAATCCTTGGGAATTCAGTATCAGTAGCTAGAGCAAAAAATAACAATATGAAGGGAACAGTAAGCATTTAAGTTTTATCTTTTCTATGAGAAATAGTTAAGATAGTAGCCATATTCGTTATTGAGAGAAACAAAGAAAAAAGATAAAAATAAGCATAAGTTCAGTTTTTATTTTGAATTTCATGAAGAAATAGTAATTAGTATATTTTAAGCAAAATATCGACAATTCTATATTCAGTATTCAGTCAATTTTCCAAAAAAGTCTGGCAAACCTTAAGTTCTGCATATTTTGTTTTCTCACCAAATTCTTCATCATTCTATTCTGTGTCCCTCTGTTTATTAATCTACCTCTCCTGCTCCCCTCTGTGTCAGGTGATCGTGAATACCCCGAGTGCGGGTACAGAGCAGGTGTTTCCCTGCGGGAAGTGGCTCGCTGACGATGAGGGGGATGGTCTCATAGAGAGGACGCTCAACGAGGCGCTCTCCAATCGCAAAGAGAGAAAGAAATGTAAGTCACCCCTCAAAATAATTCATTAGAATTTAATTACCATTCATGGGGTATTTTGCAATTCAATACAGTATGGGTATTTTCTTGCAATATGGTATCTTAACCCTTCCAATGCTGAGGCTATTTTCGTCCAAAACACAAGAACGCAAATATTTTTGAAAACCATCGTACCCTGTCATGTTGGTACTCATTTGAAAGCTCTCGCCGAGTACTCTCATATGAGTACCCATTTGCTAGGGTTTCGGTCATTTTTCGTTTTTTTTCTTCATCATTTTGTATTGGTCAAATTAGCCACTAGCAGCATAAAGGTTAACAATATTTTTACTGATACTTTCTGCCTCCCAGGAACCTTATTTTCTTTTATCCATCACTGTCAGCTTAGAAATTTTGGTTATAAATTGCACACTGCCTTTGTTTCTGGAGTAAACCCTAATTAAGAATTCCTTTAGAAATTGTGTGGATCTATGACACAAATGATTTAACATTACATTTAGATGTAAAAATAACTCTGATGATTTGTTCAAATGAATATTTCTCCTCCTAATAAATTTTCCACTATGCTCTCACCTGAATGATTTCATCAAAATTGGCAGGCTCCTTTTGGCTGCTGGGAGCATTAATAGGCCAAGAAGTTAATCCTCAAATCTAATGACTTTATGATAGAAAAAAGAAATGATAGTGTGTAGTAGTAACATGATGGGTCAAATAAGATCACAACCAAATTAATCTGCAGATCAAAATCAATTAAAATCAATTATCTTGTTTTTGCACTTGACAAAAACCTTGATTTGCCAAATACCAATTCAAAATATATGCAATGCCTTATAACCACATTCAGGATTTCTAACCTGTCCAAATGGACATTATGCTATTCTTATTGAAGTGAATTCATTATTTTATACCTGTACATGTATTTCAGTATTTACTTGGTTTGCTTGGATAACCACGAGCGATATTAGGGGAGCCGGAACAGATGCCAATGTTTACCTGGTCGTCTATGGCAACAAGGGTAAATCGGACGTCGTCAAGCTGGACAACCAATCAGATAACTTTGAGGCGGGTGAGATGGACAAGTTCAAGATTGAGCTGAGTGAGATCGGCCGTCCGTACAAGTTACGGGTCGGCCATGATAACAGTGGTTCCTTTGCTGGCTGGCACCTTGATAAAGTTAGTAATAATGCTTGTAATCTTACAAAATTATCAAATATGGCATAAAAAGTGACAATACACAGAAATACATTTACAAATGGTTATTTCGGTTTCTGATTGAGTTTGAGGACAAACATTAAACTTGAGGACAGACATTAAGCTTGGGCACTTGTATAAAATCATATATGGCATAAAAAGTGACAATAAAAAAGTCCATTTCCAAATTGTTTATGTTTCAAATTGAGCTTGAGAAAGAACATTGAGCTTGACTAGTTGTAAGACATTAAATAAAACAGAAAAAGTGACAATAAATAAAAATCTGTATTCAAATTGTTATTTTTTATTCAAATTAAGCTTGAGGACAAACATTTAGCTTGACTAAAATATCAAATACATCATGAAAAGTGAGGATACATGAAAATCCATTTCTAAATTGTTATTTTCGTTTCAGATTGAGTTTGTGGACAAACGTTAGGCTTGAATATTTTTGAAACATTAAATACAACATAAAAAGTGACGATAAATGAAAATCTGTATCCAAATTCTTATTTTTCTTTGATTTTGAGCATGAGTACTTGTAATACAGCATAAAAGGTGACAAAAAAAGAAAAATTCATTTCCAAATTGTTATTTATATTTCAGATTGAGCTGGAGGACATGTCGAGCAAGGACCGCTACACGTTTGTGTGCAATAAATGGCTGGCAGAGGATGAGGACGACGGGGAGATCATACGGGAGATACCCGCTGAGGGACCCGGCATCAAGAAACCACAACCAGGTAAAAACCCTCTGTATGATACACACACAACCACCTAAAACCCCCTCGTCAACATACTCCTAGCCTAGCCCTGGGCTGAGTAATCTGTAGACTTCTTTTGTATCAATACATAGGTGCATATTATAAAGTGTCTTTGCTGATAGTTTTTGTTTAACCCTTTCACTGCTGGTGGCTAATTTGATGAAAATAAATCATTGTAAAGGAAAAGCTCATTAGTACATCTGATAGTCCTCAGCAAGAACTTTCCCATGAATTCCAACATGATAGTGCTTTAGATAATCATCAAATATTTTGGGGGTATCATGCCTTGGACAAAAGTTGCCTCTGTATAGAAAGGGTTAAAGTGCTGTTTTAATCCAGTTGACCTGAAGATGCGGATGTGTTTTTTTAAATCCAGATTTGTATTTTTGCTGTTTTATTTCAGTTGACCTGACGATGCAGCCATTTCTTTTCAAATCCAAATCCAGATTTGTATTTTTGCTGTTGTATTATTCCAGTTGTGCAGTACACAGTAGAGGTTCACACAGGGAAGAAGCGTGGCGCTGGCACGGACGCCAACGTCTTCCTGGAGATCTGCGGAGAACAGGGAGACACGGGCGAGAGGCCGCTCAGGAAATCCAAGACTAACAGGAACAAGTTTGAAAAAGGAAACGTAAGTGATTATCTAGTAATCACAAATATAGACTACTCGAAGATATATTATATATGTATGTATATATATATATATATATATATATATATATATATATATATATATATATATATATATATATATATATATATATATATATATATATATATATATATGTATATATATATATATATTTATATATATATATTATATATATATATATACATATAAATATATATATATATATATATATATATATATATATATATATATATATATATATATATATATATATATATATATATATATATATATATATATATATATATATATATATATATATATATATATATATATATATATATATATATATATATATATATATATATATATATATATATATACAGGTGAACTTGGATATGACGGACCACTGTACGACGGATTTTTGCATATGACGGACGATATGCTTGGTCCCAGTCCGATGCATATCAAGTATTCGTCATATGTATATGACGGATTTTGCATATGACGGACTAATTTTCCTGGTCCCATTGAGTCCGTCATATCCAAGTTCACCTGTATATATAAAATATATATCGACATTGTCATCTCTGGAAAAAATGTGTCTGATTTTGCACTGGTTGACTGTTGACCTCTTAAAGCGATTAGATATATTTTATGTAGTACTCTCAAAGTCAGTCATCTGTTGGGTAGTAAACAATGACTTACCATTTCTTGCAGGTGGATGAGTTTATCATAGAGGCTGTGACGCTGAAGAAACTGACCAAGATACGGGTAGGGCATGATGGGAAAGGATCTGGTGACGGCTGGTTCCTCGATAAGATAGTCGTCCATCCTCAGGACAACTCAAAATACGACACCACATTTGAATGTTGTAGGTAGGTACATTGAAAGAAATGTGAATTCTGTTACACCTATTTGAGTCATATAATGTTAAGGGAGACTACTTATCTATAAAATTATTCCCAAAAAGACAGCAGGTAAAATACTTTTAGTGTAACCAGGAATTATTTATAAATTCCATAAATAGTTTCTGGTGTAACCAGTTAGTAAAGACCACCTAGTTTGCAAAGCCATGTCTGAGTAATTTTACCATTGGCCTCTCTTTGGGGGTTTTGATAGTAAATTATGGATTAAGTAATATGAAATGTAAGAGTTCATGAGTGATGAAAATCATTTTGGGCTTTAAATGTTCCTTATGACTAAATACTGTAGAATGGCTAATTTTTCCATGCGACAATATTCCCTATTTTATCATTTTTGGGTGTTTCCGTTTCTAATATTTCTGAAGAGAGGACATATCTTTTTTCTCGTTTCTAGTTTTCTCGTTTTATGTAGATTTTGTAATTTTAGGATACCAAAGAGTTTACTCTATCAAGCTAGGGTCAGGATTTCTCTGTGTTTATCAAGTCCGGACAAGTACTGTATTGTTTTTCCTGTGTTCTTTATTCCCATTTGAAAGCATTCAGGAAAAAATGGGAAAAATAAACTCACAGAAAAATTAGCCATTCTACAGTACTAAATTGCCTATCAAGAGTTTCATAAATCACTTTGTATCATTTCCCTGATATGTTATCAAGAATGATTTAACAGTTGGTGTAACCCTTTCATGTCCAAACATATGAAGTAGAGTTATTGGTTCGGGTATAATCAACATATATGCCCTTTTTTTAAAGAGATTTTAAGTCATAAAGATGTTATCAAAATGGCCAGTCTGTTCTGTTTTGTTACAGAAATGACTGTGTTTACTTAGTTTTAGCTGTACCTCAACCTTTTCCATGTGTTCAGATTTCCAATATTTCAATATTAACCCATTAATGCTCAGAGCGGCCAAAACAGGCCTGACAATTTCAGAAATATTTTTCTAACAAAAGCACTTTTTGGAAAATAATTGAAGGTAAAATGTTGAAGAGAAGTCAAACAACAACTCTCCTTCAACTATTTTGTGAACTTTTGCTTTATTCCAAAGTTATTTTGAAAAGTATGAAAGTAGCAGACGATACTTTCTAGAGGATCTCTGAGTGTGAATGGGTTAATCTAATTATGTATTGATAATGATAAAGCTTACTTAACTACTTTGTTGTTTACAGGTGGTTAGCCATTGATGAAGATGATGGTGCCATTGTAAGAGAAATCACTGCTGGAGGTTCACAAATGTTAAGCAGTAAGTGAATGTATTTATAATATATCATGGAATAGATTATGATCTATGCTAGTGTGTTGCTGGAACAACCATAGTTAAGTGCATAGAGGTCAAAAGTGACACCATAAGCCAAAGATGAGGCCTAAAAAAAAAGTTGTTTGTTTCCTGTAACCCTACCCTAACAAGTTTTTATTCAAAAAAATCCCTACCCTAAAGTTTTTTCTGCCCTCCCAACTCCCAATCATCGTAAAACATGCATAAAACACACATTTTTGACCAAAAAAATAATGCAAAAATTTTTTTTTTACCGACCTACCTACCCTATTTTTTTTCGGCCTGAGTGGTATGGCATTGCATCATTTTACCCTCAGTTCAAGGTGATTTCGACCAGAGCTTCTATGGACTGAAGCCTATACTAGTTCACAGATGTGAAGGGTAGTTATATGTAGTATTGGGAAATTCTTTAATTCTTTCTTGTTACTTCAGCGACGTCGTACCATGTATCAGTGAAGACAGGGGATGTGCGGGGAGCGGGGACAGACGCCAACGTGAACATACAAATCTTCGGGAAGGACGGAGACACTGGCCTGCTGCACCTTAAGTCATCCGATAACACCGGCAACAAGTTTGAGAGAGCACGCACTGATCTCTTCAAACTAGAGGCCACAGATATTGGGAAGGTATGGAATATTGGTATCTGAAGTGATCTTTTTAGATGGGGTCTTTTATAAGTAGTAGATTAGCTAGCCCATATGGGTTATTCCGGTACTCGATATGATACGGAATACTAATAACGCAAGGGAAAAAGTATTGTATTGTATCGTTAAATTAAAATATTGTACAGTTTGAAATATAAGATATTTATAAAACTGACTAAACTGCTATTTGTACATCTCTGCTCAAGGCAGTTCACTGTTTATTAGTAAATTTTCTGAATCCGCTTGTGCTAAATTGAACCAAAATAGGTCTCTGGGAGGGAGGCGGTACTGATAAAAATATCTTTAAGATATTGTATTGTTAGAGAAATATCAATATTGTATCGCAAAATAAAACTTTTTAAAAGATCCAATCTCTACCAGCCCATATTAGTACAACTGCACAAAGGGTATGGCTGTAAGGGGTGACCCCTTGTTTTAATTCTGCCAGATTTACTATTTAATGAAATTTGGCAAAATCGAACATCGGTAAAATTACCTGTTCTACAGTATTTATCCCTTTGCATTTATAAATGATTTAATGTTAATCTTCTCCAGTTGGAGAATATTAATATTGGCCATAGAAATTTTTGTTTTTAATTTTGGTAAAATTTTGCAAAATTAAACTTTCGGTAAAACTAATGGTGTTACATTTCTATCCCTTTGTACTGAATACTGACAAGGGTGTTATTTCTCTCCAGATTGAGCGTATTGAGATCAGCCATAAAAAATCTTCGGTTTAAAAAATTTGGTAAAATTAGGCAAAATTAGAGTATTGGTAAAATGACCAGTGTTACATTTGTATCCGTTTGTATTGAATACTGACTTTTGTGTTATTTCTCTGCAGATTGAGCGTATTAAGATCGGCCATGACGGTGCAGGTCCCGGCGCGGGCTGGTTTCTGGATGAGGTCAGAGTGGATGTTCCGTCCAAGGGCATGTACTATCTGTTTGCGTGTCACCGCTGGCTCGCGGAGGACGAGGGAGACAGACTCATCGAGATAGAACTCGATCCAACCGACGTCACACAAGGAAAAGCCAGTAAGGGATTTTAAAAAATCCAATAGCCTATTTATGTTTTTAAAATTTGTCACAATCAACCTACAGGTTGTGCCACCTGATTTTTCTTAATCTTAAAATAAGAGCATCTGATTATAGTATATTTATACAATATATAATATATATGCAATTTATACAATAGCCTATTTTTGTTCAATTATTAACTTGTAATTGGTAACTCACCCTAAGTACCACAGACGGCGCTCTTTTTGAGATTGGTATGTTGAGTACTCTCAGTTGAGTACCCATGTGCCAGGGTTTCAGTTATTTTAAAGGTTTTTTGCATCATTTTGTATTGGCCAAATTACCCACCAGCAGCATAATGGTTAAGAAGTTGGCATCTGGATTTATGATACTTTTGACAATAATTTGGGTAATTCTTATAATTTTAATCATAATTATAATTTTATTTTAATTTTACAAAATATTTGAAGGAAAGTTGTTGGTGGTGCATTGATTATCAAATAGGTCTCCCACTGTACTCTACGTAGCCTGGAAGATTGCATAAACATTTCTATTTGAAGATATATTCAACTTTGTAACAAGGGCTTTCGGGAAAAGATAAGGATTGTAATTTATTACTTAATTTTTCATTAAGCACTCATTGACCTTTGCATGGTTACAGGAATACCGTATGAGGTGACTGTTTGGACAGGGGATGTGAAGGGAGCCGGCACCGATGCCAACATCTTCCTGCAGATGTACGGCGAAAACGGCAAAACAGAGGAATACCAACTCAGGAACAGAACAGACAACTTTGAACAGGGACAGATGGATATATTTAAGGTATGAAATATTTTTTTATCTTTCATCACTTTTTCTGCCATATTGCGTCATGTCATGACTAGCCAGTTGTAACTGGTGGGGAAAATCCGAGAACCCGCCTAACCCCAAGTCACTTGTAACTTTCTCACATGCCCGGCCGGGATTCGAACCCAGGCAGTGGTGAGAGATAGCTAGCAGTCAGTGGTAAGGCCTTAGACCACACGGCATCAGGGTAGGCCCTATTTAAGGTATGATGAAGGGCTATGATACAATGGATCAATGTATTTATTTTCCAAAAACATCATGTATCTTTTCGTTTCTCAATTGTGATCACATCTCAACAGGTGCAGTTGGATATATTTAGGTTGTAACATTGGGCTGTGCATGAAGATGGTACCTCTAGTAATTCTTCATATAAGAAGTCAAATAATTTTATTTCATTTCCTTCATTTCCTAATCATAGCACATTGAATATCAAATACTTGAGATCTATTTACTTGCTAGTATAATTTTATGATGGTATTTACATGACTGTCCCTCTGTTAAAGGCCATGCATTTATCAGACACAATCAAATCACAGATAACCTGGTTAAAGTCACAGTTTGGCACAGAATTTACAGATTTTTTGTAGGAGTCTTACGCTTGCACATATTTTTGGTGTGAAAGGTCACATGACTTTTAACTGTTTCAGATTGAGGCTGCTGATGTTGGGCCACTGCAGAAGGTGCGGATAGGCCACGATGGTAAAGGCATGTTTGCAGGCTGGCATATGGATAAGGTAATGATAATAATGATGATGATACTAATGATGATCATTATAGTTATGATAATAATAGTAAAAATAATAATAATAATAATGATAATGATAATGATAATGATAATAATAGTAATGATAATGATAGTAATAATAATAATAATAATAATGATAATAATAATAATAATAATAATAATAATAATAATAATAATAATAATGATAATAATAATAATAATAATAATAATAATGATAGTAATAATGATAATAATAATAATAATAATAATAATAATAATAATAATAATAATAATAATGATAATATGATAATAATAAAAATAATAGCAATAATCATAATAATAATAATAATAATAATAATAATAATAATAATAATAATAATGATAGTAATAATGATAATAATAATAATAATAATAATAATAATAATAATAATAATAATGATAATATGATAATAATAAAAATAATAGCAATAATCATAATAATAATGATAATAATAATAATAATAATTATGATAATAATAATGATAATAATAATGATAATAATAATAATAATAATAATAATAATAATAATAATAATGATAATAATTATAATAATAATAATGATAATAATAATAATAATAATAATAATAATAATAATAATGATAATAATGATAATAATAATAATAATAATGATAATAATAATACAGGTGAACTCGGATATGACGTACCCAGTGAGACCAGGAAAATTGGTCCGTCATATGGAAAATCCGTCATATGCATATGACGGACTCAGTCCGTCATATGCCAGTGTGTATGCTATTGCATTGGGGACCTCATTTAATAGGTATAAAAGTCAAAACAGCGAAAGAATATGCCTAGCTGGACTTTTATTATACATGTATTTGTCTGCTACGCCAACTACCAGACGGTGCGAACTGATTGCTACTGATACTACTACTACTACTACTACTACTACTACTACTACTACTACTACTACTACTACTACTACTACTACTACTACTACTACTACTAATGATAATAATGATAATAATTAAAATGATATCAACAATTATGTTTGTAATGATAGCACCATAAAGATGTTAGAGTTGTATTGTGCTATTCTTATACAAAATGTTTGAAACATTTTAAACTCAATCTATGATTGTGTTGTTGTTTTTATGCTACACTGCTGTCTGAAATTGTAATTTCTTCTCTGTTAAGTAGATTTGACTACATTGCAACTGTAAATGGAATATGCTCATTCTTAGTTTTTCCAGAAACTTGTTATAAGCCCTATTTCAATCTTGCCCATTTATAAATTTACTCTTTTTTTCTCCAGTTACGTGTTCAGAGGTATCCATCTAAGCAATCGAAGAGGCGTGTGAAAGGAAAATCGAAAAAGAAGAACAATCAAAAATCATCAAAATCCAAGCGCAGGAAATCCTCATATAGTGATGATGATTTCGACTCTGAGGAGGAGGACGATAGGGACAATAACAGGAAGAAGAACAACAAAAAAAAACACAGGAAATACGGAAGCGAAAGCGAATCGGAGGACATAAGCGAGGACGAGAGAGACCATAAACGTAAACTAAATCGAGGAGGATCACGGGGGAATCTTACGCGACAGAAAAGTTTTAGAAATGATAAGGAAGATGATGATGAGGGTGACCGAAAAAGGAAAAACAAAAGAACAAATTCCAAAAATCGTAAAAATCGTGATAGTGACGAGGAGAATGACAAAAGGGTAAAATTCAAACGACAAAGTTCAAAGAAGAGCATGCACAGCCAATCAGGAGACAGCGATGAGGAAGAAGAGCGGGGGAAAAAGAAAAAGAAGAATTTCCGGCGTAAGCTGGACCTAGAATCGGAGGATGAAGCTGATGAAGAGGAGACAGAGGATTACTGGTTTATCTGTAATCGCTGGTTCGCCAAGGGAGAGGATGATGGGAAGATCGTCAGGGAGCTGGTCCCCACAGATGAGCAGGGGAACCCACTCGACTCAGCTCTAGATGGTGAGTTTTTGACCCTTGTGCTGCAAGTGTCTAATTTAATAAATAGAAAATGATGCAAAAAAATGAAAAATGATGGAAACTCTGGCAAATGGATACTCATCAGATAGGATTCAGCAAGAGCTTCCCAATGAGTACCAACATGCCAGGGTTTAAAAGGTTTTCAAAAATTTCTGCGTTCTTGCAAGAAAGTTGCCTCAGCATTGAAAGGGATAACCCATATTTCAAACTTGCGGCAGGCACCAACATAAGTTTCAAAACTATCTTACCATGCTTGGCATGTATAGTTAATGATTTTTGCTTGTCCAACATAACTTTTGGCTTGCCTGAAATAAGATATAACAGATGGTGGGATGGCATGTATTATTTATTATGGATTCAATGATTTGAAAGCCATTTTCTTTTTATTTTGTTGCATTGTTCAGGCATGTGCTAACTGAAATGTACTTGCTCAAAAGCCCTTTCTCAAAAATTCTTTTGCATTTTATGAAGGACTTTCATTTGTCTATCGTATCTTTTCCAAAGTTTTCACCTCCTCACCTATTTTCCATTGTTATATTCAGAAATTAATAGAAAATGTATTTCAACGATCACTATACGTCAGATTGGCAACTTGAAAACAAGATTCTGTTTAACACATTCAAAAGTATACATAGTAAAGGAGGACATAACTTTTCATATCTACTTGTCATCATCTGAAATAAAAAGTATGAAAAATTCAGGACGCGAAGTGTATTTATTGTTTATAATTTTTTCCGTATGTAGAGTTGGAGTACGAAGTGACAGTGTTTACTGGTGACATATTCGGAGCGGGAACGGATGCCAATGTCTATCTCAATCTCACCGGTGAGAACGGCGATACTGGAGAGCGCCACCTGGCTACAGCAAACAACATTAATAAATTCGAGAGGAACCAGGTAGGGATTTTTTATTGGTAAAATAGCATGAATGACTTTTGTTATATAATGCATTAAATGTATACATTGTGTGGAAATAGAATGTCCATTACATCTCAATTCATAACTAGTTAATGCTTATCATTTATTTTCTAAAATACGCTATAGACATGAATTATCAAATGTAAAATATTGTACGTTTATTTTGATTTTAAATACTTCAAAATGAACATAAATGTCAGGATTTGTGATAAGGAAGTTTATATGATAGGGATTATGGAAAATTCAAATAATATGTATTGATGAATCACTCGAAGTATTGAATTTATTTATTTAATTATTCACCTTAGATTTGCAAAAACGATTATTCTCCCTTGTAAACTGCAACACTATTTTTATTACTTATATAGGAGGACATTTTCAAGGTCAAGGCTATAGACCTTGGCCCACTAAAGAAGCTGAAGATTCGCCATGACAACAGCGGTATAGGTGGCGCCCCCTGGTTCCTAGGTCACATAGAGGTCAAGGACCCTAAAAATAAAGATACGTGAGTACATGCATTTTCTATAGGAGGAATAATATTTGGAATTTGGGTATTCTTCAATCCTCACTTTTTCTGCCCAATTAAAGTCAAATCATGACTAGCGAGTTGTAAAATATGGAGGGAACCTGAGTACCCAGAGAAAATCACTTCCTAATCTTAAGTCACTGGTAGCTTTCTCACTTGAGTATATAGTACCTTTTTATCACTGTAGTTTCCCTTTAGCTAAGCCATCATTGTCCCCCTATGTAGGTATGTTAGTGTTTACTTAGTAGTTCCTGTAGGAGAGCAGAATTACATTTTTACTTCTGGCATATAGGTATTTTATTACTTATGGGTGAGCAGAGATTATAAAAGAGTCAATGCCACTTACTTACAGATTTTGTCAGACTTTTTTCCTTAATCGTAAAGATTTTATTGCTATTTTTGATTAGTTGGCTAAAATGTAGTTCATGATCAGATTTCATGTATATTTCAATTGCTTAATATTGATATTTTAATTGATGTATGTATAAACTTTATTAACTTAATTGCAGTGATACAATTGGAATGCTGAGAATGCAGATGACAATATAAGATCATAACATATTTTTCACCAGTTTATTTTATTTTATTTTATTTCAGGTATTTTTTCCCGTGCCAGCGCTGGCTGGCTAAGAATGAAGATGATGGTCAGATTGCCAGGGAACTGGTGCCCGTGGATAAATCCCTCAAGAAGAAATTATCCAGAAAAGATTCCATGTCCATCCGGAAGGAAATTGCTCTTGAAACCAAAGGTAAAGTATACAGTGCGCTATAAATATAGCCTGATATGATTTTTTTTATACTTCCTATCGGTTCATTTTTTTTTTTATTCCCTTAGTGTCTGATATTTTTTGTTTCTTGTTCAAAAAAGCTCATCTGGATAATGGTAGCATAATAGTATGAAGTTATGAATTATCAAAGTATATATATAATTTTGACCTTTTTGAGAATCCATGATATGTGTTTTTATTATACAAGTAATATTTCAATCAATATTTAGGTTATATAGCTTTGCAGAAGCTATAGAGGATGTATGATATTATCTAACTTTTATTTCAATTGATGGCTGCCTTTATCGGATATAGAAAATCAAAATTATTAATATTTTTTCGTGATATGTATCAAACATTTGCATAATAAACACTTTCATTACTAACATGAATTTAATGCTTAAGGAAGTTCTGTAGGAAACGTGCATTGAACATAACTGTAAATAATTTTCATCGGATAGTAGAAAATCTAAATTCTTAATATTTTTTCGTGATATGTATCAAACATTTGCATAATAAACACTTTCATTACTAACATGAATTTAATGCTTAAGGAAGTTCTGTAGGAAACGTGCATTGAACATAACTGTAAATGATTTTCATTATATACATTGTGCTGTATATTTGAAAGAATTAGAAGTGAGTCATTGTTAGTTAATTGGTTAAGACACTGCAGTTTATTCTGCCCATGTGCAGTATGATATACTAATGAGTTAAGACTCTCTGCAGTCACTAGCGATGAGGAGGAGGAGGAGGAGGAGGAGGAAGGTTTGTTTGGCTCAGTATTAGCATGCCACGAGGATAATAGCTTTA
>OZ012693.1:28019304-28048728 GCA_963942565.1 Maea johnstoni | reverse complement strand
CAGCGTATATTTACTACTGACAATATTCTAGTAAATCTATTCTTTACGAGGGTATTACAAAATGACATATGGAAATGTTTGAATGATTATAATAATTGATCTACTGACCAAAAACCATTCCTTTAAGTATCAGTGTGAAATTTCCTGTATCACTATATTGCATCAATATGATCCTGAGTGGATTAGATTTTGTAATAACATATTTGGGTTGTGTACACATGGTCTGACAACTTATCAAATGGACTACTTTTTAGAAGTAATTTAAGAGGGTTTTTTAAATTTAATAGGAGAAACAATTTTTAATCAAATATCTAAAAAATAATATTTAGGTAGATTGTTAAATCTAATAGGAAAAACAACTCTCAATCAATATTTCTTTCTGATCAAGATATTTACATAAGTTCCATCAAAATTCAAAGCATTCCAAAAGAGAAATGATTAATAATGGCTATATGTTTAATAACCGAAAAATTTGATCCATTCATAGTCATATGGACACATTTATGTGAACTGAAAACTTTCACGTTAATACTTGAAGGAAGATTTTTTGTCAATAGATGTAACCTTGTTTTCCTGACATTTTAAACTCTTGTTTTTTAAAAGAAATTTGCAAGGTCTCTTTCAAATGATGATTTCATTTGAAAGATATCTTAAGAATAGGTCTGGCACAGAGAAATACATCCCCTTGATCCACAACCCCATAGGTACTGCATGCTAGCCTCTACGGCATCTGCGCCTCGGGTTACGCGCTGTAGTCTGGGGTTGTATTGGTCACGTGATCTGTGCAGTAAGCATGCACTGGCTGGCTGGGGGATGTCATCCTATCTAGGTCAGATAGTGAGAGGCAGCGAAATTTGATAATTCATGACCAGTGCCCACTCCCTGTCTACTTCTCTCAGGTCTGGCAGTAATGGTCATAAATGCATGTGATTTATGTACTCGACAATACTTACATTAACTGATCATGGCCAATAATTGGAACTTAAAAATGGCTTTGGTGTTTGTGTTTGTGTTTTGTGCTTGTCTGTGTTATTCTTGCACTACTTACTAATAGTGTCTGCACTTCTCACTAGGTGGCTCTGACTTTAACCCTTTCATCTCTCGCTATCAACTTCCTGGTTATGTTACCTCTATATACATTTCCTGTAGAGAGCCGGTGCTCTCTCATTCTATATGTATTTTTTGTTGAAATCTCTTTGTACTTTCTGTATTGAACTTTTCATTTCTTAATTCACATGTTCCTTTAATTTTATCTTTTTCTTTAATTTCTTTATTTGATTTTTTATTTCAATAATATTTTGAAATTTCAACCTTATATCTTAATTTAATCACAATCTATATTTCTCATGAAAAGAGCTAAACTTTTAGCTCTGCTGATTTTAGCAATAAATGATATAATCTAATGATAATACATCATTTTGTTTATTTGTCTTTGTTTATCATTTTATCTGTATTTTGTTTTTAACTTTTATACTTTCTGTACTGAACTCTCATTTCTCAATTCTCATGTAAATTTCTTTTATTTTATCATAATCTATGTGTCTAATGAATAGTAATGAACTATTCACTCCACTGATTATGGCAATAAATGTTCTTATCCTTTAATTCTCTGTATAATTTTGTTTTTTGTCTTTGTTTATCTCCTTGCTCTCTTTATCTTAAACAGTTATGACTATTCTAGCTACACATTGAAGTATCAGGCTATCGATATTTGATCGTTGGCTAAGACACTTATATTATCCTCTGCATTTTGTGTGACTGGACAAAGTATCATGGACCAGAAAATATGAAGATAAATGGGTAAAACCAAAAATAAAATTACAGATAAAAAATCATGGGTAAATACACTGGTCCTACTATGGCAAATGGCTTCAACATATTTGAAGTTATAAATACAGTCATCCTAATATTTAAGTTTTATATCATTTATTCTCTTTATTCATAAGCTATTGAATTATATAATTTCAGATTTGTAAGTCAAGGAAAAAGTTAAAAACTCATATCTTTTTGAATCCTTTTCTTATGAACTCAATTGTGTATGTCCATTTTTGAGGATTCTGGAGTAATATGAAAACTGTATTTCTTTTTAAATATTTTCTTTACTCTTAACGAGGCCTAGTGGTCTAATTCAAATGCGCATCTTCTGAAAATCATAAATTCAAAGAAATGGATTGGAAAAGGTTTGCTCTTCCCAGAATCAACTTCCTTCAAGTATTCTTAATAATTTGCCTCATTTTTAAGGTATTATATGTGAACTCAGTACGAAGCATGGAAACAATGATGTACAGTTACCTAAAACAGCTTCTTTATTCATTAAGTGTATCTTTTCCTTTAATTTGTATCCCTCCTTTAATTCTCTTTCCTTTTATTCTAGGACAATTAGTTCCTTGTTTTGTGTACATTTCTTTGATTTTATGTTCTATAATCTCTATGGTGACTGTGCTGGTGATTGGTTAGTATTTAGAAACTACTCGTACATTGTATCCCATCTGTACCTGAAGCCTTAACCTAATGCCAAAGAGATATATAACATATTATATTGGGGAAAAGAAAGCAGCTAATAGAACCTGTCAGTTTCTCAAGTTATTTTGCCAAACTTGTTGGATAACTTCCTGATTAATGGAAGTTACCCAACATGGTGGTGGCCATCGATCATGCCCATCTCGTTAGACACAATGGAAGTCTGTTTTTTGATAACGTACTGGACTTGTTTAACACACCGTGAGGGTATAGCGGCCTGAAAATGTAAAAACCAAGGCCTTTTTGCAGGTGAGTAGGTAGTTTTTTCATAAAGGGTAGTCAGAATTATATCGGCGCAAAATTTGAAAGAAAATAGTAATTATCATAAGAAATTGTGGAATTTTGATTTTTTAAAAAAATTGGTGAAAAAATTTGGTCCAAAAATCAACTTGGACTGGCCTTACTTAGAAATAATGCATGGACTCACAACATATTTAAAGGAGAGTTGTTGGTTCGGTTCTAATTTACATTTATCCTTCAAATGATATCAATGAGATGCCTTTCCTGGAAATTTATTATAGTAATCCTCAGGTTGTTTTGTCAGTTATATTTATGATTGGGTTCAAGGTAAAGATGACAATCAAATTTCATCTCAAAAGGTTTCCTCTATACTAGAGAGGAGGGCTTAAAACCTATACACATTCAAGTCTTTTTCTGAAAATAGCTTCTTTTTTTAAGAATAGTTTAATCCATTCATGTCAGGATCCATTTTAAAAATATTGTCTTGATCTATGGCACTTTTCATAAAATTACTTTGAAATAATCAAACACAGATTTTCAAAATACTTATGAAGGAAAAAATGTCAAACAAAACCTATCCAACAACTTAAAGCCTTGCAATTACTCATAAGAATATCTTGTCTATTGTTTTGGAGGTAATTGTTATTGGAGGCAAATCCTGTATGCATGATTTTCTTTTGTTTGTGTGACTTGACCATGTTCTGACTGCCATCGCCGCCAGGTATCCCGTACGAGATCACAGTGTTTACGACGGACATGTCGGGGGCGGGGACGGACGCCGATGTCTTTGTGGTTCTCTACGGTAAGGAGGTCTGCACCCAGCAGAAATCTCTCTGCCCAACCAAGAAGGAGAGAAAGAAATGCTTCGAGAGGGCCTGTGAGGACAAGTTTGTCATTGAGGTAAGAACACAAACCAAACCGAGCTAGAAATACCCAGGAATTCCTAGGATAATGCTGGGTTTGTGCCAGGATTTCCTGGGAAATCTTAGCTACATTTGGTAAGGTTTCTGCTTCTGTAGCATTAATGCAGATTTTTTTTAAAATCTTAACATTGTCAGCATATTTTCATCATGTTTCCCTTTCACAATATAGAAAGGTATGGTGATAAAATTATGTTTCTGAATGCCATAGGAAATGATTCTACAACCAACTGGCTTGTATTTTGTGCTTTTGACATTGGAGTATTTTATTTTCAACGATTCAGTCATGAGTATATCAAAGTATATATATTACGTTGTTTTGTTGGTATCATTTAGCAGTTCATCCAGATCTATTTATTGTGGTGCTTCTTCTGCCATATTGACCCTTTCAGTCCTGGATATCTTGAGAGATGTTGTCTAGACCTATGACACAATTTAACCTATTCGTGCCTGTAGCGCCCAAAAAGGGCCTGGCAATTTAGGTAATAACGCTCTGAGAATGTTGAAATGTTGAAAATATATGAGTCAGAAATCAACATCAACCATCAGGACGCAACCAAAAACTTTCCTTCTAATATTTTGTGAAATGAAATGATAATTTTACAGTTATTTTTAAAAAGTATCATTGCTCCAGATGACACTTGTCCAGGTCTCCAGGTATGAATGGGTTAATACAACTTTGGAATTATTCATGAATTTTCAAATATTTGAAAGTAAATTATGAGATGGTGGATAATCAGCGCCTAATTCTAAAGTTATTATTTTTTAAAAGCATCAAAGATCCTGGCAGTGCTTTTAAAATAATTTCTGAATTTTGGCTAAATCCCAAAGTACAGATCCTGATAGTGCATGTCATGGGGGTCTGACTGGGTTTAACCCTTATGCTGGTGGTGGCTAATTTGGCCAGAACCAAAGGATGCAAAAAAAACTACAAACTGACTGAAACCCTGGCATATGGGTACTCATCTGAGAGTACACAGCGAGAGCTATCCAACGAATACCAACATGACAGGGTTTAGAGTGTTTTCAAAAATCGATGCATCCTTGTGCTTTGGATGAAAGTAGCCTTATATATTAGCATTGGAATTAAGGGCATGTTTTCTTTGCTGCTGTTGCAGTTGGAGGATGTCGGAGATGAGATTGAGAAGATAAGGATAGGTCATGACGGTTCGGGATTCGGAGCGGCGTGGCATCTTAATAAGGTGGAGATACGCAGACTCAAGGATACCGGCAAGGTAAGACAAAAATAATCTATATATTTTTACATATTTCTTATTCAAAACTGTACATATACAGCAGAGCTGGACAATACTGGCCCAATACTTATCTGTCATTTATATGTACCTATATAGCAGACTTTTATAATCGCAGTAATATAACCCAACTAGGCTAATATATTTCTGTCATTAATATTGTGCTGCAAACCAATTCATTCTCCTTACCATTCATATTTACACAATTATTTGAGCATCGTTGCAAGTAAATGAATATGGTCAGTGACATTGATATTACTGGAAATGAATATGATCTAATTCAGTGCATCGTGTTAGTAGTAGGGAACTCACTGTGCATGTTATTTAAAGCCCCTATTATATTGAGATTTATGTGTCACAAACAAAAAGGGGGGCAACTATGAACAGTTTAGCATGGTCGTACCAAAGCGACATACAACCACAATATACTTTATAATTACAATGCACAAAGAGGATATATTAGATTATTCAGAAGAAATTGGCTTAGGAGGAGATTGTATCATATAGTCATGATGTATGAGTGTATTTTGATGACTGAGGATTTTCATATCTTATTTCTATAGAAAGGTCCAAAGGTAAGAATATTAGTTTAAAGTACATATTTCTTGAAGCCTTGTACTGCATCTTGTCTTGCTTCAGGCTAAATGTTGTCAACTTTTTTCTTATCGCAATAATATTCACATATCACAATCTGAATGTGTACACTGTATTTATATAACATATATTATACCTTTTTATGTTCCTGTCTAATATGGCATAGCATAAAAAATTGCATTCCAATTTATGTCCCTGTTTCGAATCTGGCTCGAAACACTTCTGAGATTGTTGCCAATGATGGGAGTTAGGTTGTGTTTTTCCTTGGTACTTTGGTGTCCACCACCATAACATCTATGTAGCATTATCGTGGATGAACGGATATGATAAATGGAACCGAAATTCATTATTTAACTTGATTTGTTCAAACACGACATTTGGTTGCTTTCATAATCATTTAAGGTTCTTGTGAGCTGAATAACAAATTTCAAAATCAACCAAATTACTGTCATTAGAAAACATTTCTGTTTTGTATATCTTTCTACTCTTTGTTGTCCTCTATTTGCCATGTCTTTCCTCTGCACATGTTACAGGGTTTGGCTCCCTTAATTGCCATGTGATATTGTTCCCAGTGACTTGGTGTTAGTGCCAAGTGGACCTGCCTGATCTTGTGATATTTCATCATGAAGAGTTTCTCTAAAAATTGTCATCTAAATTTATGATACTTTTGACAATGTTTTCGGAATTAAGAATGATTTTACAGGATATTTGAAGGGGAGTCATAAAAAACATGTTCTTATTCTTGTTCTTGTTGTCTTCGAAAATGGTGTCATATAGTTTTGTGTCTTTGTACATACATATACCCTACCAGATAAATTGATTATAGTTGATCAATTGATCAAAAATCTGAATGATCAATGGAACTGAAAAAGTGGGAGATTCCAAACAAAAATCAGGGTATTTTGGTATAAATGGGTCAAACTTTGTGTGGTCTGTCTAAAAGGTCTGCATAGTCTTTCTATGTTGATGGTATACATGTTTTATATGTGGCTATAATTCAGCTATGTTGTGGCATGTCTCATTGTAATCTCAATGTCATCTCATGGCATGAATTATATATTAATTGTGGCTACAATTTTCAGCAATAGTCATTTTCACTATTTTTTACTCTTCTATACACAATCAATGCTTCACCAAAAAATATATTGTATCTTTACTAGCCCAGTATGTTTCTAGTGCCCCAAATACGCCTTAATGTTTTAATAATATCTCCCTGTACAAAGAATCTTTTAGAAATGTTTGAAGGAAAAGATAAAACATAACTCAACCCAAATCTTTTTTTAAATATTTTGTGAATTCTTGACTTATTCCTTTATCATTTTCAAAGATATCTATATATGTTGGAAGATACTATTCAAAAGAGGAGCTGTAAGCATTGATGGGTTAACCCATCCATGCTTAAAGCTTGATCATATATCCCCTTGAGAGAGTTGTGTGGATATATGGTACTTAGATAACATAGGAAGAACAGGAATAGGAATAACATAGCAACATTGGATTCACAAGTTTTTTAGGAGAGTTTATGGTTCGGTTGTACTCTGAATTTCCTTTGTATAATTTGCTAAAATGTGTTTTTATCAATGAGATATCATCAAATTAGTCCAGGCCTTAATTGTAGGGTGCAATAGGAATAAATGAATGAACAGCACTTATTTATTTCTAATTCTTATGAGTGTCTCTTCCTATATCTCTTTTTATCACTCTATTTGCCCTATAGCCGAGGACCTAGGCTCTGTTACTAACCATTTATCTTCACTCACAACCTTCAGCCTCCCTGGGATGAGTATAGTGAAGCCTTTGCCATCCTTGGTACCCTCAAAAGTGCTTTAATTCCCCCCTAATGATGACATTGTAAATGGCTGCCCCCAAGAAGAAGTAGTCCATGCTTTTAATATATAGTCATACTATATCTAAAGCTATTATTACCTTCAGGGTATTGGAAGATATCAGTCACTGACTATGGAAATCGACTATAGATAAAATGGTAGTAATTGACTGGAATATGAAGTAACAATATTTTAAAAAATAATCAAGATTTATTAACAACATTACCTCTAATTTAGATTTGATAGCTAGAAAAGTTAGAATTGAATTATTGGAGTTTTATGTAGCAGCAACAAGAGCTCATATATAAGACTATGACCTGAGTGTTGAGACACTGGCTGTTACCAATTCCACGGCCACATTCCAATCGAAAGAGCAAGCACATGCAGTTTTATATGTGCGTTGTAACTTACCCTTCCTTAAGTGTATCCTTAGTAACTTTAAACTAATATGGCTGCCAGGAGAGGGAAGAGAGATATTGCATGTGCTCCGCAATCTTTAACCCTTATGCTGCTGGTGGCTAATTTAACCAATATGAAATGATGCCAAAAACCTGAAAAATGACTGAAACCTTGGGTTCTTATTCGAGAGCACTCAGCAAGAGCTATCCAATGAATGAAACACAACAAGGTAACTTTAGATGCTTTTCAAAAATCTTTGCATCCTTGTACTTTGGGTGAAAGTAGCCGCAGCATTGGAAGTGTTAAATCCCCTCAGTTTGAGTCGTGCAGGTCAGCTTTAAGTAGTATATTGTATTCTCTCACACTAGGGTTCGACCACCTACGCGTTCCCCTGCAATCGCTGGCTGGCCAGGAACGAGGATGACGGCGCCATCGTCAGGGAGCTGGTGCCTGATAAGATCACTGAGGAAGTGCTCAAGAAAGACGGCACAACCAAGACCAAGGAGATAGAAAAGAAGGATAAACTACAGAGTATGTTGTTTTGGTGTCTTTTTTATTTTTAATTAATTTTTATTCATTCCTCGAAACATATCAGCATATGCAAGATACAAAAGATAGTAACGTGAAAATGTGCAAAGAAATTACGGTTACAAGACATACAAGAATAGATTGATGTAGTCTAATACCTTTATGTGGAAGATTTTTCATATGTACCTTCTAGTAAAGAATACTTCTATCATTTTGTTTTATTCAATCAAGGAATGATAAATCTTTAGTCGTTATATTAATGTAAGTGGGCAACATCAACAATCAAGGAAAAAGATAGGTGCAGGCATCCTTAGGGACAGTCTTCAGATTATTGTAATCAGATATGTGTGTACCATGTAGAAACATCTAGTTACAGCCACAGGTATAGCACAAAATATTCCATTAATTACTTATCAATTGTATTTTTCTCACAGAGAAGAACTACCTGGTTAACGTCTACACGGGCGATGTCCGTGGGGGAGGAACAGACGCAAACGTGTTCATCACCATATTTGGCGATCAGGGGGACACGGGAGAGCGGAAACTGCACTCCTCAGAGACGCACAGGGATAAGTTTGAAAGGAACCAGGTAAATAATTAATACACAAAACACACCTTGAATTGTTTACAATTTCATTGTTAACCCATTTGCATCTAGAGTGCAGTCATGCAGCCTGACGACTTTGAATATATCTCACTTATTGAAATATTAGTAAAATATTTAGAGAGACTGTTAAACCCAATAAGAACAACAACTTTCAGTTAGAATATTTCTTAGAGTATTTCTTTTTTATCAAATTATTTCTGCGTTTAAGTCAGCTTAATGTATACACAATCTGAAGTGGTAAAAGTGTTTCTTTTGCTATGAATGAGCAATGTTGATGGTTTTGCAAAAAAAATCTGAATTGCTAAAAGGAAACATTTTATGATTTTTATGAAAAGCATCTCATAACTACCTGATGAATAGTGTCCCTCAAAGCATTTCATTTAGTTGCCATGCAAAGTAAAGAAGTTTCAAATAAGAAACTTAGGTGAATGATTATATACAGCCTTTTCTGAGAAAATATTCCTAATGTATCCACTAATACTTAACAATTTGTTTTACTTCACTATTTGCAATAACCAAATAATGATACATGTGACAGAAAATAAATCAAATTGAACAAAGTAATCATTTATTTATCAAAGGACAAATATTGATTGTAGATATCCCTTTCAGAGTGACAATATATTGCTATTGGTTTTCCAAAATATTCTTACCTCACCTTTAATGGTACCCGAATTTTGGCACATGTGACAGATATTGGCCACAAATAATTTAATTTCCTTGATCGCCACCAGGTGGACAAGTTCAGCGAGGAAGCTGTGGATCTGGGCAAGGTGTTTAAGATCAAGATTCGTCATGACAACTCCATGCTGTCCCCGGCCTGGTTCCTGGACCGAGTTGAGGTCGTAGATGTCGCCGAGAAAGAGACCTATACCTTCTACTGCGAGCGCTGGCTGGGCAAAAATAAAGATGATGGAAAAATAGAGAGATCTTTATTTGTCAAAGTAAGTACAGGGGACTATTTTTGCGGTAGGTCAACAGGGAACAGTTGTGTGAATTTTGACCAATACCATAAAAGCCTAGTGGATGATTGCTTCATAGAGTCCGAATGAAAAAATCAATATTGACATACTGTAGAACACACAATGTTAGCGTCTGTTTATATATAGCGTAAATAGCGTGTGGTTCCGCTTCGCTATTTATAAAAATGCTGTACTTTTTTCTTACTGTACTGGCACTGTCAGTGGCGCCTACCATCGCTAACATTAAGATACGCTATGATGCGAAAATTCCCAAATATGCTATATTAGGGACACGCGTCATATATGTGTTCTACAGTATTCAAAAAAAAATTATCTTTGAAAAACTTCTACCTGTATTTTTGCAACTGATGCCCCAACTGGACTAAGCAAAACAAACTTATTCTAAAGATTTTAAAATTTCTATTTGTGATTGCTTCATCACATCCAGGCTTGACTTGACAAAAATGACCCATTCTCCAAAACCATCTGCCGAAAACTGCCAACCCATATTTTCACCACAAATCAATCTGAAAATGTGTTTTATTGCTAATAGATGGTGCCACCTATTGATAGTGACAATGAATAATTTTTTTTCTAAAAAATGCACTGTAGTTCTGTATTTCTCTATAGGGTTATGAGGGTGACATAATGAGCTGTACAAGTATATTACACAGTATTTCTGTTTCTCTTTATAGGGTTACGAGGGTGACATAATGAGCTGTACAAGTATATTACACAGTATTTCTGTTTCTCTTTATAGGGTTACGAGGGTGACATAATGAGCTGTACAAGTATATTACACAGTATTTCTGTTTCTCTTTATAGGGTTATGAGGGTGACATAATGAGCTGTACAAGTATATTACACAGTATTTCTGTTTCTCTTTATAGGGTTATGAGGGTGACATGATGAGCAGCACCAGTACATTGCGCTCAGGGAAGGCCGGTTCCATTGCTAGTCTTGAATCTTACTGTTGTTCTATGTATTTCTCTGTAGGGTTACGAGGGTGACATGATGAGCAGCACCAGTACATTGCGCTCAGGGAAGGCCGGTTCCATTGCTAGTCTTGAATCTTACTGTTGTTCTATGTATTTCTCTGTAGGGTTACGAGGGTGACATGATGAGCAGCACCAGTACATTGCGCTCAGGGAAGGCCGGTTCCATTGCTAGTCTTGAATCTTACTGTTGTTCTATGTATTTCTCTGTAGGGTTACGAGGGTGACATGATGAGCAGCACCAGTACATTGCGCTCGGGGAAGGCGGGATCCGTTGCCAGTCTGTAATCTTACTGTTGTTCTATGTATTTCTCTGTAGGGTTACGAGGGTGACATGATGAGCAGCACCAGTACATTGCGCTCAGGGAAGGCGGGTTCCATTGCTAGTCTTGAATCTTACTGTTGTTCTATGTATTTCTCTGTAGGGTTACGAGGGTGACATGATGAGCAGCACCAGTACATTGCGCTCGGGGAAGGCGGGATCCGTTGCCAGTCTGTAATCTTACTGTTGTTCTATGTATTTCTCTGTAGGGTTACGAGGGTGACATGATGAGCAGCACCAGTACATTGCGCTTGGGGAAGGCGGGATCCGTTGCTAGTCTTGAATCTTACTGTTGTTCTATGTATTTCTCTGTAGGGTTATGAGGGTGACATGATGAGCAGCACCAGTACATTGCGCTCGGGGAAGGCGGGATCCGTTGCTAGTCTTGAATCTTACTGTTGTTCTATGTATTTCTCTGTAGGGTTACGAGGGTGACATGATGAGCAGCACCAGTACATTGCGCTCGGGGAAGGCGGGATCCGTTGCCAGTCTGGACTCCGTGAAGAGCGGCGAGCCGTTCTCCAAGAGTCCCAGGATGTCCCGCCGACACAGCTCCATGGAGAACATACCAGAGGGACCTAGTGAGTCTAGCCACATCTACTGTATATTACTGAGCAGGGCCATCTGTACTACACCTTACTAGCTTCTTCTTGTACATTTGCAGAAAAAAAATATCATAATCATGACCATTGTTCAACTCTCACAAATACTTTCTTTGGTTGTTAATTTGAAAATTTGTCACATGTGTTTTTTCTCACTATATTTATTCATCAGTCTCCAGTTATATTGAAAGGATGTGTAACCTAAATTTTTTGAAATAACTTTTTTTTTAAAGTTTTTTTTATTCATTTTTCATTAATTGAAAAATACAGTTACAGAGTTCTTTTGAAATAACTTAGAGAGGAAATGTGCATTCACAGAATATCTGTAGGTTAAGGAATACCCTATGCCATCTTTTCCAGCCATCCCCTACACCATCAAGCTGTACACAGGAGATGACTCTGATAACGGTACAGAGAGTAATGTTTTCATCAACATCAAGGGGCCAAAGAAAAAGTTGACGGGCAAGATGTACCTGGAGCTCGCGCAGAAGAAAATCTTTGAGCCGGGCTCCATCGAGACGTTCTCCATAGAGGCTGTGGACGTGGGGGAAGTTAAACAAATAGAGGTATGGAGATTGCCATTTAATTCACAGAAAACTCTCTCTTTAACTAGAGTTATTAAATGGATATGGAGGTATTATTTAGTCACAACTTAGCCTGAACATAGCAGAAAATTCCCAATCCCTATCCTAACTCACTAAGTGAAACAGACTGAATGAATAGAATACTGCAGTGCCGACATTTAATTCCTGCACTAAATGCTTGGGCAGCCCAGGCATAATACAAGACTGCGCACCTGATTTCCACACAGTTTCCAGGGCATGGATGCTTGGATGACCTCACAACTGAACGTAGCTTTGATTCGCAAGCTACTTGGGTCATTAATGTGCTTGGCTTACTTTTTGATATGTCATCCGTGGGTGTTTGTACAATCAGGCACTAGCAGACATCCTGTCGACTGGTGCTGGAATTAAATGTCTATACTATAGAATCCAGTTTCATGAATAGAACATTCTCACATTTAATTAGTGAAAATGGTATAATTGGTATTAATTATCCCCAAAATCTGCTGTATGATCTCATTTGATATCAATGATTTTTGAAATTTTCATTCCTTGGTCTGATTATTTTCCAGATTGGCCATGATGGTGTTACGCCTGGCAGTGGTTGGTTCCTGAAGGAAGTTGAGATAGATCTGCCGACTAAAGGGAAGCACTACTTCATCACGTGTAAGCAGTGGCTGGCCCGCGATAAGGGCGACGGGAAGACCATGCGGCCCTTCTCCGTACAGGACGGCGACAGCTCCATGCTCACCTACAAACCTTGTGAGTACTGTACAACTGGTATTTTTTTACAGGCATTTAATTTTTGCCATTTTAATACTCCCCATAAATAGCACCAAAATATCATCATTCAAATAAATATCCTACTTTATCATGGTTTAGGTTGAGTGTTTGAATTTTTAGAATTTCCCAAATTTGAAATAGCACAAATTCCTTCCAGCAGGGCTGTAAAGCAAAATTTTTAGCACTGTCAGCTTCAGAAATTCTGCTTATAAATAGTGAACAGCATTCGTGCTGAGACGTCCAGGTAGCAATTCAGTCAATTTTATAAATATTTTAAATCTTAAATGATACAATATGATACAACACCTTTTCAATGCAATACTTTTTTCCCATTCAATATCAGTATTTGGTATCATATCGCGTACTGGTCCCTGTCCCTACTTCCTCCGTAGCTTAGTGGTCTAGTGTAAACTGCTACCTGGTCTCATGAAAATTCACTGCGTTCGTGTGATTTTCCAATAGCGCCCTCTTTCTTTGTGAAAATGTACCATGTTTGTGTGTATTTGCAGTGGTCCCATGTGAGGTCACTATTCACACTGGAGACTGTTCTGGCGCCGGCACTGACGCCGCAATCTCAATGACCGTATTTGGAGAAAACGGCTCCTCCGAGGTTACGTTTGATAAAGCGAGTGACAGATTTGAGAGAGCCAAGGTGGATCTTATTAAGGTAGGACATTATTATAATGAACAATCACCATTCATATCTGGAGCTCACACATATTCTGACACATGAAAATATCTTAAGAACAAAGCAATATTTTTTGAAATATTTGACTGAAAGTTGCTGTTCACAAATGATACTTAGACCTTTCTGGTCATTTCGAGAAAAAATGTATAGGATTTTATTACCACTATCAAAAATAAATACATTTTTCAGGTCAGTTTGAAAAAAACAACACATTGTCTTTTCTGGCCACTTTGAAAAAAAAAGATGATTTGACCATTTTGAAAACATTACCTTTTACATTACCTTTTCTCCCAATAGGTGGAGCTTGACGATATTGGACTCCCGAAAAAGCTGCGTATCGGTCATGACGGCAAAGGCAGCCGCCCTGAGTGGTTTCTGGATAAGGTTGAGATACGGAACATGGATACGGGAGACCTGGCCGTATTCCCCGCCAAGTGCTGGTTCAGCAAGTCCAAGGAGGACGGCAAACTCAGCCGCGACCTCGTGGCAGTCGTCGGCGGGAAGGAGCAAGTCAAAAGTGAGTAAAAGTTTCAAATAATGGTGAAATATTATAAGGGAAATAGTTTAGGAGAAATCTGGGCCACCCTTGATCTATCGTTGGTCGTCATTAAGGGAAATCCGTGCCACTGTATTTTTAGAAAACGTGGGCCACCCTCAACCCATAAGAATTATAATTATTTCAAAGAGTCCCAAATTACTGAGAATTTACGGTAATTGTATTATATTCTCTATTTCTCAGCGACTACGTACAAGGTGCATGTGAAGACCAGTGATGTGAGAGGTGCCGGGACGGACGCCAACGTGTTTGTCACGCTGTTCGGAGCCAACGGAGATTCTGGTGAGCTGCACCTCAAGGAGTCGGAGACCAATAAAGATCCCTTCGAGAACAATAACGTGGACACGTTCACCTTCAACAACATGCTGTCTCTGGGGGACCTGGTTAAGGTCAGAGTCTGGCATGACAATAAAGGTAGGCTTGATGCATAATTATATTATACTGTATAACTGGTATTTTTCACAGGCATTTAATTTAAACTATTTTCGCACTCCCGATGATAGCACCAAAATCACATTCTTCAAATAGATATCCTGCTTTGTATCTGATTTAGTAACCAGTTACTTACGCACATCAGCCACCAAATATTGCTCAAGGACTGATTTTTGTGCTCCAAGCCTTTTATACTTGGACACTTCACCTAGCACTGGACCATATGTGAATCACTTTGTTCAAAGCTTTTATCTCTTCCAATATTAGGGCTTCTTTCATCCAAAGCACAAGGATTTTCGCATCATTTTGTATGGGCCAAATTAGCCACTAGCAGCATAAGGGTTAATAGGAAAGTATGTCCATACCTATTATTTTAGATTAGGGATTACTAAGATTGTTAACAAATTCCAAACAACTAGTTGTTTTAACCCTTCCAATGCTATGCCTACTTTCATCCATAGAGCAAGAATGCAAATAATTTTGAAAACCATCTTGACCCTGTGTATTTATTAGAAAGCTCTCAATGAGTACTCTCAGATGAGGACCCATGTGCCAGGGTTTCAGTCATTTTTTCAGGTTTTTTACTTAATTTTGTATTGGCCAAATTAGCCACTAGCAGCATAAGAGTTTATAGGAAAGCATGTCCATACTTATCATCTAGATGAGGGATTACTAAAATTGTTAACGAATTCCAAAGATCTAGTTGTTCTAACGTTAAAACCTTTATTTTTCAGGATTTGGTGCGGCGTGGCACTGTGCTCACATTGAGGTTGAGGAAGGGAAGAGCAAGAAGAAGTTCATGTTCCCCTGCAACCGCTGGCTGTCGAAGAGCGAGGACGATAAGCAGATCATCCGAGAACTCACCTGCGCGAATCCCACCACCTCTCCTGGAACCAAGGAGAAAATCAGTAAGAATCATATGAGAGTTCACAACATTAACTTTTGCGGCGACTTGCCCAGTAGGAAATTCAACTTTCACTTGCTCTACTCCAACTTTCACCTGCCCTTGAAAAATTGTATGTTTCATTTAAAACCAAGTAGAACATGGTGCTGGCATGTGAAAGCATATTTTCTAGGACAAGCTTGGATGCCAGACCTCAAAACTTGCACACATTCTCAAAAATAAACCTGAGATATGTAGAGCGTACTTGCCCAGTGGGGCAAGCATTTAGATGCAGCTTTCACTTACCCTTCAGCTATAATTTGCAAATTGTATTTGCCCGAGGCAATGGGGCAAGTACCAATGTCGAGCCCTGTATGAAGTTCTCCTAAAATGTCTTCTGGATACTTAGATGGAAATGGCTTTATGATAAGAATGCAAGTCAGTTAATCTGAAAGAATGCTAAATCAACCCTTTCATGACTAGGGATGTGGATAGTTGATTAATTTGAAAACGATCTGATCCGATATTGATATTTGTAAAACGATACAATATTTTAACAATAATAATATATCTTAACTACTACCAGCAGTCTCTGATTGGCCTGCGGGGAATAATTAATCAAGTGATGTCTTACCGTCTGTTCTTGTTTCTGATATGCTAAATGGTTATTGTTAAGCATATCGTTAAAGATAATTTGAAATGATCTGATACCTTTCTTTTTCGATAATCGAAGTGTCATTAATGTTTCGCATCCCTATTCATGACTGTAGCCCGAATGGGAGAAAAAGAGAAAATCAGTAAGAATTGTATGGACCTGCACTATCCCATTCATGCCTTTAGTTTATGATTTGTTATACTGGTTTTGCTTAAAGATATAACTCTGCTCGCTTTTTATTAGCAACGGTTCTGTGACTGACAGTGCTAAATTTAACAGAGTATTATCAACGGAGCAGTATTATAAGAAATATTGTTGAGATATTGTATCGTTAAGGAAATATCAATATCATATCATATCACGAAATCTTCAACCAATTCCTATTAACCAGATTGTCTTGAAAAAGACTGCTAACCCTATTTTATTGAAAAATTTCTCACATGCCCTCACAATTAATTCAGATATTGATTGATTGTTATTTTGTAGCGTATGAGATCACCGTGACGACAACAGACAAGAAGGATGCTGGGATGATGCACAATGGCTGGGTGATTCTCGAGGGCGATACGAGAGCCTCTAAAGAGTTTATTCTAGAAAACAGCGCCAAAAACAAAGTACTCAGAAGGTTAGTTTACTGAAAATTTTACTCGTTAAAGTCATGGTTTAAAATAATTTCAAAAATAATCATAATGATGAAAACAAAACATAATAATGATAATATTAATAATGATAATAATGATAATGATATTATGATAATAATGATAATGATAATAATAATGATAATAATAATAATGATATTGATAATAATAACAATAATAATAATATCAATAATAATGATAGATATTAATTATGATAATAATAATAATAATAATAATAATAATAATAATAATGATAATAATGATAATAATACGATTGATAATTATGATAATAATGATAATAATAATAATAATGATAGTAATAATAAGATTGATAAAAATGATGATAATAATTATATTAATAATAATAATAATAATGATAATGATAATAACAATGATTAAAATAATCATGATAATGATAATAATGATGATAATAATAATAATAATAATGATAATGATAATAATATTGATAATAATAATAATAATAATAATAATAATAATAATAATAATGATAATGATTATGATAATACTAATGATATTAATAATGATAATTATAGTAAAAATAATAATAATAATAATAATCATGATAATAATAATAATAATAATAATGATAATAATAATAATAATAATAATAATAATAATAATGATAATTATAATGATAAAATTGATCGATATATTGCGCTTACCAGTTCAGCAGGCTCTACTTCCAAACACTTGTTGCACTCTGCAGGTGGCTTCACTATGCACCCTTTCTTTCAAATAGTTTCTAAAAATCGATGTACTTTGACGACATAATGTATGCTTTCAGGGGGCAGAGTGATAACTTCACCATGGTCAGTCGAAACCTGGGCAAGTTGGAGAGGTGCATTGTGGGATCTGTTGAGCGTGATGATCGACCGCTGGGAAGTGCCGAAGGGCGGGACGCCATGTGGCACTGCCACGAGATCGTCGTTAAGGATTCCACCTCCGGTGATAAGTAAGTCTAATTTTTCTGTAATTAGTGTAATTATTGGGATTGTAACATATATATTTGTAATTCACTGTATGGGTCTTAGCTACCCCAAGGGAGATTACTCTACCGACTGTGAATGTTTGACTAAATGTGAATTTAATGTGTTTCTATTTTTCTGTGGGGGTTATGCACTTATTCATTTGAATCTAATCTAAATCAACCATTTTCATACTTATGAAAAGTACTGCAAATAAATAAATAATTAATTTTAAATGTAATTTTTTTTTAAATTTCTGATGAGTATTTCTTTAATGTTTGATTCATTTGCAATAATTGTAACTATTATTCCAGATATGTGTTTCCATGCAAGGACTGGATTTCTATTAAACCAAAGATTTCTCGCAAGAGTGCCAAGGTGTTGGAACTAAAGACGGTGGAGGAAAGCAAGTTCAATGCCTTAAAAAGTAAGAAAATAGAAATTGATATTTTAATCCCTTGAAAAATACTTTTTTGATTTTTTCTATTAACATACTAAAATATCATGTGGAAATGGATCATTTTGGAAAATGTAGAACTTTCTGGTGATATGGTAGTGATTTTGCAGAAGGAATACATCACAAAAACAATGTAAAAGCCAAAATTTAGTTTAACCCTTTAATTGTGATATACTAGGGTAATGTTAACCCATAAATCCCACAGTATCCCAAGAGAATACTACAGTAAAGATACTAACACCTGTACCATTTGACCAGTCTTCTACTAGCAACCGATGAAGCAGTTGCCCGGCTGCACGGTTGAGATTATAAGGCACACATATTCATGACCCAATGAAGTGTGTAGTAAAGCTAACTTTAGCTGTCATATATCATGGGCATGTAGGGTTATAGATTCTATTTTAAGTAGAATATAGAATATTTTGAATGACCAAATGTTGTTGATTTACATGGATTTATTAACTGTAGCATTTTGACCACTTTTTACTAATTGTATAAAATTCGAAAATGAAAGATATTGTAAAAGCACCAATTTTTAACTTTACCTTACATGTACTTGTTTCACTATCTGATCTTTGCTGTATTTGCCTTTTGAATTTTGATGAGTTAGGTTACATCTTCTTTGATGTATTTGTATTTGATACACATTTCATGTCAAATGCTTTTTTTCGTTTGACCTCTTTCAGATATATTTTCTGTACTATGCATTTGAAACTTATTTACTCTCTTACTTCATTTTTTTTATCTTAATCTTGTAAGAATATTTAGTATTAAAGCTGTGCCTACTTAAATATAATAATTTTTATTCTCTTAATCTTAAAGTGCCAAAAATTGAATAAAGAAAAAGCAAAGAAAATTATATGAAGAACTTAAACACATAAGTGTTAATTTCATGAATGTTCATGTTTAATTTTGATACTATCTCAAGAAAGACCATTATGTATGAACCAATTGTGAGTGATTCTATTTTTGATTTGTAATTTATTTTACATTCTGAAATCCATTGGTTATAAAATCTACCAATATGTCACTTCCTCCATTTCAGTAAAACAAACCAAATTGAACACTTGTATATGTTTAAAGTCTGTGTATATTGAACTTGTTTATTGAACACATGTATACTCAACACTTTTTCATCCTCTGACATTATCTCTTAAAATTTTAAAGAACCAATTTATTTTGAAAACATGCATAGAATAAACAATATCGATAACTCATTTCAATATAAAGTATGCAGTTTTTCACGGACTTGAAGATGAAATCTTGTTAGTTTTTATTTAGATAATATTTTTATCTAAAGAAGTGCATTTACTTAAGAATAAGTTTGATGTTTTATATAAGGATGGCACTGAGAGTTTAAGACATTGCAACTGAAACAAATAAAGCTATTTCAATCCTCTATTTTATAAGTAGATTCTTCCTTAGTAATTTGCTTTAGTTTATTGACTTTTGTTTTTCTTTCTTTTTTGTGTTTACCCCTCTCTAGGTCCCCTCTCACCCCTCCCCCTCCCCCCAGCAGTACAATGACTGCCTATGTATAACTGTCATATTCCTATTTACCCCCTCCACTAGAAAAAATTGAGCAAGGTAAATGAAGAGCATGAATATTTTTGTCGTCAGTAGACTAGTATTTTTGACATTTTTCATATTTTGATCTTTTAGATTAGTTTTTTAGTCTGGTTTGAAACAATAGGTATTGTCAAATGATTGTTGCATGCAAATGTTTGCATGTAAGTCAAAATTATGACACAAATTTTTGAATGCAATTTTGTTGATGAATCTGTGGTCCTTACGTATGATGTTGCATGAAAAGTCGATGTAACACTGGATCTTTTTTTTGATAAAGAATGAAGAGAGAATGCCCACAGAATATTTTGTAATATTTTTACACATATTAAATACAGCTTTTGATAAAGATACTCCTACTTGAAGGTGCAAACTAATTTTAGTACACCCTCCACAAAGTGTAAAAAGGATTTGATGATAGTTTGTTCTTAGGAAGTAAAAGGTGTTTTATTTCAGCAAAACTGAGAAAAGTTGCATTTTAACTTTAGATACCTTTAGTTTACTTTTTATGAAGAGTTGTTAGACCCTTTTCAACCCTTTTTGTATCTGCACCTAAACCTTTCAATCATAGATCTCTCCCTATTGTAGCGGAACAATAGATTCCATATTCTATTGTTGTCTTATTATCATTTTAGTGTGTTTGCTGTGTGTAGCTGATATCCAATATGAAATTATTTTGTCATGATATTAAATATCAAATTCCATTTCTAAACAAAAGACCATGCAATCAGTTGATGAGATATTTTCTGAAAGACCTATTGTTGTATGAAACAATAGAATCCATCATTTCCTGTTGAAAAAACACACAAAGAACAAGTTGGTTTCTTCAAATATATTGGTGACTAAGAATCTCTTTAAATGTGCTTACAGTTTATATTACCGCTATGTATACCAAGGTGTTCATTTCTATCATTAAATGCACATGTTGAATTTAGTCTTTAAGTATTAAAAATCTTACACATGCAACATATGGGTTGCTTTTTAGCAAAAATGATTCACACCAGGCATTTATTTTTCTGTTATGACGCATGACTGTGCCAGGCCAATATTTTAGAAGATTGTCAAACATTTTAAACAACTTAGTACTGGATTTGACCAATGATCCTCAATTCAACTTGGCATTGGGTTTAATTGCACTTTGGACTCACAAGGTTAATTGACCCATTAATGCTTAAGAGTTCACCCAGCAATTGTCATCGTGTTCTTAACCCATTAATACTCACAGCGGCCAAAACCAGCCTGACAATTTTGAAGAAATCTTTCAGGTTTTAGCACAATTGGCAAAGTATTTGAAGGAGAAATGTTGATCAGAATATTACCAAAAAACTCTCCTTCAAATATTTTGTAAAATGATTCCCAATTCAAAAGTTATTGTCAAAAGTGTCATCAATTCAGACGACAATATCTGGATGAAGCCTTAAGCATTAATGGGTTAAATACTTTTGAGAACAACATTGAAATTGGCAATGGCTTTATGAAATATTTGTTGGAGAATTGATGACAATGTTTTCATCAACATTTCTCCTTCAAATATTTTCCCAATTATGCTTTCTCTTAAGAGATTTTATCAAATTTGTCAGTCTGCTTTTGGCGGCTGTGAGCATTTATGGGTTAATACATCCATCATACATGGTGCCTGTAAAATATTGAGACACCCAACCTTGTTGTCCAGACTTAATACCCACCTGCAGACCAAAATTAGGTTAAGCAAGTAGAAAATAAATCTTAGAAATAAATCATACCTTCCTTTCAGATTTCTACACTGCCAGAAATGGATAGGGGATTTTGGATAAGGGGTTAATTTTTTTAGAGGATAAATGTTATTCTTAGCCAAAATCAAAGAAGTGACATTTTAACCCATTCATGCCTTTGTGATATACCCCGAATGACTTTTGAACCAGAGATTATTCTTAGAAAATATTTAAAAGCGAAATATTGATCAATCAGCAACCAACTCCCTCAAATATCTTGTGACGTAATGCTTTATTCTAAAATATGTTCAATAGTGCTAATTAGGTCAAGAGGACACTTGTTTGTGGTTATGAATGGGTTAAAAGAATTATAAAGATTTATAAAGGCATAGTTTGATAAAAACTTTGGAATTGTTTTTAGCAGACTCAGTTCCTAAGAGCTTGATCAATGAGGTTGTGTTATAAATGTATAGGTAATTAAAAGGGTGGGAGCCAATTTTAACTTTATCCACTAAGAACAGCGAGATTTTAAAAATGAAAATATCTGAAATTTTATACCATTGGGTGCAGGTGGTATATATATATATATATATATATATATATATATATATATATATATATATATATATATATATATATATATATATATATATATATATATATATATATATATATATATATATATATATATATATATATATATATATATATATATATATATATATATATATATGGATGTTAGGGCTATTCCGATCCCTTTCCTTTTTGGGTCTTAACTGACGATTTATCAAGGGAGATTTTACACCCCCCCCCCCCCCTTACTCCAAAAAATTTAATAAGGTTATTTAAAACTAAGCTTGTGAGATATATTTTGTAAGGTGTGATGTCTAACTTTCCCTCTCTGCTGTATGAAGGTGAAAAAAATTCCTTATTGGATGATGATGATGATGATGATGAAGATGATGATGTTGATGATGATGAAAATGATGATGATGATGGTAGTCAGTCGGCCACATATTCTGTTGGTTTGGGTGGTGAGTTCTCATGTAGGCAAGCTGAAGTTTAGACCACACATGATTGCGATTGATAGAATAGTTTGAAATCCCTGTGTGTGCCTGCTTTAGTTCACAAAAAAACAAATAGAATTTAAAACCCTTGAGCTATGAAAAAAACCAGTTTGATCCCCTTCCACAATCTACATGCACAAATGAAACCACCACTCGAAAAAACTGGCTTTTAATTCAAAAAGTTACAGTGAACCAGTGTACAATGTATATTAAATCAAGTTTGTTTAAGGTTTCTTGTGCATATAGGTTCAACAACCAATGTGGCTACCTTTCTCACCAACACCTATTGGGAATGGCCATTGAGAATGGTTTTCCCACAATATAGGCGGTAGAATATCCAAACAATTATATTTTATGCCAAATTGTGTGAGCACCTAAGGTTGATAACTACCAGCTGAAGCCTCCCCACACCACTGTAGCTTAATATGTGCTTATATTGCCTCAGACATTAGAGATTTGCCGTGTTTCTAGAGCATACAATTAAGATGACTAAGATAGAGAAAGAGGGGGTATGTTTAGGGTAGAGCAATGTAGACTTAGGATTTGCACAAGTAACTAGGCACAGTGAGACCTGTGAATTTGAAGACCTTTACACTTTGTACCCCTCCAAAAGTTGAGCCTTTTTGAAGGCTTACTGACCCAGATGTTTTGTTTTAAGTACAAATGACCCAACCCTGAATTTCAACCCAAACTCTAGACCCTTAAGGTAACTTGAAAACCTTCATACGCAATATCAAATGACAATATTATTATTATTATTATACATTTTACACCTTTGAGAGTTGAATATTTCCAGAAGGTCCACTGCATGATTATCTGGCTCTAGAGTACACTGATAAGAACCTTCATAAGTTCATTCATCTTGAACAATTCTAAAGACTAAAGGTGAAATTATGATGTATAATAACAGTAAGCCGACTTTTATATTATCAAGGCAACTCTCCATCTAATATGTGTCATTTATGTGTACTTTATTTCTCTTTAGACAAATATTTAAAAACATAGATTTGATAACCCAATTTTATTCATTTATTGATAATATCAAGCAACTATAACTTATATTATAGTTATAAAGAGAAAAAGAATATAGTGTTATAGTCCTGCCTGGCATGTTTCAAGTATATTGTGTTTATCAATTAGTTATACATTTACTATTATATTAATATTTTTATGTAATCCTAATGAATTAATGAATCCCTTATTCTTTCCATTGGGCACTTGAATATGACTATACTGTGCTTCTTATGTGACACAGTAGTCCTGCCTGGGATATTTACTTGTATTTTGTTTATTGAATAGTTATATTTTACTGTATACATTTTTTGTAATCCTAATGAATTAGTGGGTCCCCTTGTCTGTTCATTGGATACTTGTATATGGCAATACATATATTGTGTTTCTGATTAAGAAAAGGCAACTGTGCAATAGTTTCTACTAAGGCAATTTTACCTGTAAATAGCATAGATTTCATTAATCAATTTTATTCATCAATTGTTTATTTGATAAATAACCAAGTCATTGATTTATTATAAAGAAAGGAGAAGACAACAGCACAATAGTTCCTAGAATATTTTGAATTGTAAAAATCATAAATTTGATTATTCAATTGCATTCATTTACGGATTCATCAAGATACTGAAAATTAATTGATTGATTATGAAAAGAATATAAAAAAAAAAAAAAATAAATAAACGAGAAATATCTTCCGAGAATGTTTTACCTGTATCTCTTTAATTGATGAATCATTTCTATTGTTCTTTCAGGCCTTGCACCTGTGAAGTACGAGGTTCTTGTCAAGACAGGTGACGTGAAGGGAGCAGGTACCGATGCTAACGTGGACCTCATTATCTACGGAGAAAATGGCGATACAGGCAAGAGGCCCCTCAAACAGAGGTTCCGGGATCTGTTCGAGAAGAATCAGGTCGATAAATTTGAAATAGAAGCATTGGATCTGGGTAAGTTACCTGTGATCTTCTACAAGACTTCATAAATTACTTATCATACAACTAAGAAGTTATTACTGAAATGCAATACTTGCGTTACCCTTATTTGGTGTATTGGTGGCCGCGGATATATTGAGGGTGGCCGAGATTCCCCACTTATTATTTTGTAAAATAATTATAGTGGCCCATATTCCTAGGGTGGCCCATATTTCGGAGAATTTACGGTGGAGTATATTCAGCATCTGAACCTTTCAGTTTAGGAATTTCCTTTTGGATTGACTCTCAAGGCCAAATTAACCCTTACGCTGCTGTTGGCTAATTTGACCAATAAAAATGATGCAAAAAACATGAAAAATGACCAAAACCATGGTAAATGGGTACTCATCTGAGAGAACTCAGCGAGAGCTTTCCAATGAATACCAACATGACAAGGCTTAGATTGTTTTCAAGAATCTTTGTGTCCTTGTGCTTTGAACGTAAGAAGCCTCAGCATTGGAAGGGTTAATCCTGAGCTGCAATGCCTTGTAGCTCTAAAGCAGCACCAGAGCAGCTATAGAGTTGCTCTAGTCCATTTTCTTATGCAAATGAGGGAGCTGCACCAAAATGCTACCTTTAAGCTGCACTAAAGGAAAATATGCAGCTGCCCAAAACTCCTCCGAAATTGATTTGCCGGCCGGTAAACCTGGCAGTGTATACTCAGAGACAGCTCATCTAATAGCTTAACCTTCTTACCGGTTTCTACTAAAAATGTTTAGACGAAAGCTTCTTTGAAAATCTTAATCATTGTACTGTAAAATCCATTATTATCGCGCTCCTCTTAATTTCACGCATTTCGCGCTAGGTGTTGTAAACGCGTATATCACTGGCGCTGATGCTCTTTCAAAGTAGCATACCAATGCCCCATCTAGCGGTGATACAGTTTATGCGTGTAATTAAATGGCCGCGATCAGATTCAGACGCCAGTTGCGTGAATCAAAATGTGTATGGTAATAAAGGGTTTTACAGTAATTGCTGTTCTATGATGCTACCTTGCAGACGTAGGTAGAGATTGGAAAATATTTGAAGGGGAAATGTTACTCACAGAATATTACAAACAACTCTCCTTGAATATTTTGTAGAATTATTATTGATTACAAAGTTATTATCAAAAGTGACAGATGACAATTTCCAGAGGAACTCTTTGCCCTTACAAAATGATAGAAAAAACCTGAAAAAATGACTGAACCCCTGGCACATTGGTACTCATCTGAGAGTACTCAGCGAGAGCTATCCAATGAATACCAACATGACAGGGTTTAGATGATTTTCAAAAACCTAGGCGTCCTTGTCCTTTGGACGAAAACAGCCTCAGCATTGGTAGTGTTAAGTGTTAACCCATTAACACTTAGAGCAGCCAAAAGAGGCCTGACGATTTTGGAAATATTTAACTTACAAACACATTTTCTTGAAAACATTTAAAGGAGAAATGTTGATCACAAGTCAAACAAGAACTCCCCTTCAAATATTTTGTAAATTTTTGCATTATTCAAAAGATATTTTCAAAAGTATGAGAGTAGCAGGCGATCCTTTCTAGAGAAACTCTGAGTGTGAATGGGTTAAGCATGAATGGGTTAAAATGTTTATTTTCTCTTTCAGGTGAGCTGAGTAAGATTCGTATCGAGCATGACAACGCTGGCTGGGGGGCCGGCTGGTTCCTGGACCATGTGGAGATAGTTAACCAGACGACCGGCCAGAAATACACCTTCCCCTGCGGTCAGTGGCTGGACAAAAAGAAAGGAGACGGAGAGATCTGCAGAGAACTCTACGCGAGAGAGTAGGGTGGATTTCTATGGTGTTGAATATTCTTTTCCTCGTGGTCAATAGCTACACAAGAAGAAAGAAGGTAGAGAGATCTGCAGAGAACTTTATGCTAGAGAGTAGGGCAGATTTTTATGGGTTTATATATTCTTTTCCTTGGAGTCAATGACTGCACAAGAAGAAAAAGGTGGAGAGATCTGCAGAGAATTCTAGACAAGATTTCTATGGTTTTAACTACTGTACACTGCCTTAATAGTCCGTGCTTAAATAGTACGTATCTCTAAAAAAAAAAAAAACGGTTTAAAGAAAAACGGATTCGATCCCCCCCCCCCCGGCCGCGCCATCTATCTATCATAACGCAAACTAATTTTTGACAAGTGAACGGTGATAATAGAGCCGATAATAGATGGATCAAACTCAGACAAGTTCTAGTATTTTGGGACATTTTTTCTTTGACAGGGCAATTGCAGCTAAATTGCAGTTAAAATGTTTAATGCTGCCTGCCACCCCAGATGATGCCTGCCAAGTGAGAGTTTGAGGCCCCAGCAGGGAGAAAATGAGCACAACTCACCTGGTTGCCATTAGCAACCAGGTAAGACAAAGGAATGATTGTTACAAACAATTTGTGAAGGGCTTCATGCTCAGGAAGCACTCACACAAAGTAATGGGTCAATTTTGCGTATATGACGCCTGTAAAGGTGATTTATAGTGACGGCACCTGGTGGTGGTTTTGACTATTCTTTTCCTTGTGGTCAATGACTGCACAAGAAGAAAGAAAGTGGAGAGATTTGTAGAAAATTCTGCGTGAGAAAGTAGGATAGATGTCCATAATGTTAAATATGCAAAAGAAGAAAACGATATGACGATACATTTACAGGAGAGAGTAGAGGAGATCTATTGTGGATAGTGTTAACCCATTAATGCTCACAGCAGCCAAAAGCAGCTGAAATAATTTGGATCAGATAAGAAAAAAGTGATGAAGAGAGGAATAGAGAATATATTCTTCATATATGAGGAAGAGGAGCAGTTTTATTCTAGGTAGTTTTAATATGCTTTTCTACCATTGCTACTTAAATTGTGTAGAGTGTAGATTTCTAGAATGTAGATAATGATTTGAGTAATTATTACCATGCTGTAGGAAAAACAACAGCAAAAAGTGTTTTTCAAACCTTTTAAAGAACTTTTCTCACCAACCAAGAACTATTCCATGTTACGTGGCTGTCACGTTTTTTGAGAGATGAGAATGCAATCTTTTATTTATGATACCCTTTTTAACCAATATGTGATAATAAGTGATTGTAAAGTATTGATTTATTTCAAGTAACCAATCACAAAACCAACTGAGAGTCAAGACTCTTATTGATAGTTATGATGTAATGTATATAATTTTATGCCACCTTTTTTATGACTTAACCTTTGACCCATATCCATCTGTATAGAGTATACACATGGTCTTGCAACTTCGACTTTAACCCGTATGCTGCTGGTGGCCAATTTTGCCAATACAAAATGATGCAAAAACCTGGGAAATGACTGAAACCCTGACACATGGGTACTCATATGAGAGTACTCAGGGAGAGCTATCCAATGAATACCAACATGACAGGGTCTAGATCATTTTCAGAAATCTTTGTGTCCTTGCATGTGCTTTGGACGAAAGTAGCCTCAGCTTAGGAAGGGTTAACTCATCAAGTACTGCATTACTAAATAGACTTTTAATGGAGGGATTGTTAAACCTAGCAGGAATGATATTCAGTCAGTATTTCTTTAAAAATTGCTTTTTCTTTACAATATTCCTATACATGTCAGACCTTGTGTTTTTCTCTGTATGAAAATGGGTTTATGGAAGGTGTGACCAAATGTGATTTTAAATTTGTTTGTTTTAAATTTGATTTTAAAAGTGTTTGTTTTAAAGTGTATGTTCATACCTGTACACAAAAACAGCTGAGAGTCATGACTGCTATATGTAATTGTGGTACCATGCATTTGATACTGTGCCCCTTTTATATATCTTACCCTTTAAGGAAATGTGTAAAATAAGGTGTCTTTAGTATTCATATCAGATAACTGTACACATTACAGGGGCGGATCTAGGATTTGAGAAGTGGGGGTCTATTAAGTTCCGAAAAGTGACACTGGTGGCGCACTAGCAATGTTTTCTGAAAACACCACCAGGGGTCAACTACAGAAAACATAATGTTGAGCAATATGTGATGTAATATAGAAAGATCCTGACTGAATGAATGGCAAGTATTTCATGCTGCCATTTTCATCAGGGACACACTGTGATTTGACAACTTTGAATACAACTCATCAAATAGATGGTAATTGAAAATATCTAACCCATTAATGCTTACAGCAGCCAAAACAGCCTGGCAATTTTGAATAAATCTTAGCTTAAAATATCTTTGAAGGAGAAATGTTAGCATCGTCAACAACACTCCTCTGAATATTTTGTAAAATTAATTTCAATTCCAAATTATTGTCAAAAGGATTTTCGATCCAGATGACAAGTTTTAGAGGTACACTTAAACATTAATGTGTTAAATGAATTTCAAAATGACGCATCACTTTGGAGATATTTGTGTCAGATTATTTGTATACTCCAAATGTAAATAGCTTATATATTGTGTATAGATAATTGCATAATGTGTACTACATGAATAATAGTTGCTTTAATTTCTTAAAGTAAAACTGTGTGTTGCATCGCGATAATAAACCATATAAACATTGTTTGTACAAATGCAGAATGTGAAAGATGGTTGGATTCTTATTTATTTGTACAGTATTTAAGCTGTCAGTTCTAAGCTTGCATGTGGTTGAGGGTAGAAATCACTATAATTGCATTTTATATTTTAGGTTGGTTAGAAATTCAAAGAATTCATTTGTATATAACAAATACTGTATGGTCTATTGTTTGACAAAGTGATCAGACTATTTGTCTTTGGAAA
>OZ012693.1:27999304-28014304 GCA_963942565.1 Maea johnstoni | reverse complement strand
AAAGTTGTAACTAGTGACTTTAAAAAGTTCTATGTGATAATTTCCTGTCATGAAGAGCACAAAGTCAACACGACTGTACACAAAGGTGCTGACTTCCACTTCGTGTAGACTTCGTGAAAAATTTGAGGTTTTGTAGCCACTTGACCATACAACACGAAGCATACAAAAAGACAATACAAAGCCAACAAGATTGAATATGTCTATACACGAACACAACACGTATATAGCACGAAGTGAATGTGAAGTGCACACAAACCTATATGAATTATCAAGAAGACAACCAGACCAATCATGGCTCGACCAGAAGATAACGCGATGCTAATGTCAACACGAAGACAACATGAAGATTATAGGTAATCACATGATTTTGAATATTCAAAATGGCCGACTATGTTTATATCTCGTAAAATCCCATCAGATTTGAGGTAAATATGGTCGATTTACATACCATATGGGCCCTTGAGGAGGAGGAAATGTTTTTAAATGGTGCTGCATTAATTCTACAGCTTCGTCAGCAGCAAAGGAGACGTGCGATAGTGAGGAAAAGGAGGACAGTGACCCTTGTATGGACAATATGAAAATCTGTTGGCTGAGTTAAATCAGAAAGACTTTAGAGGATATAAGAACTTCCTGCGCATCAACAATGAACTTTTTGAAGAACTAGTCCATTGTGTTGGCCCTCATATTAAAAAAATTACCACACCTTGGAGGCAACCACTGTCAGTTGGGTTAAGACTTACCATAACACTCAGATATATGGCCTCATGTGATTCCTATATGTTTCTTCAATATAGCTTTTGGGAAGCAAACAACACCATAAGCTGCATCGTCAAGGAAACCACAATCGCCATTGTTTGAGAATACATGGGAGAGGTTATGAAATTCCCTACAACTCCACAGGAGTGGATACATGTAGGTGAACAACTCTCCAAGAGGTGGAACTTTCATCACACCATTGGGGCTATTGATGGTAAACATATAGCCTTGAAATGCCCCAGCAAATCCGGCTCAGTCTATTACAACTATAAAGGCTTTTACTCCATCGTCTTAGTCATGACAGTCACATGGAATGTGTCAAGGGTGTGGGGATACTGGCACATTTGGTATAACAGCCACGCCCATGCCCCATTGTCATGTGTCTGAAGCTTGAATGACTAGTGTTCACTGTTCATCGTGTGATGGCTGGTGGATCTTTGACCAACTCGCCCATCCTCACAAGAAGGGCAGGGCGTTCTTCTGCAGGGGAGAGAACCTTTGGAAAAGGTGCCAGGGCTGACGTGGGTGCCGTTGCCACTAAACACTGTTATGTGGGGTGTGCAGCTTGAGGTAATATGGCTAACGTCTGTGCCAGAAGCTACTCGATCCTGCGTGCCCTCGATGGGGAGACCAGACACCGGGGGACAGGCTGGAATGAGTGAGACAGATGCTATCAGCCTGTGGGTGTCATCCCCCTTCATCTATGGAGAGGAGTAAGATGAGAAGAAGTGGCTCTCTGAGGAGTGTATCCTCTGCCTTTGCCTGGGAGGCGATGAGTCTAATGAGGGCAAGGAAGATTGGAAAGGCGCTCTCACCCACTGTTTCCTATGTGAGGTCCTCACTACACCCTTGGAAGCTGCGTTTCCTCATCAAGAACCATGACAGGCTCCCTTGATGGAGCCTTCACATGAGATGAGTTGGGCCGGGGGCTGGGGAGGAAGCTTTCATCCACCAGTCAACTTTTCTTCAAGACCCCTAATATTATAGCCCACAATGTCTGGGGAGTTTATAATTGCCTGGCTCAAAAATTCCGCACAGAGGATGAAGATGTAGGGGGATATCGGATCCCCCTGTCTACATCCCCTGTGCAGGACAAATGGGTCAGACAGAAAGCCACTTTGAGAGACTCGTGATTCCGGATTAAGTTGCATCATATACACCCATTCCCTTATACATTGAGGGAATTCGAATTCCCTGAGTGCGAGATGGATGAAGTCCCAGGCTATCGAATCAAATGCTTTATGAAAATCGATTAATAAAAGTTAGCCTGGGACCTCTCCCTCCTCACACTCGTACAAAAAATCATAAATTTCCCTTGTGCAATCCGCTATGTTTCGCCCCTGTATAAAACCTTTCTGTTGAGTCTTAATGATGTGTGGAAGAATGGGTTTTATTCTGTTGGCAATACAGGTTGAAGCTAGTTTGTACGAGGAATTTAATAGAGAAATCGGCCTCCAGTTCTTAAGGAGTTTTCTATCTTTATCGCCTTTAGGAATGCAGGTGATCACTCCCTGAGACTGTGAGGTTGAAAAAGATTTGTTTCTAAAGTTTTCATTGAGTGCTCTCAACAGAAAGGGTCCCAGTTTGTCCCAGAAAACTTTATAGAATTCGACGGGAAAATCGTCAGGACCTGGGCTCTTGTTGTTCTTAGAACAGTTCAGTGCTTTAGTTAGTTCATCCATTGAAAGTTCCCCTTCTAAACTTTGTTTGAAGTGCTCTGGAATCACTTTTAATCCGGAGATGTCTAGCCTTTCCATTGTCTTTTCTAAAGGCACTGATCTGGGTTGTTTGGAGTATAGGGTTTGATAGAAAATTTTTATATAGTCAAGAATCTCCTTTTGGTCGGAAATACGGGATTTATTGTCCCTCAACAATACTTTTATTGTTTTGTTTAAGAAGTTGGACTTTTCTTGTTGTAAAAAGATTTTGTTGATTTCTCACCCTCTTCCACCCATTGTGCTTTTGCCCTTAATCTGACCCCTTCTATTCTTGGTTCTCTAAGAGTTTGTAACTTCTTGTTTGCGTCTTTCAATTCCTCTTGTATACTGGGTTGCTCGCTATTACTATTGCTTTCCTGTTCCAGCCTCTCTATTGTTTTGATGAGGTTACCCTCTTCTTTACACCTATTTCGTTTGTCAGCTGCTGCAAATTTAATTATTACCCCTCTAATCTGTACCAGCAGTCATTCCCAGAATAATGAATCCCCAATCATAAACTGAATCTCACTGTCAGGGCAGGCACCAATGTAGTCTGGGTTGTAGGGACAAATTCCGTAAATGGACTTTGCTAGAAGGATCTCATCTGTTATCTTCTTAACCAGATCTTCGTTTCTCAATAAAGACCTGTTCAACTTCCAAAACCCTGGACCGATTTTGTGTTCAGTAGTGTTTAGCTTTAATCTGACTGGACTGTGATCTGATCTATATTTGCTTTGAATGGAACATTCCATAGTGATGTTGGCAATAGCTTGAGATGTTAGGAAATAATCCAGTCTGGCTTTCTTAACAGGGTTTTGAGTCCCCCAAGTGAATTTAAAAGAATCCTGGTTAATGTTACACCAGACGTCGCTTAGTTCAAGAAATTCCATCCCCCTTTGAATCTCTTCTTTGGCCTTTGGATTATTTTTGCGTACATAGTTGTAGGTATCTTGACGATAATCCCTAACTGTGTTCCAATCTCCGCACACAATAACTTCCAAATTACCAAAAGCCGAAATTTTTTCCCAAATTTCTTTAAAATAGAATGGAGAATCACTATTTGGGCCGTAGAGAGACACTAGGGTGAGGCGGGGGAGTCCTTCAATAGCAATGTCTAGCATAACATAATTCCCTTCCTCATCGCATAGTGCATTATGTACTTTATACTCAAGGTCCCTACGAATTAGGATTGCGACACCTTTTGCCAATGATGTTTTTGCAGAAAGATAGACATTCCCTCCCCATTCACCTCTCAGCTTTGCCCTATCCCTTTTCTTTAGGTGAACATCCTGGATACAGGCTATGTGGGTTTTATCACTCTTAATTCTTTCTAACACATCAAGTCTTTTCCTAGCGTCTGCTAGACCCCTACAGTTGGGTGTTTCAATCGTAACCATCGGTTTGATTCATCGGGTCTAATTGTAAAGTGAGGTCGCCATCTGTCACCAAATTGTTCCTAACTACCCTCTCCTTTGTTATGCCAGTCCTTTCCACCTTCGATACTTTTATCGCCACATTGTCAATACCATTCGGAATGTACAGTAACATATAACACATCACAAAAATACCCACATTTATGAAACAACAACTCCAACATAAATCCAAGTATCACATATATTAGTTTGTTTGTTTGTTGTTTTTCCCTTTTTTTTGGCCTTTCACACTTATTTGTTAAGTGTGATCAAGCGTTCCCCTCCTCGGCGAATCACTCGGTGGGTTCCCCACCCCTCCCCCTTACTGACCTCTTATTGTCTCATGATGTTTATTTGAGTCGATTTACTGCACTGGAGACCACTTCTCCCCATCATTCTTCTTAATCTCTAACCATAATGTAATCCCTTTCTCCCTTATTATGGGTGTGTTTTGCTTCACCCCTTTTTTTCATTCCATAAGCCTTACTTGCCAGTTTGGCCCTTTCGATTCTCATCAATTTTGGCAGGTCTGTCCTGAGTGATAGTTTTGTGTTTCTCAAATTGTGACCCGCTTTAAGACATTTGTCTTTATCCTCAGGCCAAAAGAAGGTCATCCTGAGGGGGAAGGGCCCCTTCCCGTTTCCATGTAGTCTGATGCAAGACTTGAGCTGCAGGTTATCAACCCATTCTGAGTCGAGTTTCAGACTATCTTTCATGAACTGTTTTGCTACCTCAGTTGTTTTTTCATAGCTTTCCGAGCCTTCTAGTCCGTACACGATAAGATTATCCTTTTTCCTATCATATTCCTCCCAGAGTGCCTTTTCTTGAAGGTCTTCAATTTGCTTGCTCATTTTTCCATTATCCTCTAATTTCTTTTCTATCTGTGTCAGCCTATCTTCTATGTTGCCGATTCTTGGAAGTGCCTGCTCGACATCTTCCAGGGTTTCCAAGTTTCTTTCAAGATCTGACACAGAGTCCAACCTATCTTCAATTGACGAGAGTCTGGTCTTGATATCTCCCATTCTTGGGATTATCTTATCCAGGTTCTCAGTGATACTATTCACACTAGTATTCATGGACTCTACAAGTTCATCGTTTTTGTCCATTCTTTTGTCATCATCCCTATTCCTGTCTCGAATGGATTTCTGAATAGCAGCTTGTTTTTTTTCCATCTGCTCAAGTTTTTCAAACATTCTTTTAATGTCTGAACTAGAGAATTCAGAATTCTGGCTATCCTTTTTCAGGTAGGAGTCCATGTTAGACTGGTCACCTATTCTAGACTGCCTTGTCTTACTCATAATGCCCTGTTGTATGGGGGGGGGGGGGGGTGGGTATGATTACTCCAACACCAAGGTGTCAATTTAACTGTGTATTCTAGTTTGAGAACTGATATAAGGCTGTACTGACTACACCCTATCACACCTAGTATAACACAGGATACACAATAATACTAATCACATCCAAAAACAGCAGCATACAATCAATAAAGACACAGTATAAGATATCACAAGGATAGTTTCCGCACACGTTTAGGTTTCCAAATTTCTGCAACACAATACCTGTAAATGAACTGGATCACAGACTAAAAGATTTCTGGTAGTAAGTACTAAATTCAAAAAGAAATTAAATTAAATCCTAAGATGCAGAGTGTTGTACGGTGGTACAAGGTACAAGTTATAGAAGGCTGGAAGATCTTGGATGACTGGGGAAAAATATTTTAAGTAAATCCAAGTGTCAGAAAAACAAGTAAACTGTTAAGTTTTAGAGATTGGATCGAAAATTGAAACAGGGAAAAATATTTTTGGAATATTGTTAAATAACTGTAAGTATCTGAAAGCCAAGTAAACTAATAGCACATTTGAAATAAGAAAGAAAAAAAATATATTTTTTGGAATATTGCTAAGTAAATCCAAGTGTCAGAAAGACAAGTAAACTAATAACACAGTCAAAGACTACAATATCTCAAGAATCCGCTAAGTATCAGTTTTTTGGAATTTTAGTTAAATAAATCTAAGTATTGAAAAAATGTAAGTCACTAGTGTGGACTAGTGATGTGTCAAAGGTGAATTCTGAATTTTAGAATACTAAATGTCAAAGGGATAATGAGTCTGGTAAGTATCGAGATCCACGAAATAGTGTTAAAAAATCAAAGTATCAAGGAGGCAGGTATTTGTAGAAGCACTAAGGATACAATTTGGTGTGAGTCCACGGGATTCAAAAAAAGACCAGTGTCAAGACAAATACAATAGTGTTTTTAAATCAGCTGAACTACAAATTTGTAACCCAGAAAAAGTTCATCGCTATTTCATTCAATCACAAGGTATTGCGCATCCAGGAACAGGCAAATATATACATAATATTTCAAACAAAATTCACAAGTTTTTAAGTCACTCAATTGTACTGGAATGTTGCACGGGCTGCTTTAAAACAAGACTGGTGTAGGATGTAAACAGTCACCAGCGGTCGTCATGCATCGTTAGAGACAATTTGTTTCACGCAATCGGTGCAGCGAAGTAGTTGCCCTGTGTTCAAACTAAGTATCTTGGTGCGCCGGATTGTCGAAACGAATACACCAAAATATTCGTGTTAAGGCGATTCGTTTAATTCGACCGTGTAGACCGAAAAATGCTATACTTTATTCAAGTCACATTCTTAGGTACACCGAATACTCAAAACAAAACACCGGATTATTCGTCAAGGAAAGATACGTTTACTCTATTCAGGTGACCCTCTCTACGCTGATATCATATAATAGGTACACCGAATAGTTAAAACAAAGACACCGGAATAATCGCCAAAGGACGATACGTTTACTACGTCCGAAAAACCCTCTTTACGCTGATATCATATAATAGGCAGCTAAATGGTCTACCTGAGACTCTATGCAAACTGGCTGACTAGGGTTATTTACGGCAGGTTCGTTTGCCAAGAAAATTCCTACTCGAAGTCAGTCAAATTTTAAATAACAAGTTCGTAATAGATATATCCCTCTGGCGGAGAAGAATAAAGTTAGTGTGTCTCACACTCTAATGGTCTATAAAGCAGCCCTAGCTCCAAATACAAAAAAGTGACCTACCTGACCTGATAGCATTCTCGTGGTCTCAGTGTCCCCGATGTCACACATTTGTCGCTCGCTCGTATCAAATACGGACTCCAGCAGAGCTGGCAAAAAGTTCAAAATAGTTGTAAGGTAGATGTTGCTGGTTATTCACAAAGAGAGTTCTTTAGAATCTGTGGGTTTGCGTGGGACCACCCTACGCATGATCCAGCGCCGACTGTGTGAGATCACTGGAGTGAATCTCGAAAATCTGTGAGTTTGCGTAAGACCACCCTACGCACGATCCAGCGCCGACTGTGTGAGATCGCTGGTGCGAATCTCAAGATATCTGTGGGTTTGCGTGGGACCACCCTACGCACGATCCAGCGAAGACTGTGTGAGATCACTGGAGTGAGTCTCGAAAATCTGTGAGTTTGCGTGGGACCACCCTACGCACGATCCAGCGCTGACTGTGTGAGATCGCTGATGCGAATCTCCAGAAATCTGTAGGTTTACGTGGGACCACCCTACGCACGATCCAACGCAGACTGTGAAGGTTCACAAAAGGTGAATCAAAAAATCCGTGGGGTTGCGTGGGACCATCCTACAAACGATCCAGCGCTGCCTGTTCTTTCGGCTAGTTTGGCGGGCTCGACTCAGATACGTTACCGTTAGTACAAAAATGAAATGTTAAACGAATATCTCAAGCAGCTATCACGTTGCGCTTAGCACGTGTTCTGCTTTGGTGAAATTTTAATCTAGTTCACCTGCTTCTTTCTCTCCCTCGTAAAAATTTTCGAGTTCCGGAATGTGTGCTCTGGCAGCAATTAAGTTGGCCTCAGAGTGCACTAGCATCGACTCAGTGGCATTCAGAACGTCGTCGTTCAACAGGTAAGCTAGTGGCGAGCTAGCTAGATAGATAAACCTGTTTCTGGCCCTAGCTAGAGCGAGACGCACACTTGCAATTTTGATAGTAAAGGCATGAATTGAGTTAAGTGCCTTATCTCGCATGTTCTTACTACTTTTGATGTAAAAGTTGTTTTCTCTCATGAAATTAACAGTTGCCAAAATTTCGTGTAATGATTTAATGCCATTAGTCAGTTCCTGCAGTTGCAATACTTCAAAGGAGCCCTTCTCCTTCCTTGCGGCTTCTCTGCTTTCCCTGTCCACTGCAAGTGAGAGTCAAGGGATACATTTTAATTGTCAGCAGTTTCAGCTACGTAATAGTGTACAATGTCACAACTCCAAAGTTAGCCGTGTAACCTACTTGTTGCTGGTTTGCGAGTAAAGTGTCCTTGCACGCTGCTGTCCCACACCAAAAAGAAAGCGAAGAGCGTGCTCGCTCTATATATAGGGTTTGCTTGCCTGGTGGACACATGACTGCATCGAGCGGTTGTGATTGGTCGAGGGCGGCGTGAAATGGCAGGAGATTGGGACCTGTTGGTCAAAATTTAACCCTCAAAAATTGCCGTTTTCCTTCAAATTTCCTGTCAACATTAATGCATCCGAGTATTCCTCATGTGTTCATAAAACTTCTCTGAGCTTGTCATCATTGCATTTCATAAATTATTGGTTGTAAATTGGTTTTGCCGAGGAGCGTGGAAAATGCTGACCGATCCTCTCCAGAGCATTGTCATTCCTTCCCAGTGAAATATTTAGCAAGGATGTACCCACCCCTTGATTTGTGTCAATGCTATTATTTTACTCATATAGGTGAAGGTATGCCTCAATTCGCTAATTGCACAACTGCTATCCCTTCCTCCGGTGATTGAATGTACAGTATCCTAGGTGGCTTGATATGGTATTAGTTTTTCCCAAGTGCGTTAACTGCATAAACAGTGTTTCCAACAGAGGGTCCTGTCATAGTAGCATTACCCGTGTACAACTTGCAAAGTCCGGATACTTCTGAGTAGACGTACTGCGCACAGGTGCTATGCTCAAGACAGAGACCTTCACAACGAATGGCACGTTTAAATGTTGCTTCTGCTATTGTTGAACCAATTAGATCCTTGTCTTTACCAATCTCTTCAACCAGGATTTCTGTGGAGAGAGTAAGAATTTAAATATAGTTTACATGTGCAAAGGACATGGGCACTCTGCTGTGGTTCTCATATCAAAGATATTCAAGGATTCTCTTCCTCTTTGGTAGACTAATTTATTTTCAATTGTATATAATACATATCCCCAGATATGGATGGGTTACTTAATTATATTTTATTCATCAGCATGTAATATTGCCTTTTCTTTATGAAATCAGAAACTACCAGCTAAAAATCAACATGGATTCAATGTGTTTAGTAGTAGTATAATATGTCTAGTGCTGTGATAGTCACCTGACAGTAATATGTGACATGTTGAGGTGTGCACTTCACAGTGCAAGTTGCAGTTCTAATGCTTTCATGTTATAATTCTCATCATTTGTTTTCATCATCTCTGATGAAATCAGGATTTTCACATCATGCAGGATTGTTTGGATTGGGGAATGTTGCATAAGTCTACCCAGACAAGGTGTCACCTGCCCTACCCTAAGAGGGTTTCATGCAGAACTTAGAAACCTGGTTTTCTAATAAGCCAACAGGAATGGTGTGTATCCAGATTGTATTAGACCAGTACTATTCAGATCACAATTGCGCTTTAATTTACCTAATTACGCCATAGATAGTATTTAGAGTGAAAAAATCTTGCCAACTATTTACCTCGATAGACATCTTAGCTATGTATCCTGATGTGTGACAGACTTTCAATCTCTTGGATGTCCAAATAATACCCAAACACCTTGTTGGCTAAGGCCTTGTTAATTATTCCATAGGAATTCATTCTTTGGATGCTTTCAGTCACCAAACAGTTCATTCATAAAACAGTCGATGGTACTTTGAGATTTGTGATTTATTATAATAACGAGATAAAGATCATAATTACCATTTGCTTTAGGCTCAGCATAAATCTCTACTTCACAGAGGGTAAGCACATCGGTATTTGGAGCTTTGTCGATCATTACATAACGAGCAGGGTAGATCCTCTCACAGGTCAGAGTGACAGTGGCACCTTGAGACACCTGTCCAGGGTGGTGGTAGCAGCGCCGTAAATTCTTTCCCTGTTTTGCTTCATTTAGTGACATTCCCCATCCAACCAACACATCAAAATTCCGCAGTCGGTGACCTATATTAACAAACAATTCAAATTTATATCCTTACTGCCAATTTTATCTGAGGCTCACTTTTTTATTTGATCATATGTGATAGGCAAAATAGTCAATCTCTGACAATATAAGGATTTGACATCCAAATACATAATCAACTCAAAACAATAAAGGTTAAAGGTTATAAAGGTTCCATGTCAATGTACACTAATAGTCGTATTTAGTTAAGAAACTAATACTTATGTTTTAACAGATTAGTAGATTTTTATGTACTATTACAATGAGTCAAATGTATTTTTACATTGAAATAAAAGATATGACGTGATAATATTGTTTACGTTTGTGTATGCAGGAAAAATATTCTGCAAAAATATTTTAGGCCATTCCAATTTATTTACTTGTCTTACGTGCTCAGGAGGTAGAAAATGAGCCATTTTGGAATAAAAAAAAGTTGAAAAATGCGACTTTTTAAATTTATTTTAATTTTTTTAGAGTCTGACGACTAGGACTGGTAGCGATATATTTCTACCAGCCTATTCTCAACTAAATAAAATCAATCAATCAATTAATCCCTATAACCTAAAGGGTGGGAGGTATACCTCCACAAGTCTGAGGCTCTACTACAGCAATAATAGCTTCCTGTAGTTGATTAAATAACCCTTACAAAGAATATTCTTAAAACTTGCACTTTTTTTTCTTTTTTTTTTGGAGACTGACAGAAAATTTCAAAACCACTTTCGTCCGTAAGACACCAAAGGTGACTTTTTTTTTCTTATTTTTGGAGTCTGACAGGATTTTTTTTCCAAAAAAAGCTCGTAAGACAAGTAATTAAATTGGAGTGGCCTTACCTATCATTATACATTTTATGAGAGGTCTGTTGCTAGCTATTTTGAGGCATTGATTTAATTCATTGTCAGTTATGTGACTATGGTATTGATGGTAAATTTAAACTTTTCTTTCTAGCTTTATTCAAAATATAGATCACACCTTTCTTCCATGGACCTGATAACTACCTGGTTTATACAGTTTGAGTACACCATAATCAATTGGCAAAATACTTTAAAGCCATACTATTGAAACCTCTGATGAAATACAAACTATATCTCATCAGACATTAAAAACAAATATACTCATCTTCAAGTAATAATGCAATATTCTTATCTTCTCGTAAAGAATTGCATGTACCTAACAGTTTTCACTAGGATTGGTTTTGATGTTGCCATAAATATAAAATATCCACACCAAGGTCATTAAATAAAAAGTAAGTGTAGCACAAAGAAAATTATGAACAAATAGGTAGTAATATCAACCTATCTAGAATATTTAAGAGCCTGTTATGCATACCAATAGTAAGTGATATTTGGAAATCAGCATTTGGCATATTACATTGGAAATCCCACTCACCACAGCAATCCCCACGATTGGTCACTTCAATTGTTGATATGCGATAGACCTTTTGTAAGTCTACCAACCACCAGGTGCCCATTTCATCATTGTAAGTGTGTGTACAGCCGTTTCCATAAATATTTGGATCTTTGTTCCCATCCACTGCTTTATTTGAATCTCTACCTGAACTTTGAAAAGTTGGCCGTTGAAATGCTAGGTTTGTCTTTCCATGCACAGCTGAAATAAATGCAATACTTATAGACAGATCATCCAAGATAGAAGTCTTCCATTCTAACTACATCACCTTTAGTCTATGCCCTGATTTCACATTGGTCTAAAGCATAGCATTCCATTTCCGCCTCGTTTTTGAATTGCACCAGGGGTATGACGAAGTTGCCAAGGTTAGGAGGTGGTGGTTTTCATCTAAGACTTACATGTGTACACCTGGGGCTAATCAGTATTTAACTTAAATATGACAGAAAGGTGCTTGTACTTAAAGCTGTGAGGTCTCAGGCGCTGCGACTCACTACAGACCAAGGCATATGAGAGAGAACCTGAGAACCTGGTCAGAGTTGAGAGACAGCTTTCAGTCAGTGGATGGCAATACCTCGGACCACATGGCCATCAGGGCAGACACCAGTAATATATATATATATATATATATATATATATATATATATATATATATATATATATATATATATATATATATATATATATATATATATATATATATATATATCTATCTATCTATATACACACGCATATATATATATATATATATATATATATATATATATATATATATATATATATATATATATATATATATTTATATATATATATATATATACATACATACATACATACATACATACATACATACATACATACATACATACATATATATATATATATATATATATATATATATATATATATATATATATATATATATATATATATATATATATATATATATATATATATATATATATCCTTACATTGTAACTTGTAGTTGTAACTGATGGAGGAAACCGAAAACCACTACCTAACCCCAAGTCGCTTGCTGACAGCTTCTGGCTGCAGATAGAAACTTAAACAAGCATGAAAACAACTTATAGAGAGGTTATGTCAGGAGAAAGAGAGGGGTATTTTAAAAGGGGAGCCAAGATAAGAACATGTATTGATTCTGTGCTGACAATGATATGCAGATTAGATATTCAGATCGCTTACACAGATCTTTCATTCCCTGTGCCTTGACCTTACCCATCTAGTATATGCTTAAGTACATATCCTCCCAATGTCCAAGCTCATTGATGCAGTTTCAATCAACGCTATTCTAAGCTTTAAAATCACAATTTCAATCAGCCACGATGTCTACAGTCAAGCCACCAGGCACGTACACACGCAACTTTCTGATATGTTAGACATCATCTGTTTAACCTATGTGGACCCATGAATATCTATTTCACAGATCATTATCATCATTTTGGACCATTTAGTTGCTACTATGGGAAAATTGGCTGCCCGGGAAAACATCTGACTAGATTTAAATGCCCAAGGCAGGGGTATTGTCGTGAGACAATAAGTCATTGCGTGGGGAAGTGCCTCTAATTGAAACTAATTTAAGCCTCAAACACACTAGAGAAATGCAGCACAGCGCAGCACGGCGCAGCGCAGCGCAGCAAAACACTGAGCAATTCACACTGTAGCAGCGTCTTGCAATAGCAGCGTGAATCACTAAGTGGGTTGGAAGGCAATCTCCTGGTTATTACGTCATAACCACTGCCTTGGTCTCTATTGATTGGCTGAAGCCCTGCAGCGTTTTTGCTGCGTATCAAAATAGTCGCTGCTCCAATGTGTTAAGTCCATTTAGGAAATAAGAGTAAACTATATTTTGCTGCACAGCGCTGCGCTGCGTCGCGCTGCAATGCGCTACTCAAGTGTGTTTCGACTCTAATTGAAAAACCGTAGCAGTTAAATGCTGCTTTGCATTGGTACATTTTTATGCTCAAATATTCCTTACCTATAACGTTAGATAACCCCTGTATACTGTTTCAGGCAAACTATATCATCATTTCATTACTTTTAATATGATCAGTGAATGCTTAGAATACTGCCAATACCAGGTTATCTTTAGATTAGAAAAATAGATCAAGTGCTACCGAAATGAGAACCAGTATGCATTTGTATGGTAGTGAAATCCCAGGATAATGTTTCAGGCAAACCATACTTTCATATAAGATCATTATTTTTTCAAATACTGACAATACCATGTGATCTTTACTTTGCAAAGGTAGATTTTTTAATTTAGTTATCTTTCCTATTAGAGTGCATTACCAGTCGCAACCTAAATTACAAATTTGCATCAATCAATCATTGTAAAGAAAGGGCATTGGTTGTTTGTTCTATATGTATTGTCTAATCTGGTGTTCTATACTTTCTGCGGCTGTCAAAATTGTTGCATATTTGTTCTTGTACATGAATAACTTCAAATGCTAATGAAAACAATCATTGAAACTCAAACACTTGCTCCGTAGCTATTGCAGTACCTATTTGCAATGATATTTTGTTGGAGCATACCGTGTAAGGCTGTGATTCTGGTGACATGCTCAAAACAATCCATCTCCAAGTAAAGCACTCTTACCCCTTTCTATCCAATCCCTGTGGTCCTGGTGTTTCAACTATACGGTTTCCTTAACTTACTTTAACTGCTTGATCTAATCTGGATGTAACAACAGTTTCTAATTTATACTATTTTACCTCAAATGACATTTTCTTGATCAATAAAGGGTACATTTGGTTTGTAAATGCAATGTACATCTGCTAAATATACTATGAAAAATCTGGAGTTCCTGCATAACCACGAGACCCATATTTGTTAGAAAGGGGACACGAGTGTGAGTGTATCACCAGCATCCCAGCCTGAAGGAAAACAATGTTCGAACCCTCTATACATCGCAGCGAAGCCTTTTTTCTTTTTTTTCTGCAGGTGTAATGGTATTATAATAATGCATAATGGGAGTGCAGTTAAGAGTTTGGATCTATTCATCTAGAAGCTCTCATTGCCTTTGAAATGGTGATGCAGAAACATATGTATGATGTTACTAGTACAATACGAATAGAAGCTCACATAGAGCCAACCTGTCGTCTACATGAGGATGGTAGGGATGTGCAGTTTGCCATTATTTTACCTCACCTAAGCTTACGTATAAACAACACGACATATCATTTCTTTATTTTTCAGGGACAAATTATTTTCCAAATATTCAGAGACAGATTGATTATTTTGTCAATTTTGAGGAACATCTTATCATTTCGAAGATGTACATCACCTACCGGTCAATCAAACGGTCTATGCCTTACCAGTGAAGAGTTGAGGCGTGCTACCTATCTATCGAGACACTGTCGTTATCTTTATGATTCACTATCAGCCCTTGACCAACTAGCTTTGATTGGCAGAGAAATCACAAAAAGTACATTCCCTTCAATTCTATAGGAATGAGGCTTGTTTCACTGGAGGTCAAGATATACTACTCGATGGTATGGTACTTTGTTGGAGGGAAAGTG
>OZ012693.1:27974304-27994304 GCA_963942565.1 Maea johnstoni | reverse complement strand
ATATATATATATATATATATATATATATATATATATATATATATATATATATATATATATATATATATATATATATATATATATATATATATTTTATTCCACATGTCGCGGTCTTTGTCAATGTCGAAAGATATATATATATATATATCTATATATATATATATATATATATATATATATATATATATATATATATATATATATATATACATATATATACACACATATATATATATATATCTATATATCTATCTATATATATATATATATATATATATATATATATATATATATACATATATATATATATATATATATATATATATATATATATATATATATATATATATATATATATATATATATATATATATATATATATACATATATATATATATATAATTATATATATATATATATATATATATATATATATATATATATATATATATATATATATATATATATATATATATATATATATATATATATATATATACTGAAAAGTAATAAGGGGAATATTTGTCTGGATCTGTCCAATAAATGGAAACAAAGGTCTGAAATACAATTTGAAGTGGATGAACTAGATAATGCCTTTATTGTTAATCACAGAACAGATGTCAACATGATTATGAGATATATGCAATACAGAATACTTCACTATGGAATCGCTACAATGCGAGAACTAGTCAAAATGAATATCACACATGATGATAAACGTAGCTTTTGTGGTGAAGTAGAAACTTTTGAACATCTAGAATACAATTGTATCAAAGCAGACTCTTTTTGGGTGTATATACAAACATTGATAAAATCACTAGGTTTTGATAATTATATACTGGATGCCAAAACTATTATGCTTGAAGAACCAAGAAGGAGATACAAGTTGCTCAATATAATCATTTTGGCAATTGAAATGGGAATACATGTATATTCTAACAGAAACAAAACCAGTAGACTGATACTAGAACAAGTAAAACCTGTCCTTAAGGACTTGTTTGACACAGAGAAATACTATGCTAAAACCAATGACAAATAACTAAATTTTAAAGGGCTTTGGCATCCACTTTATAATAAGCCTATCATTTTATGGACCTAAATTGTATTGAAGATACATGTACTTTTTGTCAACGACTTACATTACATATTGAAATTTCGTATGAACTGTATACCTTGCTTTTTGTAAGGTGGACTTTTGTGACAATAAAAAAGCATTTCAATTTAAAAACACATTTTAAAATCAAAACATCACAAATTTATGTATTGCGCTGAAATCACACTAAACTAAGGCAATTGTGGCATGCACGAGGGTACATCTGTGGTTCAACACATGTCTGACAAAAGACACCTACCATGATCTCTTTGTGGCCTACCTGCGAGCTGTTTTATAATAGGGATATTTCACATAAGGGAAACCTTTAACTGGGATGGGGCAAGCCGCCTCTATATTATAACTAGCATTTTAGATGATCCGACCCACTGCCAGAAGCTGCTTGCCCCACCCCAGTGGGGGGGGGTCTTCTTATGTGAAGTATTCCTATTACTGTAAATTATAAAGAGTAGTTGCCGAAGCAAACAATGTGCTTGTGGTTTGGAATGCAAAGGAAGAATGGTAGAATCTCTAACTACCGCTGCATTATAGCCATAAAGAGAAGATGGAAGTTGCTAATTAAAACTGTCAGCGTTTTCTTTTATTCTCTCCTCAATATCAGCATACATGTATGTATGCAAGGTAGCAACAGATCCCTAATGTCAAAGGAAAGGTAAAACGTCTTTGCTACTTCTATATACATGTATAAAGCATATTGGCCCTATGGCGGCTCCTCTTTGTTTTACACAAGTAACAGCAAGCATATGTCTCTGTATCACCACATCCAAATTGAAGCGAGCTCTCAGATAAAGAGCTCTTGCTTTAACACTTCCATTATTGATCACCACTTCTATCCTGCGACAGGTAAAACAAATACAAGCCTTAGCAACAAGCCACAACATATGCAGGAATATAACACTATAACACTTCTATAATCAATGCACTTCTTCAAATATTAAATCATGTTACTATACCTCACATGAAGATTCGTTAGTCTGGTTGGCCAAGGGCCATATATTAATCATCATTCTATACTCACTCTTTAAGCCCCTCTCACACAACATTACAGGAAATGTTCACATAGGTTACCGTCCCTGGGACTCCACTTGTGGAGTCCCCCGTACTGTAACAGGCTATGCATCCTGTCATTCGCTCTCCCCAGAGAACGCTACCCACCTGGCAGGTACTGGTGTGCAGGTCCTTATCTATATGGGTCAAATGCGGCCAGCTAGTAGCAGTGTAGGAGGGAGTGTTAATGCAAGATTAGACAGTCATACAGATTTCCACTTGCAGCAGAAAATTGAGTATAAAAGCGGTTTTAATGGAAATGACTACAAAAAAGTGGTATATTTAGGTTAGGAAGTATATGATACTCCGGCGTGCAGCTTAATATAGAAGTTTTAGCGTGCTCTTGAGGGTTGAAAGTTGTAACTAGTGACTTTAAAAAGTTCTATGTGATAATTTCCTGTCATGAAGAGCACAAAGTCAACACGACTGTACACAAAGGTGCTAACTTCCACTTCGTGTAGACTTCGTAAAAAATTTGAGGTTTTGTAGCCACTCAACCATACAACACGAAGCATACACAAAGACAACACAAAGCCAACAAGATTGAATATGTCTATACACGAACACAACACGTATATAGCACGAAGTGAATGTGAAGTGCACACGAACCTATATGAACTATCAAGAAGACAACCAGACCAAACATGGCTCAACCAGAAGATAACGCGATGCTAATGTGAAGTGAATCAGAAGTCAACACGAAGACAACATGAAGTTTATAGGTAATCACATGATTTTGAATATTCAAAATGGCCGACTATGTTTATATCTCGTAAAATCCCATCAGATTTGAGGTAAATATGGCCGATTTACGTCTCATATGGGCCCTGGAGGAGGAGGAAATGTTTTTAAATGGTGCTGCATTAATTCTACAGCTTCGTCAGCAGCAAAGGAGACGTGCGATAGTGAGGAAAAGGAGGACAGTGACCCTTGTATGGACAATATGAAAATCTGTTGGCCCTCATATTAAAAAAATCACCACACCTTGGAGGCAACCACTGTCAGTTGGGTTAAGACTTGCCATAACACTCAGATATATGGCCTCAGGTGATTCCTATATGTTTCTTCAATATAGCTTTTGGGAAGCAAACAACACCATAAGCTGCAGCGTCAAGGAAACCACAATGGCCATTGTTTGAGAATACATAGGAGAGGTTATGAAATGCCCTACAACTCCACAGGAGTGGATACATGTAGGTGAACAACTCTCTAAGAGGTGGAACCTTCATCACACCATAGGGGCTATTGATGGTAAACATATAGCCTTGAAATGTCCCAGCAAATCTGACTCAGTCCATCACAACTATAAAGGCTTTTACTCCATCGTCTTAGTCATGACAGTCACATGGAATGTGTCAAGGGTGTGGGGATACTGGCGCATTTGGTATAACAGCCACGCCCATGCCCCATTGTCATGTGTCTGAAGCTTGAATGACTAGTGTTCACTGTTCACCGTGTGATGGCTGGTGGATCTTTGACCAACTCGCCCATCCTCACGAGAAGGGCAGGGCGTTCTTCTGCAGGGGAGAGAACCTTTGGAAAAGGTGCCAGGGCTGACGTGGGTGCCGTTGGCACTAAACACTGTTATGTGGGGTGTGCAGCTTGAGGTAATATGGCTAACGTCTGTGCCAGAAGCTGCTCGATCCTGCGTGCTCTCAATGGGGAGACCAGGCACCGAGGGAAAGGCTGGAATGAGTGAGACAGATGCTATCAGCCTGTGGGTGTCATCCCCCTTCATCTATGGAGAGGAGTAAGATGAGAAGAAGTGGCTCTCTGAGGAGTGTATCCTCTGCCTTTTCCTGGGAGGCGATTAGTCTAATGAGGGCAAGGAAGATTGGAAAGGCGCTTTCATCCACTGTTTCCTATGTGAGGTCCTCACTACACCCTTGGAAGCTGCCTTTCCTCATCAAGAACCATGACAGGCTCCCTTGATGGAGCCTTCACATGAGATAAGTTGTGCCGCGGGCTGGGGAGGAAGCTTTCATCCACTGTTTTCTATATGACGTCCTCCCTACACCCGTGGAAGCTGTTTGAGCTACCTCGCAAAACATACAATTATAAGGAGCCTTCACATGAGACCAGTGGGGCCATGTGCTGGGGCTGTTTACCTATAACTATACCGAGCATATATATATATATATATACATATATATATATATATATATATATATATATATATATATATATATATATATATATATATATATATATATATATATATATATATAAATATATGGTATCAGGACAATATCCCGCTGGACAATATGTAATTTGAGACCTGGCAAAAACTATTTAAAGCAAGGATGGTTTAAGTGGGATGGTTTACATGCTCATTTTTGTTCATTTTTCCATTTTTTTTACAACCATTATTGTAATTGGCTAGCCAAAAAAATTGAAAATAGACACAGGGTTCAACAAAATACAATGTAATCTTGCAAATATGGTCCGCCTATATGTCCGTTTCTAGCAGTCATAAGGTAATATACTATAACTGATTTTACACTTGTTATATCATAATAAAGGTTATCTGAAACACGATAAAGTACAGATTTCAATATTTTGAAATATGCAATATTTAGCAAGGATGTACCCACCCTTTGATTTGTGTCAATGCTATTATTTTACTCATATAGGTGAAGGTATGCCTCAATTCGCTAATTGCACAACTGCTATCCCTTCCTCCGGTGATTGACTGGCAGTATCCTAGATGGCTTGATATGGTATTAGTTTTTCCCAAGTGCTTTAACTGCATAAATAGTGTTTCCAACAGAGGGTCCTGTCAGAGTAGCAATACCTGTGTACAACTTGCAAAGTCCGGATACATCTGAGTAGACGTACTGCGCACAGGAGCTATGCTCAAGACAGAGACCTTCGCAACGAATGGCATGTTTAAATGTTGCTTCTGCTATTGTTGAACCAATTAGATCCTTGTCTTTACCAATCTCTTGAACCAGGATTTCTGTGGAGAGAGCAAGAATTTAAATATAGTTTACAAGTGCAAAGGAAATGGGCTATGGTTCTCATATCAAAGGTATTCAAAGATTCTTTACCTCTTTGGTAGACTAATTTATTTTTAATTGTTTATAATACATATCAGAGTACCTAGATATGGATGGGTTAATCTTTTATTCATTAGCATGCAATATTGCCTTTTCTTTATGAAATCAGAAACTACCAGCTCAAAAACAACATGGATTCAATGTGTTTAGAGTGTATTGTCAGTAATATAATATGTCTGGTGCTGTGATAGTCACTTGACAGTAATATGTGATATGTTGAAGTGTGCACTTTACAGTGCATATTGCAGTTCCAATGCTTTCATGTTATGATTCTCATCATTTGTTTTCATCATCTCTCATGAGATCTGGATTTTTACATCATGCAAGATTGTTTGGATTGGGGAATGTTGCATAGGTCTACCCAGACAAGGTTTCACATGCCCTACCCTAAGAGGGGTTCATTCAGAACTTAGAAACTTGGTTTTCTAATAAGCCAACATGAATGATGTGTATCCAGATTATATTAGACCAGTACTATTCAGATCACAATTGTGCTTTAACTATTTAACTCAATAGACATTTTAGCTATATATCCTGATGTGTGACAGATTTTCAATCTCTTGTATGTCCAAATAATGCCCTGACACCTTGTTGGCTAAGGCCTTGTTAATTATTCCATAGGGATTCATTCCTTCAGGCTCCAAACAGTTCATTCATAAAACATTTGATGGTGCTTTGAGATTTGTGGATTATTCTAATAACGAGATAAAGATCATAATTACCATTTGCTCTGGGCTCAGCATAAATCTCTACTTCACAGAGGGTGAGCGGATCTGTATTTGGAGCTTTATCAATCATTACATAACGAGCAGGGTAGATCTTATCACAGGTCAGAGAGACAGTGGCACCTTGAGACACCTGTCCAGGGTGGTGGTAGCAGCGCCGTAAATTCTTCCCTTGTTTTGCTTCATTCAGTGACATTCCCCATCCAACCAACACATCAAAATTCCGCAGTCGGTCACCTATAACAATTCAAATTTATATCCTTATACTGCCAATTTTAACTAAAGCTCACTTTTTATTTGATCATATGTGATAGTCAAAATAGTCAATCTCTGACAATATAAGGATTTGACATCTAAATACATAATCAACTCAAAACAATATAAAGGTTCAATGTCAATTTACACTAATAGTCGTATTTAGTTGAGAAACTAATACTTATGTTTTAACAGATTAGTAGATTTTTATGTACTATTACAATGAGTCAAATGTATTTTTACATTGAAATAAGAGATATGGCGTAGTAATATGGTTTACGTTTGTGTATGTAGAATCCACAAAAATATTTTACTTATCATTATACATTTTATTAGAGGTCAGTAACTAGCTATTTTTAGGCGTTGATTTAATTCACTGTCAGTTATGTGACTATGTTATTGATGTGAAATTTAAACTTTTCTTTCAAACTTTATTCAAAATATAGATCATGCTTCTCTTACATGACTACCTGGTTTATACAGTTTGAGTACACCATAATCAATTGGCAAAATATTCTAAAGCCATACTATTGAAACCTCTGAAATACGAGCTATCCCATTAGACATTAAAAACAAATATACTCATCTTCACGTAATAATGCACTATTCCTATCTTCTCGTAAAGAATTACATGTACCTAACAGTTTTCACTAGGATTGGGTTTAATGTTGCCATAAATATAAAATATCCATACCAAGGTCATTATATAAAAAGTAAGTGTAGCACAAAGAACATCATGAACAAATAGTTAGTAATCTTTACCTATCTTGAATATTATAGAGCCTGTTATGCATACCAATAGTAAGTTATATTTAGAAATCAGCATTTGGCAATACAGTTTGAAATCACACTCACCAGAGGAACCCCCACGATTGGTCACTTCAATTGTTGATATTCGATAGACCTTTTGTAAGTCTACCAACCACCAGGTGTCCTTATCATCAGGTACAGTGTGTGTACATCTGTTTCGGAGATGATTTGTATCTTTGTTCCCATCCACTGCTTTATTTGAATCATGTTGAACAGAACTTTGAAAAGTTGGCCGTTGAAATGCTAGATTTGTCCTTCCATGCACAGCTGAAATAAATGCAATACTTATAGACAGATCATCCAAGATAGAAGTATTCCATTCCTACTACATCAGCTTCAGTCTATGCCCTGATTTCACATTGGTCTAAAGCATTGCATTCCATTTCCGCCTTGTTTTTGAATTGCACCCGGGGTATGAGGAAGTTGCCAAAGTTAGGAGATGGTGGTTTTCATCTAAGACTTACATGTACACACCTAGGACTAATCAGTATTTAACCTAAATATGGCAGAAAGGTGCTTGTACTTAAAGCTGTGAGGTCTCAGTCGCTGCCACTCGCCACAGACCAAGGCATATGAGAGAGGATCTGGTCAGTGGTGGCAGACAGCTTTCAGTCAGTGAATGGCAATGCCTTGGACCACATGGCCATCAGGTAGGGACCGCAGTGTACGCCAGGAGCGCCACTAGTACTGATAATTGGAACAGGCAAGTAGTGCGGTCCCATTTGACATGCTGTCTGTTACGCCCTGCTGATTGGTCCTCGCGCTATCTGGCGCATTAATATATACCTATACCTTTAGTGAACAGGTCACAGATGTGGTTTTTAAGCAAGATTTTGCTCTGGGCGGCGATTCTTGAGGTAAGTTCTGATAATGAAGTTTTCAAGTCTCGATTTCGCGCATTTAGAGTCTTATTTCTTCAAAACAACCCCCGCCATTGTATTCTCCTGTTTCTGTTACCCCTAGATCAAGTGTATGTTTGGAGATAACACTTGACAAAACGCGGTAGGAGTTTATCTAAAAAACGATGTTTTGTTTTCATAACTACTTGCTGTGCCTCCTTGCAGAAGAGAAATCAACAATGCCGTCACATCAATATATCTGTTCTGGGGCCCCATACTGAATGCGACGTAGGCATAACCTGTATATATATGAGTGGGCTTTGGTGTCTTCTGACTGCACCTGAGGTAGGTTTCTAAAATCTATTTTGCTCGAATAAGAATACTCATACTTGTTCTACTGGTTAATGTTTATTTTTATTTATATGTTGTTCTTCTCTTGCATTCAACTTTATCAAATAGTCAGGTATTGTGAACTTGTAAGGAGGGGGGCTGCTTTTCTTTTTAATATATTGTTTGACTGGTTCAAGTGATAACAGTGTTTTTTTATCAGTTAGGCTATAATGGGTATTCATGCACAAACTTGGTTTCTTGTATTCACATTCATAAAAAGTGTTTGTAAATCAGTATATAATGGAGGGCATCAGTAACCTGAAGAGATGTATTTATCTGTACGAATGATTGTTTGTCTACTTATGTCATCTCAATAACCATATACCTGAATTCACACTTGCAGATATATTTAAGTGTTATGAATTCTCTGTTTAGATTTTGCAGGTGCAACCTCTTAATCTATATTTAAGTACATGTGATGCATTTAATTCCTGGAAATCCTGGGGTTGAAGAGAACACTTCTGAGTTGTCATTTCTTGCTCTAGTCTGTTTTGATTATATTTTTCTATGGACATTGTTCAGGATTTATAGGTTATTCATCATACACTTAGAGCTGTTCCATTTATAAAATTGGGGGGTGGGGGGGGGGGGGGAGGGTTGACCTGAGCATCAAGGCTCAACATTAACACTCGGGTAGAGATCACTGTAGGGCAAGTCAAAATTCTGAAAAATGTGATGCTACCTGCCCGACAGGGCAGGTAGGTATTCTGCCCATACTGAAACATGGGTAAATGGTATAAACTTGCCCGCAGCAGTGAGGAAACTGGGGAGACTAGTGAGTCTGGCAATTCACAATATTCTCAACAACACAGTCAGCCATCTTACTGCCAGTAAGCTGTACAATGCTGACATCCATGCTGGGAAAGGGTAGTTCCACAAATTTTATTAAACTTTTTTTTTCAGATTTTAGGCTGAAATCATATATTTTTGTAGGGCAGGTCAAAATTGGAAGCAGTTGCCCTACAGGGCAGGTAGAATCTTAAGTTGGTGTTGAGCTGTGGCATCATTAAAAATTTAGAGGGAGGAGTTCCGTTACTATTTAGCATTATTGGTATGGGTGAAAATCTAAGTAAAATAATTGGGAGAGGGGGGGGGGTCAAAGTTTTTCGGGTCACCCTCTCCCCATTTTTGAATATGGAACATCACTTTGGGGATTCCGTAATATCTTTGCATACACACATAAGAGAAGTAATTGGGGACCCACTAAGGGTTTGTTCAGGGAGCGTGTTTATTTCCTAGATTCTTCCACATTATCAGTGAAAAATTGGCCTGCAATGTATACATAGCATATTTGTACTTTTGACAGGAAATCTCTTGGTCTTAGCTGATCAGCGCAAGTGTCGAGAAGAGGTTGAAATGTAGATGAAAGTAGTGAGAAATCAAGACAGTTTGAAGATTGCAAGTGATACTGCCTTCTGAAGTTATGGTGAGTGTATCATTTTATCGTTGAAGAATTAGCAAACACACACGCCAAACAATTAAGACAAAATGTAAGTAAATGATTGCTTCTGGTGAATTGAGGAAAACTTTGTAGATAATTGATGCAAGTTTTTAAAAAGAATAAAATTGGCATATTTGCCTTGAATTGTAAATGAATAATGCAAGGTATCAAGAAGCCTCTTAAGAGGTTGGGTAGACAAGACCAGAAATGCATCTTTACATTAAGTCTTATTGTCTACTGCAAATAGAACTTGGTGTGTCTTCCAGTCTTCGGGTGTTCAGAGTTATTAGGTGGGTCAGGTGGGGGTGATCGTGGCAAACCTTTTCTCGTATAAGCATATATTGTTGGTACACTTATATAGTATTGGATTGTTTTTGGTAATATATAAAACCTGAAGAAATAGCGTCCCTACTCAAAAATGTGAAATCATTAGCTCCATAGAAATACCCCAACATCCCCCTTCCACAGAATCCCCACAGGTATCGTCCCCTTTCCCCCTCCCCAAATTTAAGATGTAGCTCTTGTGCAGTTCATTGAATGATCTTGTTTGTTTAAATAATACTTGTTCTTTCAATATGTAACAACTTCATCAATAACTGCATTTGTGTGTATATTGCATGGGGTTGCTTGATACTTGCAGGAGTTGCAAACTAGTGCATGCTTCCATATTGGCAGTATATTCTTGCCATCTTTTTCATTTATATATATACTAGAAAAGTACCCGTCCTTCGGACGGAAACCATCGTATTTCAGTGGCAAACATATCAGGGCACCCAGATATCCTTGAGACCAAACATTTAGGGCCACCTATTATATGTATCAATAATTCAAGAAGCTTGGCAAACAGTCATACCATTGATATATAAGATCATGGGTTATTACACCGGCTGTAATGAAGAAGATGGGGCATCACTGATATATCTAATTCTAATAATTTCTACTCAAAACTATTTTCATAGTAAAAGTATATGTCATTTGTATATCTGTCTGTTTGTCCGTCTGTCCATCCATCCATCCGCCCCTGCCCCTTCTCTCTCTCTCTCTCTCTCTCTCTCTCTCTCTCTCTCTCTCTCTCTCTCTCTCTCTCTCTCTCTCTCTCATGAAGAAGATGGGGCGGTGTACGTTTATGATATCACTGATCGAATTCTAATCATTTCTACTCATAAACTATTTTCAAAGTAAAAGTATGGTGTACAGTATTTCATTTGTGTATCGATCTCGACCTCGCTCTCTCTCTCTCTCTCTCTCTCTCTCTCTCTCTCTCTCTAAATTAATTTTAAAGTAAAAGCATGGCATAAAGCATGTCATTTGTATATCGATCTGTCTATTTGTCTGCCTATCTATCTGTCCGTCCGTCCGTCCACCCTCTACCCTCCCCTCTTTCTCTCTCTTGTCTGTATCTCTTTAACTCTCTCTCTCTCTCTCTCTCTCACACACACACACACACACACACACACACACACAGTACCTCTCTCTCTCTCTCTCGTCACACCTGAAATGACTATAAACTATCTCAGCAGTATGCAGTATGCATTCAGCCCTTGCTAAGTATTGTCTCAGTTGCGACTAGACCGCTGTGCTGGTCGCACCTCAGGGAGGTCGCAACTTAGACCGAAATATCTGACTCTCCAACAGCCATGTAGATTATTTTCTATGCTTATTTATCTATTTATGGACGTTTATTGGTTATGTTTTGATCTCTACTGCTGTTGTGGAGTCAGAACGCCACCTGTGCTAAAATCTGCCCAGTTGCTGCAGCAAAAATGCTGCAGACGTTTTTGGCCTATCTAAACGAATCTGCCAGCAATTGCAAAGTGTAGTGAGACGGTCAGCATGCTGCAGGTGAAACAGCAGGAAGTGTCCTCCCTGAAGGATAAGCTGAGAGTCACAAAAAAACAACTGAAAAGAAAGGAAGCTATCCATAAAAAAAAGAGAGGTGATGATAAAATTAAGCAGCAGGAACTTGGGGAAATCGGGAAGGAGCTCAAGAGGGCTGAGAAGAAGGCAACATCAGCAGTGAAGGTGGCAGAAGATAGTATGGACAAGTTAGCTGATGTGTAAAAAAAGTACTCCAAGGAAAATAGAATGATGGAAACTGAAGTGAAGGGTGTGACAAAGAAACTGCAAACTGCAGGTGTCCATCACAAGTCTATAATAGCAGCAAATGCCCAATTGGAGAAAAAAGAGAGGGTGATTGAACAACAGGAACAAGAAATCGTAGAACTGAAACAATCACTTGATTATTTGGAATCATTAATGGAAAATGAAAGAAGACTCAACCTTTTCGATAAATACAAGATGTCCTATACACCAGAGACACAGATGTGTATTCATGGTCTCCTTGATCTTAATGTAGCTATGGAACATGTGCCTAAAGTTATAAGCAAGGTAGCAACCCTGTGTGGGAAGACAGATATAGATCGACTACCTGCAGAGTCAACAGTGAGGGCCATGAACTCCAGTAGACTGGCCCTGTGTCACATGCAACTAGCTGAAGTCTTGACAGCAAAAGAGAATGTTACCCTTCTAAGTGATGAAACCCCAGACCGAGGGATGATGGTGGAGGGCTTCAATATTGCAGATGAAAAAGGTACCCTGTATGTATTAGGCCTGCGTGAGATGGCTAACAAAAAAAGCCAGACAACGCTCGACACATTCAAACAGATTATTAGTGACATTAATTCTGCTGATGCACTGCGTAAAGGCGTCGAAGAAAGTGATGTTGGTCACCAGGTGTTGTCTCATATCAGTGCAACTATGTCTGACCAGGCTGCCACACAGAAATTTTTTAATGAACTACTGCAAGATTATTAAGATCAAGTCCTGCCAATGGTTTGCGGTAAATGGGAGGAATTGGATGAGTCTGAGCAACTGTTGTGTTCAAAGATTTCAAACTTCTGCGGCTTGCATCTCTTGATTAACTTTGCCGAAAATGCCAACACAGTCCTCCTGAAGTATGAAGAGACGGTTCAACTCCCTTCGTCAGGTTTCACGAAAGAGAATGGTGCTGTCAGGCTTGTCCGTACTACTGCGAAAGCATTAGGGAAACGGGGAGATGAGAAGAGCGGTGCCTACTCCAAGTTCAAGGACTTCATCAGTGACAAGCTAGATGAAAAAGTGCGTCTAGAGCCATTCTCAGGCAATCGCTTCAACATCCTCTTTGTGGATGCAGGCGTTGTGTATTATTATCGCAATCACATAGTAGAATTCCTGGATAAAACAGTCAGCACAACCAACAAGCTGCTATCAAGTGTCCTGAAGGACTGCAAGGTCCACCATTACATTGCTGCGATGAAGGCTCTTGGGTTGGTGGAAAAGCTGGTTACAACACCTTTGTGGAAGATAATAGAGAGCAAATGCCACATCATTGAAATGAATGTTCACTATCGTAATCTTCTGGGCTTCTTAGAGAGCACATCACAGAGTGCAGCTGCTATTCAGAAAGGCGAAAGTCCACCATTTCCAGATTTTGTCAACCTTCCCAGAGGAGATCAATCGTCTCACAAATGTGATCAAGTTTTACAGGAATAACTGACAGAAAGCGAGCATGACAATGCTACAGAAAAGGTCTTACAGGTACTGTTTACGTCATGGGCAGTGTACTTGAAGCGTGCTGTGAAGGAACACCTGCCAGGAGGGGATCACACAGAGCCTACCCCACAAACGATGGCTAAAACTAGTCCGTGCCAAAGCACAATAAGTTCAGTGAGTCAATTTTTGGCATTCTACATCATTTGAGCGTTGTGCAACCAAATGCATCTATCCTGGCTAATGAAGCCTTTGTATTGTTTTCACTGAACAAGACACATGACTGGTTAGAAAACAAAAGTAGTGATGAAAGGAACTGAATCCTCACTGAAGGGCGCAGATTGACTAAGGAGATACGTTTCAAGTTCCACGCAAGAACAAACCAAATCAAGAGAGAGAGACAAGCTGCACTGAAACAGGCAAGGGTGGCAAAAGAAAAGGCAGAAAAAAATAAATTCAAGCATAGAGAAAAGTTATCTTCTGCAATTCTTGACATCGGTTTGTGGTGCACTGAGGAGCAAGTTGACACAAATTGTTAAGCTTGAAGACAAAAACAGCCAAGGTAATGGCCCTTGAGGCACAACTTAGTTTTAGGAAGGAAGTTCTACAGCAGCCTGTTGATGACAAGAGCATCTTCCAGTTCACTGTCAAAGGGAAACGAAGGTCTGTACCTGAACTGACTGAGAACGTGAGGAAACTTGTAAGAATCGCTTTTGAATCACCTGAGCAGACTGAACTAAGGGATAGTAATTCTAGTGTGCCAGTGTTTGTGGGAAAAAGAGTTTCTCACATATTCTGTCTCGGGGATGAGCAAGTGAGCTTCAATGGGAAAGTCATTGGTACCGTGGCAGGTCATCCCTCTTGGTATAGGATTCTCTATGATGGTGATACGGCTGAGTACACCTATGACCTCCTCGAAGATTACCGCCAGGGGAATCTACAAGTTTTGGGTATGCTCCCAAAAACGTTGAAAAGTTATTGTTCATGGCTGATATGCATGGTATTTGCTGATGATTATAAATGTGCTTATGTGTACATTATCAATCATGTTTTATGATGCCAATCAATGAATTTGTTTGTGCTTATTAACCCTGCAGGTTTGTTCCCAAATGCATCGTTGTTTCAGGTTTACTGTTGAAAAGTTTGCATGTTTTATTTTACCTTTTTATTGGAATGACTCCCTTTTTAAGCACATTTGTTGTAATAGCACACCCCTAACCATCACTATTCCCAAAGAACCCCTCCCTTCATGCTGTTCTCCATGAATTTGGAAAGGAACTATGATTATCATTACTTTTTCTGCCATTAGAGGCTCAATCGTTACTAGCTAGTTACTGTTGTGTTCTCCATGAATTCCGGAGCATGCTTATTTTCTGTCATATTGGCATGATAGTGTATTCATTCACAATTGATGCACATTAATAATATCAATTTATCTATTTTCTAAATGCTGGATCAGAAATGGAGAATGTCCAGGGTGTGAGAGTGGAATCCGGAGTGTGGGATGCAGAAGCAGGACCAGTGGCCCTCAACATTGTTCTTCATTAGCTGTTGAGTCAGAAGATTCTGACTAGACCTGGAACTTAATGAATGACACTCAATCATTCGTAAATATATATGATCATTTCTCAAGATTCACAAGTGACTCTACTCAATACAGCATATAGGTTTAAACCAGTTCCATAAGTGTGTACCTGTCAGAGAAGCAGGGTAGGTAGGTAGCCAGTTACCAGTGAAGTAATAGTGCAAACACATCCCATTTTGGTCTAGAATTACAAGAAACTGGTGATTTTCGCCTTTGCAACTTCAGAAATTGTAAAAAAATACTTATGAAGCAGATATCACTAAAATCCTGTTATTATATTCACACACACCCCCTGGGCTATCAAAAGACACTATAACCACATTCAGGATATGTAAGGCTATGGAGAAATCAGAGTGGGACCGTTTCTTTCTATTTTTGCCAAAAAATGCCACAATATGCGCCTATTTTTTGGCATTTTAATACCTGAATATCTCTGGCTAGAAACATAGTAGCCCAAATTACATGACTACATATTTGGAATCCTGGGGCTTAGGGCTTTCTTTTGATGTATAGATTGCTATATTTCAGTCATGCCTCAACAATACGCTGCGGTCCCTACATCAGGGCGGGCATATATATATACATATATATATATATACATATATATATATATATATATATATATATATATATATATATATATATATATGTATATATATATATATATATATATATATATATATATATATATATATATATATATATATATATATATATATATATATATATATATATATATATATATACAGTCAAACTTGCGAATAAAGACCGCCCTTGGGAAGTAAAAAAAACGGTCTTTGTTCACAGGTGGGTTTGTTCGGGGGTAGATTGCTGATGCCTTTTTTTTATAACCTTGCATAGACTGCATACTATTTTTTCACTGTTTTACCTGTTTAAAAATGAATCACAGATTGGTGGGTAAAATGTAAAGAAGACTAAAATGTATCTGATTTAAAAGTTCATTAATATCACATATCATATTTCATATTTCCACAAATAAAGGTAAAGCTAGGAGAAGCAGTACATGTATTGGCAGTTATCGTATAAGCATTCAAAATAAGAAAGTTATACTCATTCAGAATGAGAAAGATATACATGTACATGTATTTGGGAGCCGTGGTTTTTCCAACTCAAAAGTCTTCCGCTATCTTACGAGCACTTCTGTTCTTATTGTTGAGCTCTTTTACCTTAACTCTTTCTACCAACTTAAGAACTTGGGCATCTCTACCTAGGTTATCACCTGCACTGCTCAAAATCTCAAAGCAAACTAAAGACATGTGACCTCATTTTTCATCAAGACAAAGGATGACAAAATTGCAATTTAACATTAGCTGGCTTGGGTTAAATTAAGCTCACACAGGTCCCCACCAAGGCTTGGGTAAAATTACAATCGTATCCCACTGCTGCATGTGTGTGCGTGTTGTATGTATCCCTTTAATGACTTACTGAAAATCAGGCTTAGACATTTCTTACTGAAAATCAGGCTTAGACATTTCTGTCAACAAAGAGACTTGGAAATGTCTATTTCTGAGAGTGGTCCTTGTTCACAGGTGAAACATGGTCTTTGGGAAGAAAAAAGGCGGTCTCTGGTCTTTGTTGACAAGGAGGGAAAATATAGAGTAATTTCTCTCGTGGGGATTTTTAGCGGTCTTTGTCGAGAGGGGGTCCTTGTTCGGGGGTGGTCTCTCGGTCAGGTTTGACTGTATATATATATATATATACATATATATATATATATATACATATATATATATATATATATATATATATATATATATATATATATATATATATATATATATATATATATATATATATATATATATATATATATATATACATTTACATTTATATATATACATATATTTATAGCTGTATGCATATACATATATCTATCTATCTATCTATATACACACGCATATATTATACATATCTATCTATCTATCTATCTATCTATCTATCTATCTATCTATCTATCTATATATATATATATATATATATATATATATATATATATATATATATATATATATATATATATATATATATATATATATATATATATATATATATATATATATATAAATCCTTGCATTGTAATTTGTAGTTGTAACTGGTGGAGGAAACCGAAAACCACCACCTAACCCCAAGTCACTGGCAACTTTCTGACAGCTTCTGGCTGCAGAGATAGGAACAAGCATTAAAACAACTAATAGAGAGGTTTTGTAAACAGAAATAAAGAGGGGGTATTTTGAAAGGGGAGCCAAGATAAGAATATGTATTGATTCCGTGCTGACAATGGTATGCATGCTAGATATTCAGATCGCCTACACAGATCTTGAATTCCCTGTGCCTTGACCTTAACCATCGTGTCTATGCTTAAGTACATATCCTTCCAATGTCCAAGCTCTCTGCTGCTGGCATTCAGCCATGTATATTCATATAGCAATGATATATATAAAACTACTAAAGTTGATCATAATTTTTTAAAATGCAGTTTCAATCAAAGTTGATCCGGCTTCTAACTATTGCACAGGTATGCTTTTCCAAGCTTTAAAATCACAATTTCAATCAGCCACGATGTCTACGGTCAAGCCACAAGGCACGTACACACGCAACTTTCTGATTTGTTAGACATCATCTGTTTAACCTATGTGGACCCATGAATATCTATTTCACAGATCATTATCATCATTTCGGATCATATAGTTGCTACTAGGGAAAAAATTGGCTGCCCGGGAAAACAACTGACTAGATTTAAGGCATGGGTATTGCCGTGAGACAATAAGTCATTTCGTGGGGAACTAGAGTGCCTCTAATTGAAACTAATTTAAGCCTCAAACACACTAGAGAAGTGCAGCACGACGCAGCGCAGCGCAGCGCAGCGCAGCAAGACACTGGGCAATTCACACTGTAGCAGCGTTTTGCAATGGCAGAGTGAATCACTCAGTGGTTTGGAGGGCAATCTCCTGGTTATAACCACTGCCTTGGTCTATATTGATTGGCTGAAGCCTTGCAGCGTTTTTGCTGCGCAGCAAAATATTCCTCCAGAGATTACTTTGCTGGGCTGCGTCGCGCTGAGCTGCGTCTCACTGCGCTGCTCCAATGTGTTAAGTCCATTTAGGTAATGAAACCAAACTATATTTTGCTGAGCTGCGCTGCGTCACGCTGCTCAAGTGTGTTTTCGACTCTAATTGAAAAACCGTAGCAGTTAAATGCTGCTTTGCATTGGTACATTTTTATGCTCAAATATTCCTTTACCTATAACGTTAGATAACCCCTGTATACTGTATCAGGCAAACTATATCATCATTTCATTACTTTTAATATGATCAGTGAATGCTTAGAATACTGCCAATACCAGGTTATCTTTAGATTAGAAAAATAGATCAAGTGCTACCGAAATGAGAACCAGCATGCATTTGTATGGTAGTGAAATCCCAGTATAATGTTTCAGGCAAACTATACTTTCATATAAGATCATTATCTTTTCAAATACTGACAAGACCATGTGATCTTTACTTTGCAAAGGTAGATTTTTTAATTTAGTTATCTTTCCTATTAGAGTGCATTACCAGTCGCAACCTAAATTACAAATTTGCATCAATCAATCATTGTAAAGAAAGGGCATTGGTTGTTTGTTCTATATGTATTGTCTAATCTGGTGTTCTATACTTCTCTGCGGCTGTCAAAATTGTTGCATATTTGTTCTTGTACATGAATAACTTCAAATGCTAATGAAAACAATCATTGAAACTCAAACACTTGCTCCGTAGCTATTGCAGTACCTATTTGCAATGATATTTTGTTGGAGCATACCGTGTAAGGCTGTGATTCTGGTGACATGCTCAAAACAATCCGTCTCCAAGTAAAGCACTCTTACCCCTTTCTATCCAATCCCTGTGGTCCTGGTGTTTCAACTATACGGTTTCCTTAACTTACTTTAACTGCTTGATCTAATCTGGATGTAACAACAGTTTCTAATTTATAATATTGTACCTCAAATGACATTTTCTTGATCAATAAAGGGTACATTTGGTTTGTAAATGCAATGTACATCTGCTAAATATACTATGAAAAATCTGGAGTTCCTGCATAACCACAGGACCCATATTTTTTAGAAAGGGAACACGAGTGTGAGTGTGTCACCAACATCCCAGCCTGAAGGAACACAATGTTAGAACCCTCTATACATCGCAGCGAAGCCTTTTTTTCTTTTTTTCTGCAGGTGTAATGGTATTATAATAATGAATAATGGGAGTGCAGGTAAGAGTTTGGATCTATTCATCTAGAAGCTCTCATTGCCTTTGAAATGGTGATGCAGAAACACATTTATGATGTTACTAGTATAATACGAATAGAAGCTCACATAGAGCCAGCCTGTCTTCTACATGAGGATGGTAGGGATGTGCAGTTTGCCATTATTTTACCTCACCTAAGCTTACGTTTAAACAACACGACATATCATTTCTTTATTTTTCAGGGACAAATTATTTTCCAAATATTCATGCCCAGATTGATTATTTTGTCAATTTTCAGGAACATGTTTTCATTTCCAAGATGTACATGACCCTCCGGTCAATCAAACGGTCTATGCCTTACCAGTGAAGAGTTGAGGCGTGCTACCTATCTATCGAGACACTGTCGTTATTTTTATGATTCACTATCAGCCCTTGACCAACTAGCTTTGATTGGCAGAGAAATCACAGAAAGTACATTCCTTTCAATACTATAGGAATGAGACTTGTTTCACTGGAGGTCAAGATATACTACTCGATGGTATGGTACTTTGTTGGAGGGAAAGTGCGTCCCCAGGGTCATCATATCAGCAAGTAATTAGTTCCATATACCCAAGGAGCAAAAAAGTTTACATTTATTGTTGCATCAAAATAAAAGTGAACTGTTCCTACCTTGCATACATGTGCAGACAATGAGTAGAGAATAAAAGAGAAACGTCAACTGGTGTGCCATTCTCATCAATCATCTCTCCGTGATCATCCTCATCACCACTCCATACAGCCTGAACAAGTGAGGAGAAAACCTACTGCTAATGAAATATGTTATGTACAGGTGAATTGATTTTTCTTTGAGGGGGGTAAATACCATAGCGTCACCATAATAAAGGAATATATAAAGATTTCACTCCTTCGATTAGAAATAATGAGTATTGTACCACAATACCATTGAGCGTCTCGACCCTTTGGAAGCCC
>OZ012693.1:27934067-27971604 GCA_963942565.1 Maea johnstoni | reverse complement strand
TATATATATATATATATATATATATATATATATACATATATATATATATATATATATATATATATATATATATGTATATATATATTATATATATATATACATATATATATATATAATATAAATATATATATATATATATATATATATATATATATATATATATATATATATATATATATATATATATATATATATATATATATATATTATATATATATACATATATATACATATATATACATATATATACTTATATATATATATATATATATATACATATATATATATATATATGTATATGTATATATATATATATATATATATATATATATATATATATATATATATATATATATATATATATATATTTATATATATATATATATATATATATATATATATATATATACATATATATATACATATGTATATATATATATATATATATATATATATATATATATATATATATATATATATATATATATATATATATATATGTCATTCTTGTTTATTACAGCTAGAGGAGGGTGATAGCAAACCTTTTCAGCTTACCCTGGGAAAAGTAGAAAAGGCCTACCAACAAGCAAAACGCCAGGTAAACAAAGCTTTATTAATCTTTTTGTGCTTTGTAAAATGTTGTTGTAATGCTTAATTACTTAGGAATATATATATTTTTAAATTACATATTATTAAAGGAGGGCTATGCTATATATTACACGTTTTACTCTTTCTTAAGCTGCTATATCTATAAAGATGTATCAACATTTTCATGCGCAGGTGGCCTGCACTAATACCAAGTTAGAAAACCATAGCACATACTAAGGCAAGTTCCAAAGAATCTTGCATTTCCTTAGTTCATACCTTTTTCAAATGATAAAATGAAATATATAATGGAAGATTGCTGCACGGAAGAAAATCAGCTTTCAATAGAATCTTTCTTAAGGTTTGATGTAATAGTTAAAGTCTTTGTATTTTTGTTTGACTCTGAGCCTAAATACCTTTGTTGGTATAACCCTACACTAATATCTTATATAGCCATACAAAATTAAGGAAACTTAGAGTTATATTATTGTTAATCCAATATCAACTAATTCTGAGTTTTTCCTCGGTTTAGATATATTTACATTACAGGGCGTCCCCCCCCCCCAAAAAAAAAGTGCAATACTCAAGCTTTGTCCTGGATGATCAGATTTGCTTGAAACTGCATCAGATTATCTCTAAGATATCATTCTCTTCAACCATTTCAAGTCATTTTTGATGTTACGTAAGCTATTTTGAGGAAATAATGGGTAAAGGGGAGTATTTTTTGGAACGACCTGCATTGCAGGGGCACCAATTTAACGAAGTGGTTCTATGGTCAATGGCAATAAAAAAATCTTGCTTGTTTTTTATGCTTTTTTGGGGAGTTTCAGATCTGATATGGAGCCCTCTTATGCTTTGTATAAGTTTGCTTAAATTGAAATTCAACTTAGTCAGACGGATTCAGCGGGCTTTTTTCTGATTTTATAACATTTACCTTTGAAACCTTTCTACTATTTGTATACTTAGAACAATACCTTTCATTCTACTTTTTCTCTAGGGCTGCTGTGTGAAGGGTATCATACTAGTAAACCCCAATAATCCACTCGGTGAAATCTACAGCCCTGAACTCCTGACACAGATATTACACTTCGCTCACAGGTATACAGTTTAGGCTATACTTTATATATATATATATATATATATATATATATATATATATATATATATATATATATATATATATATATATATATATATATATATATATATATATATATATATATTTAACTATAAACATAGGTATATATATGAATATATATATATATATATATATATATATATATATATATATATATATATATATATATATATATATATATATATATATATATGTATATATGTATATATATATGTATATATATATATATATATATATATATATATATATATATATATATATATATATATATATATATATATATATATATATATATATATATATATATATATATATATATTGGTAGAACGGGGTAAGGTCCAGAACAAACCTAACATCTGGAATGGATGCCTGGTAGGAGTAATGATTCCAGAAGTTCACATAGGTTAAAGAGGCCAATATGTGAACCATTATAGTGAGTAATATTTAATGTACACTCATGTAAATTAACTCACAGTATAGAGAGTCTGGAGTTGTGTAGACGAAATAAGGTTATGTATCCAAATCGCGTCTAGTTATTATAGTCTTTATGTATACATCTCTTGAAGAATGTTGGATGTATAGATCGGGGACAATTAGTATTGGTCCTTATTGCGTTCCGCTTTGTTTTTGAGATTGAGGCCAGTTGGTACATGACTTCTCAATCTGATAATCCACATAGATTCTAGCTCAAGTCGCAGATCTAGACTGGATCTGGAGTCTGGATGTCCCTTGGCAAAGTTGAGTACTTGCACTGATAGGGATTTTGATCCATCGTGGTCATGTTCGTTAAAATGCCTGCCAACAATGTGTATGTCGGTTTTCTGATTGATGTTTCTAATATGTTAGCGTATTCTTTCCACTAATGGGCGTTTGGTCTGGCCCACATAGTGTTTGCCGCATGTGTTGCAGCACAAGCAATATATTAAATTGTTTGAGCGGCAGGTAACTTTGGATCTGGTGTTGTATTCTTTTGCAGTAACAACACTCTTGATCCTGCCTGATCTGTTAAGGAGTTTAGAGTATTGGCAATGAGGTTTGCTACAATAATTGGTAGCTGCAACACCTCCCCTTTTGGGGGTGTCTGCGGGAGGGATTGATCTAGGGAGTCTTGCTCTGACTAGAATATCTCTCAAGTTCTTGGCCCTTCTGTTCCCCTTAATCAAGTCTAGTTTGAGTAGGGGTCTAGTGGAACTGGACTTGTCTAATAGATCCCAGTTCCTATTGACTATCTTGTCGCACTACCTGAAGTTGGGGTGGAACGTGGTGATGAGGAAGGTTTTATCCGTTCGCTCTTCATTGTCTACTTCTATCACTTGTGGATTAAGGAGTGTGATTCTGTCTAAGTGGTATACTTTACGGAATGCATCTTTAATTACCTTGGGTTGGTAATCAGCCCTAATGAAGATTTTAGACATCTCCCGACATTGGTGGGTGAATGTCTCTTGGTCGCTACAGATCCGTTTGAGTCTAAGGAATTGGCTATAGGGTATGCCATCCCTGCAGTGGCGAGGGTGGGCACTCCTATAGTTAAGGTAGTTGTGACTGTCTGTCGGTTTGCAGTACAGGTCTGTCTGTAAATTGTGGTGTGCATCTAGCGACACTGTGACGTCCAGGAAATGAATATGTGAAGTGGATGTATCAGCTTCAAATTTAATGCTGGGTAGGCAGTTGTTAAGATGTGTGACGAAACTATTAAGACTTTCAAGTCCATGGGTCCAGATGATAAAGATGTCATCAATGAACCTTTTCCAGACAGTTGGTTCTGGAGTATACGTGTATACGAATTGGTCCTCAAACCAACCCATATATATATATATAAATATATATATATATATATATATATATATATATATATATATATATATATATATATATATATATATATATATATATATATATATATATATATATATATATATATATATATGGTCGTTCACAGCAAGTGGTTGTTTAAGAGAAGTGGTCGTTGAGGCAAGTTTGACTGTATATATAAACACATCATAGTGTTATGGCAAACAGACCCTCTGTCTGATTGAGAATCACAGCGGCCTCCTACTGACTGATAACAGCAGGGATGGGTTGGTCAACCCATCATGGCAAGGAATTTGGAATTTTAATTATCACTTTTTCTGCCATATTCAGTCACAATTATCCAGTGAGAAACACTGCCTAACCCCAATTTGTTGGCGATAACCAGCTGTAAGTGGTAGATTAAACCAGAGTTCCCAGTGAAAATCACCGCCTTACCCCAATTTGTTGGCAACTTCCTCACATGCCCCGACTGGGATTCGAACCAGGGCAGCGGTGAAAGACAGTGAATGATTGTATGAGGGCTTAGAGGCACATGGGCACATAAGTATTGCAAGCATTCCTTGCAAAAAATCACTTTTTTACGATATCGTTTACGGATATCCGTAAATAATTTCCGATATCCGAAATTCATTTTTACAATATCCAAAAATCAGAGGAGTTTCGGATATCCGTAAATGAATTTTGGATATCTGTAAATAAAGTTCGGATATCCGTAAATAAATTTGGGATATCCAAAATTCAGCTTATTTTCCGATATCCGTTAATGATATTCGGATATCCGAAAAATGAATTTCGGATATCCGAAACTCATTTACGGATATCCGAAATTCATTTGTGGATATCCGAAATTCCTCTGATTTTTGGATATTGGAAAATCGCTTTCTACCTTCATTCACTTCCTGCCTTCGTTCTATAATATGTAGTCCCACTTCCTGTGAAGATATAATATTAAGATGAATGGTAGTTTTTAAGCAAGTGAACTTTGTCTTTCCTAATTATTTCAGCATGAATGATAATGTGGAAAGACTGTATGAGTTCTTTAATGAATTACATCAATTGATGAGTAACGATGGTACTTTTATTTAGAGGAGGTGCAACTGCAGATTTTAGAATAATGACATCATACCCATTTTTAAGCCAAGAGAAACGTTGCTTACATAAAACAAAATAGTGCCAAAAACAAGTTTATATTTTCATTTATTGACAAAAGTGAATAATTAATTCCGGCCATCTCAACTTTCCTTAAAGTAAATGATAATTTTAAAGGACTCTCTCTATGATTATTCAGTCTCATATGGGGAACTACCTCTTGTTTGTGTTATCCTACAACACACGTGGGGGAAAGTTAGGTCTGCATTCTAAACCACGTGTTTTCAACAATAATAAAATAACATTGATCTAGTCAATTTGTGGATAAACTTGTATTAACCTTATCTTCACACTAAAGCTAAGTCTATTTAGGAGGAATGTAATTGAAAACTATGTCAAAATAGTTATAAACAGATGACTTAAGACCTTGAATATATGTGTGGCGTATTGATATTTTGAAAATGGAATTCTCTCAAAACGTGGAGCTGATGCAATGTTAGAATGATTATCTGATATTGGAAATTCAGCTGATTTTCGGATATCCATAAAGTGGTTCTTTGCTATTTTTGAAGAACAATGACTTAGCAGGTGATTGAAGAAAAAGAGGAAGAGAAAGAGCAGAGCCTTATAATAGAAAGAGAACCAAGGGATCTTTTAGATGCATGGTATTTATAGAGAGTTCTGCACGTCCAAATTCTTTTATAAGGCGAGCAGGGTGCCACGCCAGCTAGACAGCGAGCACTCAGTGGCAATGCTTTAGACCACTCAGCCATCAGGGGCAGGCCCTTGTATGCTTAGACTTTCAGTTACACCTACACATTAGTCTGCTATTTTTGTCTTCCAGAAAGCAGCTCCATGTCATTATGGATGAAATCTATGCCCAGTCGGTGTTCAATAGCTCAGCTTCTTTCCACAGCATCCTCTCCCTGCCCGACATTCCCGATCCTCAGCGGACTCATCTAGTTTGGGGGATCAGCAAGGTACGTCCTACTCCCATTATTTGCTGGCCGCTGCAAGGCTCTCTTCTCACCAGCCATAAGTCTTGGTTTTATATTTGTCTTAAAGTAGTCTTATTTTGGTACCCATTGCTTAAACAGTGGTATTTCGGTCTCTTTTGACTTTCAGCTGTGATTACTGGTCAGTTAAGCAGCTACAATGTCGGTTGTAGCATAGCTGATTTATATATATAAGATTTCAATTTTTCCACTTGTTCTTACTCAGTTTGATGGCTTTAAAAGGTGAATATTAGATTTTTATTTTACAATCCCTAGTCTTGAATTGCGTTGTTTCTTTATAGGATGACATTTTTTTTTCAGGATTTTGGTATCTCTGGGTTAAGGGTTGGTGCGATCCATACCTGGAACAAACATATAACAGAGTCCATTAAAAAACTCTGTTATTTTGCTGGTGTTCCTGTAATTGTTCAAAGCCGTGTTGAGATGTTTTTAAAAGACAAAGGTAAGTACAATTTCCAGACACTGCTCATTAGTGAAAAATTGTTTATTGTCAATTTCAATTTCTATGGGTACGTAGTTAATTGGAAACCTGGGAAAACCCACAGACTAACGTTCAGATACTCTCTTGAATCAGAAGTTATTGTCCACAAGCACATAATACCGGTGTTCATAGAAAATGCCCAACATGACCTCCTTTTATTATATCATGAAAGATTGATTATTCATATTATTCCTGAGTCACATATTCTTTCAAGTATTAGGGAGGCCGGGGTCTATGTGTTGACCCCCTCAACGACTCAGTGATATCTGTTATTTCATAATCCTTATGACTATCCTCAGGTGGTAAAACATCAGAGACAGTCAAACTCTGTGAACGAGTCATAGGCTACTCGTCCGCTGGAGTTGATAAAGGTTGAGTAATGAAAGGTAGAGCATGCGCAGGAGCTTGAATAGAAGCACGTGTAGGCTGTTCACTATAAGAGTCACTGGCTATTGAATCGTGTGTCCTCTTGGATAATAATAATAATAATAATAATAATAATAATAATAATAATAATAATAATATTGTCATTTGATATTGCGCCCTTTCCATATAAACATGCTCAAAGGCGCATTACATTCCCTTGTCAAAGGATAGATGTTGATATCCAAATAGTTAATTGATATATACATCTTTGAACAGATGTGTTTTCAATTGTCGTTTGAAGATTTCCACACTCCCAGCTGCCCGAATATTATCTGGGAGCTGATTCCATAGTTTTGGGGCACAGGCACAAACCGATCTGTCACCGTAGGTTTTCATGTTGTTTCTCGGCTCGCAGACTAAGTTCTTGGATGATGATCTCAGTGTCCGTGGTGGGACATACTCTTTAAGCAATTCCCTCAGGTAAGAAGGTGCAGTTCCATGCAAACACTTGTACGCCAGTAGCAGAATCTTGAATTCAATTCTCTTCTTGACTGGTAGCCAGTGCAGCTCCTTAAGTACTGGAGTGATATGGTCATACTCCTTTGTGAGAGTGATCACCCTGGCAGCGTTGTTTTGTACTCTCTGGAGCTTACATATTAGCTCTTCGGGCATTCCACAGAGAAGTCCATTGCAGTAGTCGAATCTTGAGGTTACCAGGGATATGACAGCACTTTTACTTGATTCTGCAGTCAAGTATTTTCTGATCCTTCCGATGTTTTGAAGGCAATAGTTTGCAGATTTGACTGCCTTAATTGACACATGTGCTGCTATATTCATGCTTGGATCAAAAACAGAGCCCAGATTGCCGATAGGTATATTGAGAATCTTGACAATCTCACCATTTACGGAAATGCTAGGCACAGATATTTTGGCTCGCTGCTTAGGGGTGCCCAGCACTAAGACTTCTGTTTTGTCTGCATTCAGTTTCAGCTTGTTCTGTGACATCCATGTATATATGTCCGTGAGACAGCCCTCCAGCCTAGCAACTCCTATATCAACTGCTTGTTGAGTGATGGGTTTTATTGACAGATAGAGGTGTGCCATCTGCATATATGTGAAGCTCTAAACCATGCTTTCTGATGAGTTTCCCAAGAGGTAGGAGGTAGATCAGGAACAACAATGGTCCTAGCACTGATCCTTGTGGTACAGACCACAGAATGCCCTGTAACTCAGAGAATGACTTGTCAATCTTGATGTGGAGTGTCCGACCTGACAGGTAAGACTTAAACCAAGCAAGTGCTTGACCCGTAATACCCAGTGTATTCTCCATTCTGCTGAATAGGATACCCGGTGGGGGCACTCAGGTACAGAGGGGGGCCGCACCCGCGTTACGTATTTCGCGGAGGAAGGGGTCTTTTTTAAGACCTTCGCATGTCCAAGATTTTTTAAAAGAAGGGTACTTTTTTGTACCCAGATACGAAGAATGGGGGTTGAAAATCCCCTTACAAAATATGCGCGGCTCTGACGCCTAGTGACTCCCAAAGTGACTGGGCTTTCGAGTTTTTAGTTCAACAATATTGAACCTTACTTATGCATCTGAAGTTGTTAGTGTCGATGTTTATGTCTGAACTACCGAGTCTGCTGCCGCTAAACAGGCAGAGGATTAAAAAATCTAAAGTTAAAATACGTGTTCCCGTTCATCCAATGTCAGTGTTTTGATAAAAGAAGGGGTGTTTTTTGAGTGGAAAAAGTCAGCGTTTTTTTAAAAATAAGGGTACTTCTTTGGCCAGAAATCAGTGCTTTAGGGGTATTTTTTAATTTTGATAACGAGCCTATGCACCCCCCTAAATACCTAAGTGACACCCCCGGGATAGAATATCATGGTCGATGGTGTCGAACGCCAAACTCAGATCTAACATGACCAGTATAACTATTCCGTGCTGGTCAATGCTAGTTAGTATGTCATTCTGTACTTTCACTAGGGCAGTCTCTGTGCTGTGACCAGGCTTGAAAGCAGATTGTAAATGTTCGTGCAAGTTGTTTTCAGCCAGGTAGTCAGTTAGTCGCTTCGCCACCACTCTCTCCAGCAGTTTTGAGATGTAAGAGAGGTTGCTGACAGGACGGTAGTTCTTCAAAATATCTGGATTTAGTGTAGATTTCTTTAGCAATGGAGTGACTACAGCCGACTTCATGGATTTTGGTACTTGGCTAGATCTGAGAGAAGAATTGATGATGTTAGTCATTACTGGAAGTAATTCACTTCTACTTTCTTTGATTAGCCAAGTTGGGATTGGATCCAGCATGCAGCTTTTTTGCTGGAGACTTGCAAATTATCTTCCATACCTCCGCCTCTGTTGTATTTCGCAGAACAGTCAGAGTGGAAACAGGTGGTGACTGTGCTATTTCCAGGTTGATGTCAGAGCAGTCAGGAAGGTTATCCCTAATTTTATAAATCTTTTCCTTGAAAAAGCATGAAAACCTATTTGCAAGTTCTTCTGCAGAATTGTGTACTGGGAGTTTTGAGATTTTCTGTCTGAAGAGGAGTTCATTCATTGTCTGAGACATCGCTTTTGAATCCTGCCCACAATCAATAATCCTCTGATTGTAATGTGACACTTTGCTACTTTCGAGGAGCTTGTTGTATTTGGCTTTATCTTCCTTGAAGATTTCATGATGAACTGTCAGGCCAGTTCTCCTCCACAGCCTTTCAGCTTTTCTTTTCTCAGATTTCGCTCGATGGAGATCATCTGAGAACCAAGGCTGTTGTGGTCTTATTACAATAGACTTTTCCTTGGATGGTGCATGCTTAGTCAGCACAGTGGTTAGTTGCGTGTCATATATATCCAAGAGATCTTTGACAGGGAGGCTGTCATCAAGATCCCCCAGTCCTTGTGCGATGTCTGTTCTAAAACTTGGCAGGTCAATGGAGCGAAAGGCCCTAGTTATTATTTTTGTCTTCTGAAGGTGTGGCTTGGGATGATGGACGTTGCATAACAGTAGATGGTGGTCTGTTATCATATCACCCACCTGGACCTCCTGTACAAGGTTATCTGGATAACCATCATTGCAGAATGCTGGCACTTTAAAACTGTCTAGCCTCTTAACACAATATGAAGTGCTATGAAGTTGAGAGCCTGCAAATTTCCTTAAGTTGTGCTATATCCCATCTACAGAAGCTACCAAATATCAATGACGTGCACAAGACTTCTTGAGGTCTGCGTTTAAATAGACAAAATCACCAATTGAGATATGCAGGCTTTTTCAGTGGGGCTTTTGATCTTTCACTGAATATATGATTGCCCTTCCTCTGTTCATGCTTTTTCATGCCTCAATCAGAAGGCGGGATTTGGTTATAGTTAAACTGATCATGCTGAGTCCATAGCTCATTCACCGATAAACCGTGGGAGCGAATTCCTTAATTCATACAAGCCGCAGCTACAGCTAGAAGTAGTGGAGTAATAGAGCCACCTGGTGCATTTTGGTTCATTAACTTATCAGACAGCCCTCACACTGTCTTTTCAGCTAAAGGTTTTTCACAGGTCCTCAGTCCAGTGTATTCCTGCACAGCCCTCTTGCACCTATGAATGACTTCAAATCCTTGACCTATTCAAGATGAGTAGAAAGAGTGGAAATGGCATGAGGAGTAGCTTGAATTAAGGTGATGGGAACCATTGCAAGACAGTTAAAAGCCCTGTCCCAAAACACACCTCAAAGCAGCATAATCCTATAACTAGGAGTATCTCCAGGTTCCTGAGTGTTATCAGGTAGAGAATATCATCGCCACCTGTCATTATTCAATCCATATTCTGTATTATTTCAAAATTTACAACTTTTCCTTCAAATGACATATTCTCATTACTTACGCAGGTGATGGTTACTGCAGGTTCAGAGTTACTTTAGGGATATCATTGACTATGCCCAATAAAAAGTTTTTTTTTTATTTTTTACTGCTGAAGATTTTTACAGACCATAACGTTGAAAATTTTAGTTAGAAATCTCCACACCAACTTCACTTGGTGACCTCACGTGCTCATAGCTAGCACCTATTTATAGCATCCTGACCACAAGCCATTGTCTTGAGATCGTCGATGTGTATCTTTGTGCAACTCTCTTTTGTTTCGAGTGCTCAGGAGTGATCAGCGAGGTATGTCCACTACTATCAAAGGGGTTCCCATGCCTCCACACACGAGATTTCTAACTAGAATTTTCAATGTTATGGCCTGTAAAAATCTTCAGGAGTAAAAAATCAAAAAAATACTTTTTATTGGGCATAGTCAATGACATCCCTAAGGTATCTATGAACCTACAGTAACCATCAACTGCGTAATTAATGAGAATATGTCATTCGAAAAAATAGTTGTAAATTTTGAAATAAAACAGAATATGGATCGAATAATGACAGGTGGCGATGATATTCTCTACCTGATAACACTCAGGAACCTGGAGATACACCTAGTTATAGGATTACGCTGCTTTGAGGTGTGTTTTTGGACAGGGCTTTTAACTGGCTTGCAATGGTACCCATCACCTTAAAGCCATGCACCATTTCCAGCCAAGTATGGTTGTTGAATTTGGACAGATAATAGTCTATTTTGCTGATAAGCAAAGGTCACATCTAGCTAGAGCCTGAAGTGCTCTGCTCCAGTTATTCAGCAGATTTTTCGGAGTTAAACCACTTAAATACAAATCATCTGCAATTGTCGACACTATCCCTTCTTCTACAAGATCACCAAGAATACCATACATAAGTTCTATGTACAAAGCTGTTTCGGAGCTGGGCATTCCCATGGCTGACCTAGTTTATACTTGAATCCCTTGAAAAGAAGTTGCTACACTACAGTATTTTCTATAATCATGAGAAAGGGGTACTTGGTAAGCGGCGCTAGTCAAATCTGCAGCTACAATATACTTCCACTGACCAATTTGACGCAGCTTAGAGTTCACATACGTAAAATGCACACACAATAACTTTGCAATGAGGCGGGTATTCATCGCATATACTTGTGTTGGCAATTAAGAACACTCACTTAAAAAGTGATTTGAATCAATACATCCATCTTGCTTGCATAGACGGCAAAATTCTATTGACCAACTAGTAAACTTTCTGTTGTTTCACTTGAGAACTAGATTTGCTGAAGCTATGAAGCTGGGTAATCACAGAATTCATAACTTTCGCTACCTCATTAGCATGTAATTCATCCAACAATGAATCAAGGGCTTGCGATATCTCAGGTTTGATAGATGCTAATGTACGTGATTGTAACTCTGTGCTGTACCGTTGTTTGTATAGTCTTGGGCGGTTGGCATGAATCGAGCATAACCTTGTCAAAACAACAAAATTCTTTAAGGTTGTAGTCATCTCTTTTTCTTCAGAAACAGGTTGACCACAATGGAAAGTACCACCATCCTTTATGAGAAGACTGTCCTCCACAAAGGCCATAATTTTTTGATTAAGGTCTTCCGGACATTCATGTATTTCACGATTTCAGATAAATCAATAAAATTAGCCCTGTAGAGTAAAATCCATTATGTTGACGAATAACTTGCCATATCCGCATAATTGAAGTTGAATTTTTCATGATAGTATTTCTCGAAATACCTAGACAGTAATTGGCTATCTGCCCAAGCATGAGTTCTAACAGGCTGACTTTCTGTTGGGCTGTGCGTCTTACAGTAGCATCCACATTATTACCATCATCAAGGAAACCTCTAAATGGGTAAGACTTAGTCTTCCCTTCCTCATTGGAGCCATCTACTAGAAATAGAGCAAGTGGCACATCCAGTGATAATGTTTATAGCAAGTTTTGTCACAAGTTTCCATAGGAAATAACAGGAATAAAAATTCATCTTTGCCAAAGCAAGCAGAGTACTGGCCATCTTGAATCCTTTGTTTCAACAATGAGCAGAGTTATTTAAAGCAGTTCAAACTTGACTGGTTAGTCACACTTGTTGTTATTTACAAGCTGGTAATCCATTAAGGTTCACATTCAGAAGCATACACACATGTAAGTTTCACATGCTGCCATATGCCAATGGTTTAGGTTGTAACTTTTAAACTAACCAACTAAAACTCACACTGTCGAATCCAGATAGACACAGTTCATAGAGCTCCACACACACAAGAGTACTTGACCAGAATGAGAGAGAACACTGGCAGAGGCTGTTGACCTACCTGGCCCATCACTCAGTATAAACAAGTGCTATCTACATAACAATAACTGGCGCAATCTCTTTCCTAAAGAAAGCGTAAAGCATAATGAATTGTGTAAGTGTTTAGGTCTTTGCAGAAGTTTTTCAATCAACTTTCAATATTCATATGCTGTTAACCTTTAAATAGAATATTTTGTAAGCACCTTGCACTTTCAAGTTGGTTGGTTGTTCTCCAGAATCTTCTATCATCCTACAATATGATAGGTCACAATTTAACCTAAAGTTGGCAGAAACAGTAACAATAAATAGAACTCAACATCCTACGTTTCACTCTGTTCTGCATTTCTCTTTTCAGATTGGATTGATGGAGTCTATTTCCCCACGCACCTTGCTAGGATGAAGAAGGCCTATGACTACATGAATAAGGAACTGGCTGAGATGGGTGTTCCTACCCTGACCAGCACTGCAAGCTTCTTCATATGGGCAGACTTTAGGAAGGTAGGGGTCTGGACACGCACTCACACACACACACACACACACACACACACACACACACACACACTCATAGAAAAACACAAAAGCGCACACACATGCAAGGAAAAACACACAAAGATATGCACACACAGGCACACATTCCGACACATAGAAACCGAAAGCAGACACACACATGTGCAAACACGTGTGCACACATAGAGTAACATTCACAAATATCCATACACACACATTCTAACAATGATATTAATAAAAGGAAAAAAATTTAAAAAATACACCTGCAAATTCATGCAGTGATATCAGACCAGCTGGTCATCTTCAAAATGCATATTTGTCAAGATAGATACATGGACAACAAGATCTTTCCATTGCCTCTGTAGGAAACACCAATCTGCTATCTATGTGTTATTAGTCAGATGTCTTACAAGGTCTTGAACTGCCTCTGCACTCCTAACATGAGCAGATAACACATTCATGCATAGAGTTCCCCTTGCAAAGTGTCATCTTGATCCTACCACACTTTTGAAAAAGAACTCATTAATTTACAAGCTATTTGGAATAGACATCTTCGAAAAAATCTGATGGAAATCCTTGCTTTAATTTTTTTTAAATGCTTTCATTAAACATCACAAAACTAGTGTGCGTGATTGATCGTTGAAGGGAAGAATTTTTTTTTATACAGGCAGCTCTGCTTAATCCGGACTGGTGTGGACCCTAAATTTCTGTCCGGATTAGGCAAAATCCGGATTATACATATAGGAATTATATGTATAGGAAGGGACTGGTACCTTCAAGTCTGTCCGGTTTAGACGAAAATCTGGATTACACGTGTCCGGATTAAGCAGAGTTGTATAATTATACACTTTAAGTTTAACTGCTTATTTCTTTTCAGTATTTGAAGAGCAGAACCCATGAAGCTGAGTTTTCCCTTTTCAAGAAACTGTTTGATGACGGAGTCTATATTATTCCTGGCCAGGCTCTGTTCTGCAAAGAACCTGGCTGGTTCAGGTTGATATTCACATTACAGCCAGAATATGTAACAGTGGGTGAGTATATGTTCTACCTCACTCAAACGTTTCATTTGTTCAAGAAATAGAGCTTATTAAAAGTTCATAATTAAGCCTAGGTTACTTGAAATAAAGTTGTGATTTTGGTTTTGATAAACATTTTCCTTCAAATGTTTTTCATACTATTTTTCATAAGTGCACGTGCGGGTAATAGGTTAGGAAAAAATGCTAGAAGGTGTATTTGGCAATCTTCCGATTAGCCGCATACCATGACCGCTACGAGCTTGAATGTGCTCCTTTGTCTTTTATTACACCATGTCTGGACTGGACGCTAGAGCTATGGCGGTCCAAAGACTGATAGCGTTATTGTGGTGAAAATACAATCAATATACGGTCGGTGACGGTCCCACGTGTAAAGGTAAGGAACATTTTTCGTTTGTGGGAGGAGGTTGGGGAGGTTCAGAAGGCCAGAAAAAGATATACGATTGCTTGCCCCTTCCAACATTTGTTCAGAAAAAATGAAGGGGTGCGCTTATTTGGGGTCTTTGTCTTTTTAGCAGAGGAATACGTTATTATTCGTTCTTGAAGTTGACATTACCAAAATATCCAAGCTGTTTTTGGCTGCTTAAGGCAGGAATTTCAATAGGCCCTGTTTTATTGAGATCCATTATGGTTTTGAAAATTAACATATTCTCATCTAAGTGTATAAAATGGTCTGCCGCATATTAACATACTTGATAAGAAGTCAACATTTTGAGAATTATTTGTCTGAATGTTTGTACATGCCCTATCAATTATTCTCAAAATATTTCTTTTTGCTTTTTTTGTAAGTTATAAAGTGAGTTATAAAGTGAAAGAAAACGTTTACGTGTTTATTCACATTTAATTTCATGAAGTTACATTTATTTGATTTCTTAAAATTTTCGTATTTTGTGATATGATGTTGGATAGTAGTAGTTTGCGTAGGTCCTATAGATAGCTTTCAGACACGACTTCGTCTACTTAGCATTTGACACTATATGATTATCGTTTTCTAACATTGCCTTAATATTTTGAAGGTCTGGGGAGGCTGAGGTCTATACTAAAATCTCTTGAAAAAACTCAAAACTTGTCGCCAGAATGTTTAAAAGATGGCGCTACCACTATTCCTGATATTTCCTGTGATCTTGACCTCGAGTTTGTAGCAGGGACTTCCAATGGTGAGAACACTTTAACTGCAAGATATGTTATTCCAACATTTGATTCAAATAATATTTCCTAGTCATTCAATGATCTTTATCATACATTATGGAAAAGTTCTAGGTAATACTCTTTAAAAATATTTACAACATTTAACAACTTGAATATTCACAAGTACAATAAATAATGAACTTTCAATGACCAGATTCCCAAATGTCTATATCCGGCTAGTATGAAATCTTTGTAGATCATAAGAGCTTTAATTGAAGTCTATCCTACTCTATATCATATGCATAAACTGTTTTGATGCTGTATTTCAGGTGCACCACCAGTTGGGCTTGAGGGGCTCGAGAACACTGTCCTCACAAACAAGGAGCTCTGATTGGCTGAAGCAGATCACTGCTGACCAATGGGAGAAGGAGAATCCTGAAGTTGCGGCTGAATATCGAAAAGCAGCCGGTGCTGGAGACCAGCATTGATATTGATGTGTTATTTCAAATTTTTGTATAAATTTCTAATTTGTGTAATTTCAATTTAGCATACATATAGTCAAATACATATGTAAGTATCTTGATCACAAAGAAGGATAGTGAGGAAAATGTGATGGAAAGTTGTTCATCCTGTTGGGTTTAACAATCCTTTTCTGACAGCAATTTTATTACAATTTAAATTTGAAATATTCACTTTTGTTAAGTCAAATCTTGGGTTTGGTACAAATACTTTCAAAATGCATAAAAAACTTTAAAGTCCATATGAAATCACATTAGCGACTGACCAGAAACAACAAGAAGACAGAGGTGCCGGTTAAAAGTTTATGTAACAACTTGCAATAAAGCAATAACACATACATACATACAAGTGTCGTCGTTATAGAAGAATCATAACAAATATTTCATTAACTGTAAAGTGTAACGTGTAATGTTATAGTTGAATCAAAACTGGTATAAGGAGTTTCTATATATACATATGTACACAAACCGCTACCGTTAAGTTGCGTCTAGCCGCTCCCAAAGCGAGAGCTGCGTAGCTTAAGGCTTACATGAGTGCTGCAGAAACTGCTCTAAGCGGCATACCACACTCGCTACAAAGTAGCATATGGCCATAAGGGCCTCGAGGCGTGAGCCCCTCGCTGGCTGTTTACATGAGAGTATACAAAGTAACAAGGCCCTGCTTAGCCCCATCAGGGGGAAAAACCTTAGTTGTCTCAAAAGTCTCTGTAAGTTTAATACATACTAAGTTGCGTTAATGGGCCAAGAAGTTGCGGGGGCAAAAGGTTTGGGTCGGTTTAAAGGTTGGAAGTTAAACAGAGAGCTGCCCGGGTTCTCGCTGCCTCGGCTGGGGCATAAAGGCGTACTGAGTCACCCCTCCATCCTCCCAGGAACTGCAAATCTGGAAGTGAGGCCCCTCCTCATAAGCTCTAGAACAGGCCCCGCGTCTAAGAGAGTGGAAGGTGTAACCTTCCTTCCCCAGGCCCAACTGCTCAAGGAGTGAGGAAAGCCAATTCCGGGCCGCTCCTGCCGTTAGGAAACGAGCCCTAGGGAAACCTGCACGTCTCTGTTTACGCTGAATGCTGAAAAGAGGTGTGGTGCTAGGGGGACCCGAAGCCCCAGCTGCCAGAGTAGCCAGTAATGCCACTGGGCATGCCGAGGAACCCCGCAGGGGCAGCAGTGGGACCGAAAAACCCTGGTCCGCCGACTGGTTGCACTTGCCCCATTTGATGCGTAAATGGACCTTTTTGTCAGTGACCCGGACATCTGCGAACGATGGGTAGCGTGTAAAATCGTAGTGCCCTGGGTCGGGGGGTGCCAGGGAAGAGAGCCTGGCCATTGCAAAGAAAGTGACTGCGAGAAGCGCTGCGAAAACAACGCCCTCTGTCCCCCTATCCTGTGCTGCTGTGCACAGACGTTCCAGGACTGGGAATGGTATAGGTGGGGCGTGTGCCGGCACGTGTCGTAACGTAATTGGCAGTGCCCTGCGAAACAGCGTAAGCTGGCGTGAGCTAAAGGCTGATGCATCCATTCCCCCGTCCAGGTGAAAAGCCCTGACAGAGGAAAAAGCGTTGGTAACTGACCGCGGTGCCCTGTAACCGCGTATCAGGAATTCCCCGAAGAGCACCAAGGCCTTTGGTGATGCTGGGAAAGGGTTAATTTTGAAGTGTAAGGAGAAAGCAGTGTAAAGCAAAAGGTGGGACTGATGGTTAGCCCTAGTACCAGGGCGGAAAGCATTAAGAGTGCGACTTCGTGCCGCCTGCTCCAATCTGCGCCGATCTGAAAGAGAATACAGATTACATCAGATCATGAATGACAAACAACTCGTCAGGTATGCGTACCCGCCGCGCCCGGCCTAAGTCAATGTCAGCATTTATCTTGTCTCTGAAAACCTGACTAGTATGGGCACGCGATAGAGCGTCTGCCCTTGTCATTGTCACTCCCGGCCTGTGCTCTATGCTGAGTTCTATATCGTGCACAGTGCATACTGAGAAAAGTTCCCTCACACACGCATGTATGTAAGGGTCTCTGGATCTGCCTGACCTGACTGCTAGGCACGCGTTCATGTTATCGCACAAGACGCTGACTTTCTGGTGTGCCCAGTCTCTTGCCCAGGTCTTGACAGCGACGAACACGTTCAATAGTTCTAGGTGTGCTATAATGTGTTGCTCCCCCTGGACCGCACTAGGGAACTCCTCACTATAGTATTGGTGTCTGTTGTACGCTCCGCACCCCGTAGTGCAAGCGTCTAATTCCAGCTCACTCTGTGCTGGTATACATCCTTTGTTTAGTATGCGGACTCCGTTGTAGTCCGGCCATAAGTTTGTGAAGAATTTGAGGTCTTTTTTGAACCCTAGCGATAACGACTCCATGCCTCGCAGGGGGGCGTCTCTGAGGTTCTCCAGCATGCGATTAGTGAAGATGCGTGCTGGTGGGGAAACACTGGCCACGAACTGCAGCACACCGAGTAGCCGCTGCATTTCCCTGAGGGTAGCCCGCTGTCTCCCCTCCCATTCCCCGAGTACCTCTTTTATCTCTGCCATTTTGGTATCAGGGATTCTCATTGTCATATCAATAGAGTTGAACAAGATGCCCAACCAGATCATGGTTTGGGCTGGTCTACAGACCTTGTTGACTGCCTCCATCACTCCCAGCTGTTTCAGTATGCCCTGGAGCGTGTCCAATGCCTTCTCTGCCCTGTGTTGTTCCTTCTCTGCCCCTCCGAAGTCATCTAGGTATGGACGGGATGTGTATCCATATAATCCATGTATGTGGGAGATGGCTTCTGACGTTCTCTGCATGAACAGAGCGGAGGTCTTTAGCCCAAAAGGAGGGCAAATGTCGAGATAAATTTCTCCTCTGTTCTGGAAACCGAGCAGGGGCCAGTCGGCAGGGTCTACACGCAGCTGTCTGTAGCCCCTTGAGAGGTCAGTCTTGTACATATAAGTACCTGGCCCCAGCTCTAGTAGTTTATCTTCCATGAATTGGACTGTTGGGAGGCGAATCCGAGCCTCCCTGCCCCAGTACCATTCTCCGTCGACTCCCTCGTTGATCGATGCGCCCGAAGGCCAGGACAAGTCCATTATAACCCTGCGATGAATTGACCCTTTCTTGGGTCTTGTCATCAATGGGCTAATGTGTGTCGGTGCCACTGGGGGGCCGCTGAAAGGGCCCAACAAGGCCGGGTGTCCCAGCTCTGTATCAATATAGAACTGGATGTCTTCCCCGTGTTGAATCGCGGATGCGTGGTTTTGTAAGGTGGATGTAAGGACAGACGTCCTGTCGAAATTTATTGGCCACCCAAATTCAAGGAATGGCACTAACTGTTCATCGTGATACCCCGCAAGGTATTGCTTCCACGCTGGGATGCACAAACCGCTAGGGACTCTGCAACGCGCCCCCTCGAAGTTATAACGTCCATCTGCGGTCACTGTGTTATAAATGTTTCTGAGTTCGCTTTTGAATTCGGCTGGGGAATGAATGGGCCCGAGCTTCGCCCCTCTCTCCCCCTCTCCGGAGTGTTTGTTTACCTCTGTGACGTCAGCCATATTTCCTGGGGTTGGCTGCTCCCCCTCCCCCACACAATGTATCCGATCGCCCGGCCCCTGGGGAAGTGTTGGGACCGTGCTACACCTGTTTTCTCGCTGCATGTCTATCTGAAGAGAGGAAGGACAGTTTAAAATCCGAGTTCTGATACCTGAGACCGCGTATTCGACAAGCGTAGTCTCTGTGTTTGCAAACGACTAATTGCTCGCCACACGACAGATCGATATCTGAAGTGGTGGAATGCAGCAGACGAGGTGTGCGCCCGTGAGCCGTGGCTCTTGATTGGTCGGGAGCGCCACGCGACAGCCAGCTACTTTGTAACTGACGGCCGCACGCGTCTCTATGTAAACAGTGCGGAGACTTCGGGGAGGGTAGCAGGGGTCGCCTCCAGTCATCGCAAATGCCCGGGAATGTACATTCCCCCAAAATGAGTAAAAGAGAAATCCTTATCGTTTCTCATTCTTTTTCTATAAATCTTATGGTAGATCAAATGGTGAATAGTTATTGTCTAGTTGAATCATCAAGAAAAATAGGCCTATAAATTGTATCTTTTGAAACATTTGTCACATCTAGCAACATTTTTTAAATTGAGTTAATTTCTTGGTAATCCTTGAATGATATTCATTCCTCTGCCAATGTTTGCATTGAACCACTCTGGCTCTCGAATCAATTGACAACTGCAGCCAGTCATGGTAAACAATATGGCTTCCTTAGCAACCTGAAGGTACCTGTTGCTGGTTTACCTTTACTTATGAGGGAATTATTTTTAATTTTTACTTCGTTCCTGATATTTAAGACAAATGTTTGAAATATTTGCATTTCTACACACTACATTCCACGTCTTAACAATGTCTTGCTGGTAGATCTCCTCTCTAGAATAAACGTCATCTGGATCTATATCATTTTTGAAAGTAACTTTGGCATTCAGCATAAATTCACAAAATAGTTGAAGTAGAATTGTGAGATGCATTCTGATCATTATTCCTGCTTCTAAGTCCAACCTACCTAATAGCTTTTTGTTTCTAACCTGAACACATTTTTCTGGTCCTATGCAAACGTTTGATTGCATTTTGTCATATCTATATTCAAGATATACATAGAGACATAGGCTTGGTGCCTATATACTTCATATATCAAATGTACATATCAATGTTCACAATCTTTTTTATTTTGTTGATGCAAGTTCATCTCCTTTTTTATCAATAATGTAGCAGTTTTCCTGCATTAAATGTGTACAATGAAATGTATGTTGAGGAATCTGTTTTTGTCTATGCAAATTTTATCAATTCCATGTTCAAAACAGCACATTACTTTGTGCATTAGACCCTTTTATATGTGCATTGCGTTTTTTTTCAATAATTAAGAATAGACATACAGATATTATGCATTTCCATAGTTGTTTAAAGTATTATTACTAGCAGGACCCCGTACACAGCACAGACTTGGTCATACTCAATGAATTTAAGAAAGTTTGGAGGCAGAGATAAAAAAGAACAGCTTGATAAAAATAATCCGACCTTAACCATTCAAAATATTAGAAGCCTTACTGAACCACTTTGTGGCAGCAGCGTCGCTCTTGTTAATTTGGAACTGCAGGTTTTTATTTGATGAGAGCTACCACCTCTCATCCACGTAAGGCTGTTACTTTAGCTTTTTTGAGTCGTCCTTATTTAACACCCGTGGTCTAGACATTCCTATGGTCTGGAAATTTGGGAGCCTCAGTATTTTAGTTTTGGCACATTTCTGGCAAATACTTTTCTGAAATGATCTTTGATAAACGCTTGAAGAGTTCACTTTTTGAGAAGATATGTTGGTTTTGTCTTTGTGTGCCATATTTTGATGTTGTTTGTAGGTCTAGGTGCTTGTTTTTCTCTAGTTGAATCAGCAGATGTAGTGTGTGGACCCTGTGGGACCCTGTTGTGTCATCCGCTGCAGTCGATTGTGCTGCATTGGAATAAAGTGAAAAAAAACATTGAATAAAGTAAAATGAAAACAAATCGTAAACGAATAACTGTAAACAAATTGGACATAAAAGCAGTCCAAACAATTAGTGATACCTATGGCAAGCATTCCATGCAAAAAATCACTTTTCGGATATCCAAAATTCAGCTGAATTTCGGATATCCGTAATTCATTAAAGGATATTCAAAATTCATTTAAGGATATCCGAAATTCATTTACAGATATCATAAATTAAGCTGAATTATGGATATCCGAAATTCATTTACAGATATCCGAAATTCATTTACGGATATCCGAAAATTATATACGGTTATCCGAAAATCAGCTTAATTTCCAATATCCAAAAATCATTCTAAAATTGCATCAGCTCCACCTTTTGAGAGAATTCCATTTTCAAAGTATCAAAACGCCACACATATATTCAAGGTGTTAAGTCATCTATTTACAACTATTTTGACATAGTTTTCAATACTTTCCTCCTAAATAGACTTAGCTTCAGTGTTAAGATAAGGTTAATACACGTTTATACACAAATTGACTAGATACGTATTATCTTATTATTGTTGAAATCCCGTGGTTAGAATGCAGACCTAACTTTCCCCCACGTGTGATGTAGGATAACACGAACAAGAAGTAGTTCCCTCCTCTAAAGTACCATCGTTGCTCATCAACTGATGTATTTCATTAAAGAACTCAGATTGTCTTCCCAAATTATCATTCATACCGAAATAATTAGGAAAAACACAGTTAACTTGTTTGAAAACTACCATTCATCTTCAGAATATATCTTAACAGGAAGTGGAACTACTTTTTATAGAACTCTCTAGTGAATGAAGACAGGAAACGATTTTCCAATATCCAAAAATCAGAGGAATTTTGGATATCCGTAAATGAATTTTGGATATCCAAAAATCATTTACGGATATCCGTAATTCATTTACGGATATCGCATAAATAAGTTGACTCTCCGATATCCGATATCCGTTGTCTGGTATGCTGAAGCTGTTGTAAATGAGTACAATAACGACAGCAACCCACAGGTAGGAAACAATTTGTTTTTGCTACTTTCACTCTTTTTCATGGATATACATAACAGCATAATTTAACCATAGCATAAGCACTTCTCTGATAAAATGTGAGGAATTTCATAATGTCTTTTATTTTTTATAACACTTTTAGTTATTTAAACATAAACATATTGTTTCCTCCAATGATACTTCATTCTCAAAGGCATTCAGTACAGAAGGTAATTACTATTTTGGCTAAAATAATGTTTGTTTCCAGGGCCTCTAAGTAGTAAGCCCTTATGTTCTGCTTGCAACGACGCAAGCAGAACATAAGGTCTAGCAGCCTACATAAAAAGCTCAAACAGCAGGTGATGCATGTCCCAGCCTGCGATTTTATTTGCGATGGGGTCGAGGCCGACCCAACGAGAACATAACGCAAAAGTCGGCAATAACCAGGACGGGCTTTGAACGACGCGTCGGGCATACAGAGGGTAGTTAAACTTTTGAACTGGCGACTGTTCTCGTTGCCAATAACAATGGGGATAAGATAATTGAGAAAAAGCCAGGATATTCAGTGATAGGCTGCTAAGTTGGATTTCATGAAAGAAGGTGATATACTGACGAGATATCGCCTGAATAGATAGTGGTTTGGCATGAATTTGAAAACTATACGTATTTCGAATTAACCATTATACCTTTTTAGTTTAATAAAAATGAAACGGTCAGTCTAATATAAAATTATGTAAAAACAGGTGTTGACAGGTTATAAAACTCTTCTAGTATAGGAATTTATTTCATTAACATTAAGCTTAATTGGCAGAACAAAAACAAGCTCAATAACCTGTTACCACAACAAATACACACACACACACATATATATATAAATATATATAAATATATATATATATATATATATATATATATATATATATATATATATATATATATATATATATATATATATATATATATATATTTATGTATATATATATGTATATATATATATATATATATATATATATATATATATATATATATATATATATATATATATATATATATATATATATATATATATATATATGTATATATATGTACATAAACATATATACATATACATATATATATATATATATATATATATATATATATATATATATATATATATATATATACATATGTATATACGGAAAACCAAGTCAAAAGGACAGCCCAAAGAGCTATCTTTCTCCACTTTTCTCTTAACTGCCCTGGGTTTTACATTTTAATATTAACATAGCTAAAAAGGGTGCTAAAACGCTTTTTAAACCTCTGAACGGAAATAATGGTATTAACTCGTCTGGATCTGTCCAATAAATGGAAACAAAAGATTGAAATACAATTTGAAGAGGATGAACTAGAAAATGCCTTTATTGCTAATCACAGAACAGATGTCAACATGCCTATGAATTACATACAATACAGAATACTTCACTATGGAATAGGTACAACGCGAGAACTAGTCAAGATGAATATCACACAAGATGATAAATGTGGTGAAGTAGAAACTTTTGAAAATCTAGTTAACACATCTCTCTGCCTGGATATACACACATTGATAACATCATTAGGTTTAATAATTATATACTGTATGCCCAACCGATTATGCTGGAAGAACTAAGGAGAAAATACAAGTTGCTCAATATAATCATTTTGGCAATTAAAATGGTAATATATTCTAACCAACAAAACCAGTAGACTGATACTAGATCAACTAAATCCTGTCTTACAGACTTGTTACTGGGCCGAAACTAATGACAAATTACCAACCTTTCAAGGGCTTTGGCATCCACTTTATAATGAGCTTATCATGTTATGGACCTAAAATGTATTGAAGATACATGTACCTTTTGTCAACGACTTATATTACATATTATTATATATGAACTGCATACCTTGCTTTGTGTACAGTTGACTTTTGTGACAATAAAAACGCATTTCAAATTTAAAACACACTTTAAAATCAAAACGTCACAAATGTACGTATTGCGCTGAAATCACACTTAACTAAGGCAATTGTGGCATACACGAGGGTACATCTGTGGTTCAACACATGTCTGACAGGAGCATCCTACCATGATCTCTGTGTGGCCTACCTGCGAGCTGTTATATAATAGGCTGCTATAATAGGGGTATTTCCCATAAGGGAGACCCCCCACTGGGATGGGGCAAGCCGCCTCTGGTGGTTGGTCAGATCCTCTATAACTAGCATTTTAGAGGATCTGACCAACCGCCAGAAGCTGCTTGCCCCACCCCAGTGGGGGGTCTTCTTATGTGAAATACTAGTATTCCTATTACTGTAAATTATACAGAGTAGTTGGCGAAGCATACAATGTGCTTGTGGTTAGGAATACAGAGGAAGAATGATAGAATCTCTAACTACCGCTGCATTATAGCCATGAAGTGATGATGGAAGTTGCAAAACTGTCAGTGTTTTCTTTTATTCTCTCCTCAATATCAGCATACATGTAAGAAAGCAAGGTAGCAACAGATCCTTAATGTCAAAGGAAAAGTAAAACTTCTTTGCTATTTCTATATACATGTAGAAAGCATATTGGCCCTATGGGGGCTCCTCTTTGTTTTGCACAAGTAACAGCAAGCAAATGTCTCTGTATCACCACATCCAAATTAAAGCGAGCTCTTGCTTTAACACATCCATTATTGATCGATACTCCTATCATACTACATGAAAAATAAACACAAGCCTTAGCAACAAGCCACAACATATACAGGAATGTAAGACTGTAACACTTCTATAATCGATGCACTTCTTCAAATATTAAATCATGTTACTATACCTCACGTGAAGATTCTTTAGTCTGGTTGGTCAAGGGCCATATATTAATTGTCATTCTATACTCACTCCTTAGCGGCAGGCTGTGGTCCTTAACAGCGTTTGTTATTGAATTAGATAATACATCCAACAGCGTGTGTTATTTAGTTCAATAACACACGCTAGCCCGAATACCAATGAACACCCGAAAGTAATATAAAAAGAAAGTCCTCTAACATAATGCTTGGACCACCAATGGAATCTAATTTTGTTTTATCAAGCAGATAAGAGGTTAATTGTAATGCTGGTATATAATATGGCGTTTTTAATTGAAAAAAATGGCATTTTTTGATATGTTTTTTGAAATTTCCCAAGGATAGGGATACAGGGGTTCTGAAAGGTATCTTGTAATTGTACTCGTTGATCAGTTGACCGGGATAGCAAATTTGGAGTATCCCACAATATTGCAATGTGCATACCATCACCACTTAGTAGAATGGGAACACACATGGATAATGGAGTTCCACGCACGAAGTCCCTGGTAGTTTTTCCATTTCTGCATGGCCACACATTAAACCACGTCCAGGTTATCAAGTATCTAGGAGTAAGCATCAGCAATAAAATTAGGTGGGACACTCACATCAATAATATTACTGGAAAAGCAAACAAAACCCTTGGCTCCATTAGACGCAAACTCAACATCAGTAATATCAAAATAAAACCCCAGGCCTACAACTCCTTAGTACAACACATCAGCCAGAATGTTGCTTGTCCCCTGCACGTGAAATGCCACTGGGACTATGATGTGCTGAACACATCAGTCCTACATCTCAAGGGCAAGCTGGAACAAGGTCTGGTAATGGGCCCCGCTCTGCTTGTTGATGTAAAACATTGTGTCGGAGTTTTCTGAGAGCCAGAGCCAGAAGCCGTCTGGTCGCCTAGGTAACTGCCCTGGCCGTAAAGCAACTCAAGTTGTTGGGTTTCAGCACCCACTGGAGTTACACCCATGCACTCTGATTCAAGCTTATCTGGTGTGAATCTGTCATCCCCTGTGTCCATTGATTCTTGACAAAGAATTGAAGAGGTATATGTCTCCTGGCCCAAGGTATCATGTACATCATATTCACTAGATACCTGAATAAGGAATTTATTAGAACTCACCTTATTAATTAGGGGATGGAGCCTATCGACGTCAATCTGACAGATGAGCCAACTCCCTCACTAAGTCCATGGTGGAGCCTAGGAAGGATGGTTGGTACCAAATACGACTTCTCATTTATGAAAAGCCCGATCTCCTAGACACAACTGTGTACTGGGTTTAGGTATTGAAAAGCGAGCACGTGTGGCTACTACAAGCTGATTGTCCATATACTGGAACAGATTGATCCTGCACGTATTGAGTAGGGTGCCTACTACCCTTACCAGACGCGTGAATGTTCATGGGGCCATGAATAGGCCAAAAGGGAGCATGTGAAACTCGTTGACTGTTGTGTCTGTCGTAGACTGTTCTGTTACTTTTTGTCAGGATGATCTATCTTGACATGAATGTAGCTGCCCACATATATGTGAGGTGGCTCCCCACATCAAACTTTGGCCCGTGTCTGGGTTTGCACCTGGAAAGCCGAGCGTTAGAAGTTGGTAGCCAACTGCTCTGCCAAACATATTCCTTGCCTGTTGTCACAGGCTAGGTGACAGTATGCTGATGAGCCGAATGGATTCTTGGAGTTAAAATTGGTAATTATCCAGAATTTTACATAAGCCATTGCATCCTCATCATTAGTCTGAGTTGGCAGATTTCCAGGCCGACGCATGCCCCTGGAGGGCGTACAGATCAGGGATGGAGACTTTGTCATGACTGAGGTTGACAGTCACATGGAATGTGTCAAGGGTGTGGTGATACCGGCACATTTGGCATAATAGCAACGCCCATGTCCATAATCCCATTGTCTGAAGCTCGAATGACTAGTGTTCACTCAGCACCACTTCCTCTGATACCGGATGGGCAGACGGTGAAGGCAGAATATGGAGTGCAGATATCCAGGAACACAAAGGAGTGAGCATCCATGTGATGGCTGGTGTACCTTTGACCAACAAGCCCATCCTCACGAGAAGGACAGGGCGTTCTTCTGCAAGAGAGAGAACCTTTGGAAGAGGTGCCAGGGCTGACGTGGGTGCCATTGCCACTAAACACTGTTAAGTGGGGTGCGCAGCTTGAGGCAATATGGCAAACGTCTGTGCCAGAAGCAGCTCCCGCATGCCCTCGATGAGGAGACCAGACACCATGGGACGTGCTGGAGTGGCTGAGACAGATGCCTTTAACCTGTGGGTGTCATCCCCCTTCATCTATGGAGAGGAGTAAGATGATGAGAAGTGGCTCTCGGAGGAGTGTATACTCTGCCTTTGCCTAGGAGGTGATGAGTCTAATGAGGGCGAGGAAGATTGGGAGGGCGCTCTCACCCCCTGTTTCCTATGTGAGGTCCTCGCTACACCCTTAGAAGCTGTAGCTCCCGCGGGTTCCTCCTGACAGGCTCCCTTTACGTAGCATTCACATGAGATAAGTCGGGCCGGGGGCTAGGGAGGACGCTCTTATCCACTGTTTTTTATGTGAGGTCTTCACTACACCCTTGGAAGCTGAAGCTCCCTCAAGATCCTCATCAAAAGCCATGACAGGCTCCCTTGACGGGGCATTCACATGATACCAGTGGTGCCATGGGCTTGGGCTAGACCTCTGGGAGGCTGGGTAGTTCTGTTTCTTCTGGACTGCCCTGAGCTTTACCTGAAAGCACTGCCAGACCTACGTTGCTCAGTCTGGGCACACCAGTCAAGATGGACCTGTCAGCATAAAGGCCAAATGCATCCCGCAAAGATAGTGGTGAATCCATGGCTTATTGTTGACGTGGCACATTGCCCAGGGGGAGCATATATATCTATATCTATATCTATATCTATATCTATATCTATCTATCTATCTATCTATCTATCTATCTATATATATATATATATATATATATATATATATATATATATATATATATATATATATATATATATAGATATAGATATATATATATATATATATATATATATATATATATATATATACATATACAGTCAAACCCCTATTAAGCGACCGCACAGGGGAAATATCAAAAGTGGTCTTTAAAAGAGGTGGTCTCTTAAGAAGGGGTTGAGGGTCTGAGCGAGGTTATTGAAAAACAAAGAATTTCCAATAATGACCAGGTATTATTGAGGTTGTTTAGCTGCGTTTGTTGAAATTTCTTCATTAATATTTTAAGAATAAACAATTCAGAAAAATAAAAGTTGAACTATATCATTAATTGAGGACCCTCAGAAATGATATACTTTCAAATTTACCGATTATTTCTTTATTTTATTGTGCCCTTTCCAATATACAAGGCGTTTAGGCATTCAAGTGGCAGTTGAATGAAGGTCCATTTACTCTTAGGGATACGATTTCGTGGTCGTTGGTCACGTCAAGCAAGTGGTGGTTTAATAAAGGTAAAATATACAGGGAATAGCCTTGGGGGGATTTGAAATGGTCGTTCAAGGCAAGTGGTCCTTTAAGAGAAGTGGTCGTTGAGGCAAGTTTGACTGTATATATATATATATATATATATATATATATATATATATATATATATATATATATATATATATATATATATATATATATATATATATATATATATATAAATATATATATATATATATATATATATATATATATATATATATATATATATATATATATATATATATAAATAAATATATTAATATAAATATATCATATATATACACTTATATATATATATATATATATATATATATATATATATATATATATATATATATATATATATATATATATAATATGAGACCTAGAAAAAACTTTATTAAAGCATATTCAAATTCATATAATTGGTATATTCTTTACTAAAGTGGGATGGTTTACGTGCTCATTTTTGTTCATTTTTCCATCATCTTACAACCATAATTGTAAGTGGGTAGCCAAAAATTGAAAATAAACACGAGGTTCAACAAAATACAATGTAATCTTGCAAATATGGTCCGCATATATGTCTGTTTCTAGCAGTCATAAGGTAATATACTATCACTGATTTTACACTTGTTATATCATAATAAAGTTTAGCTGAAACACGATAAAGTACACATTTCAATATTTTGAAATATGAAATATTTAGTAAGGATGTATCCACCCCTTGATTTGTGTCAATGATATTCTTTTACTCATATAGGTGAAGGTATGCCTCACTTCGTTAATGGCACAACTGCTATCCCTTCCGCTGGTGATTGACTGGCAGTATCCCAGATGGCTTGATAAGGTATTAGTTTTTCCCAAGTGCATTAACTACATAAACAGTGTTTCCAACGGAGGGTCCTGTCATAGTAGCACTACCTGTGTACAACTTGCAAAGTCCGGATACTTCTGAGTAGACGTACTGCACACAGGAGCTATGCTCAAGACAGAGACCTTCGCAACGAATGGCACGTTTAAATGTTGCTTCTGCTATTGTTGAACCAATTAGATCCTTGTCTTTACCAATCTCTTGAACCAGGATTTCTGTGGAGAGAGCAAGAACTTAAATATAATTTACATGTGCAAAGGGAAATGGGCACTCTGCAGTGGTTCTCATATCAAGGGTATTCAAAGATTCTTTTCCTCTTTCATAGACTAATCTATTTTTTAAATTGTTTATAATACATATCAGAGTCCCCAGATATAACTTGCCAAAGAAAATCTGCAATTCATCAGCATGTAATATTGCCTTTTCTATACGAAATCAGAAACTACCACCTCAAGAACAACATGGGTTCAATGTGTTTAAAGTTTATTGCCAGAAGTATACTATGTCTAGTGCTGTGATAGTTACTTTACAGTGATATGTGGCATGTTGAAGTGTGCACTTTTCAATGCATATTGCAGAATGCTTTCATGTTATGACTCTCATCAGTTGTTTTCATCATTTCTGATGAAATCAGGATTTTTACATCATGCAAGATTGTTTGGATTGGTGAACGTTGCATAGGTCTACCCAGACAAAGTTCCCCTACCCTACGCTAACAAGGTTCCTTGCAGAACTTACAAACCTGGTTTTCTAATAAGCCAACATGAATGGTGTGTATCAAGATTACATTAGACCAGTACTATTCAGATCACAATTGCGCTTTAATTTACCTAATTACACCCTAGATAGTATTTAGAGTGAACAAACCTTGCCAACTATTTAGCACAATAGACATCTTAGCTATATTTCCTGATCTGTGACAGACTTTCAATCTCTTGGATGTCCAAATAATGCCCTGACACCTTGTTGGCTAAGGCCTTGTTAATTATTCCATAGGGATTCATTCCTTGGATGCTTTCAGGCTCCAAACAATTCATTCATAAAACAGTTGATGGTGCTTTGAGATATGTGGATTATTATAATAATGAGGTAAAGATCATAATTACCATTTGCTCTGGGCTCAGCATAAATCTCTACTTCACAGAGGGTGAGTGGATCTGTATTTGGAGCTTTATCGATCATTACATAACGAGCAGGGTAGATCCTCTCACAGGTCAGAGTGACAGTGGCACCTTGAGACACTTGTCCAGGGTGGTGGTAGCAGCGCCGTAATTTCTTCCCCTGTTTTGCTTCATTCAGTGACATTCCCCATCCAACCAACACATCAAAATTCCGCAGTCGGTCACCTATATTAACAAACAATTCAAATTGATATGGTTACTGCTTATTGACAATTTTAACTGAGGCTCACTTCTTTTGGTCTGATCATATGTGATAGTCAAAGATGTCAATCTCTAACAATGTAAGGATTTGACATCCAAATACATTATCAACTCAAAACAATATAAAGGTTCAATGTCAATTTACACTATCGGTCATATTTAGTTTAGAAACTAATACTTATGTTTTAACAGATTAACAGATTTTCAGCTCTATTACAGTGAGTCAAATGTGAGGTATGACATAGTAATGTTGTGTATGTGGAATCCGCAAAAATATTTTACTTATCATCATACATGTTATGAGAGGTATGAAACTAGCTATTTTGAGGCGTTGATTTGATTCATTGTCAGTTATATGACTAAGTTATTAATATGAAATTTAATCTTTTCCTTTAAACTTTATTCAAAATATAGATCATGCTTCTCTTACATGAACCTGATGGCTACCTGATTTGTAAAGTATGAGTACACCTTAATCAATTGGCAAAATATTCTACAGCCATACATTTGATGAAACCTCTGATGAAATATAAGCTATCCCAATAGACATTAACAACAAATATACTCATCTTCACATAATAATGCAATATTCTTTCCATCTGGTACAGAATACCTGATAGATTTGGTAATATGCTAGTTTTCACTAGGATTGGTTTAAATGGTGAAATAAATAGAAAGTATCCACACCAAGGTCACTAAATAAAAAGTAAGTGTAACATATAAAGAATATTATGAACAAAAAGGAGGTAGTAATATTAACCGATCTAGAATATCAAAGAGCCTGTTATGCATACCATCGGTAAGTGATATTTGGAAATCAGCATTTGGCAATAAATTGGAAATCATACTCACCACAGCAATCTCCACGATTGGTCACTTCAACTGTTGCTAATCGATAGACCTGTTGTAAGTCTACCAACCACCAGGTGTCATGATCATGAGATTTAGTGTGTGTACAGCTGTTTAGCATATAATTTGTAGCCTTGTTACCATCCACTGCCTTATTTGAATCATGAGAGGAACTTTGAAAAGTTGGCCGTTGAAATGCTAGATTGTTCCTTCCCTGTACAGCTGAAATAGGTGCAATGCTAAGTTTGTAGGCATATCATACACGATGGAGGTCTTACATTCTTAACAATAGAGCTTCTTGGAGAAGACACAATTGCAGTGATATAGTTACTGAATGACAAACCCTTTAAAAAATGAGACACCAGCAGAGAAACCTGGTGCAGATACCTTCCTCATTGTGAAGGGGAGGGGAGCTATATTCCGGCTTGTTGAAAACAACTAATACAGAGGTGATGTCAGAAATTAAGAGACGGAGGATTTCGAATTGGCAACCAAGATGAGAACATGCATTGATTCTGTGCTGATAATGATATGCAGGTTAGATATTCACAAGTCCAGATCGGTTACACAGATGACGTCCGTCATCACATACTAGTATCAGAAAGTTGCGTGTGTGCCTTGACTTTACATATCGTCTCTATGCTTTAATATGTATCCTCCCAATGCCTGAGCTATTCGCTGTTGCTGGCTGTCAAGCATGTCCATTCATACAGCAATGATATAGCTAAATGGAAGCCTACATGTCTTCTACATGAGTATGGTAGGGAGTATGCGGTTTGCCATATATGCAACTTACTTTCAGAATTCTCCCTCCAATGTAAATAGGTTTGAAAGCTTTTTGATATACTAGTATATCTCCAAATAAGAGTATCCACATGGGGGAACAGGCCAGCACGGGGAACGTAGACATTTCCTTAAGGCTAAGTATTGTACGAATTACCAGCAAGTCCATTTCCTGTTTAAGACATCATAGGTAAATAGGAGGGGAGGGGTAAATCAGTGTCCCCCGATTGTTAGGTTAGATTGCACATTCATATCGCACCGCAAAGCAGCTGTACCAGTGCAAAGCACGCCATTGTCTGTTAGACATTATTTTTAAAACCATTAGACCCAATATAGATTATCAGGTAGGATGACTCTCCTTGAAATCTTTTTTTCATGGGAAAATTCAGTACTTAGTCTGAAACATTATGCATCAACCATTTGATATCCAGATAGGGCCCCGTTGAAAGAGGTACTGGGAGGACATTACAATTACACAGAAGGGGGAAGGCAAGTGTAGCGGCAGGGCGCTTAAGGCCGCAGGATGAGTAGAAAATGTCAGTGTAGTAAGGATCTGTGCACCCAAAAAGTGAGTGGCGGGCGCACTGATCCAAGCCCATAGTACATGTGGAAGGTTCATGAATAGGGCACTGATCAACACGTGGGGACGTGGGAAAAGGCAGATAGAAGATGAATGGGTGGAAGTTGCATAACGTAATAGTCATGTGCAGCAAGTTAGTATGCAAGTGACAATACCAACATCATAGGGAACTTAGTTAAGGGAACATATCCTTCATCAACATATATAAATTAATACTATATATACCATTTAACTATATATTTTCTTGAAGAAATTCTCAACTTTATCACTTTAGTTAATTTTTCTGTTGAAAGCAACAAGCTGACCACTTCACAGATCTCATATTCTATGTGAAGGCTAGGCACTACTCACACCCATTACACCACTAGTATATATTTTCTTGAAGAAATTCTCAACTTTATCACTTTAGTTTTTTTCTTTCTGTTTACTTCATGTATCACAACTGTGGAAATGTCTATTATAATGCAAAGTTAAAAGATCGTTTTTAGTCAGGGCCCAACACAAAGTCATCAGCCCTTATAGCGAACGACAATTCAAACAGACTTCCTTTCAGCGGTTTTGACCAACAATTCAGTTTAGTAAAAGTAAAGTAAAAAAATAACTTAAATAAAGTAATCGTTATTTTGAGTAGGAAATATTTCAAAGTGCCACCTGTAGCACTTGGCGGCTTGATATAAAATGTAGAAAATAGAGGCCTGATGGAATCGATCCTACGTCCCCTAAACAGCTAGTCAGACCAGTGTGCGACCAATTAGGCTATTGGACCTTATACGCTACTTGACTATGTGAAAATAAAATTATATTCATGATTTCCCGCAACTCTATTTGGGATCGTGCCTAGCAATTCGGGAAAAATTTTGTTATTTACAACTTGGCCACTTTTTTTTTAATACCCCTAAATTTAGATTCGGTTCAAATATGAATTTGATCTTCCCCCTTCAGGCCCCTTGTCATTTCAACAGGTGCTTCCGTGATCATATGTCGCTGACTAACTAAGACGGCAACAACCGGCAGATTGCTGGAATGTCGTTAAAAAACAATTACGAGCGCCAAAATAACCGTACATTTGTTTTGTACATTTTTCAAAGACAGGTTTTCTTTCCAAATTTTCAGAGACAGATTTTTTTTTCAAATTTTCAGAGACAGATTACTTATTTTTCATATAATTAGAAACGTTATTTTTAAAATTTTCAGAGGTTTGGGAAATATTAAATATTAAGTTTATGAAGACAGTATATTTTAATATTGTATTACCTTTTAGACACATTCTCCAGAAGCGGATATCCTTTAGCTGCGATTACTGTTTCATTCTAGTCATATAGGACTTTTATGTATTTTATAAGAATTACCTTCATAATTACAATGCTCACCTCAGTATGAGTGGTATATTTCAACAAATATGTATTGCTTTTATTTTATCTTAGCATGTAGCTTTGCAGGGGGTGGGGGTATTTCAGGAGTGATCTACTTTTAATAATCAATAAAGATTTGTAATTGATATGATACTTTTATATATAATTGTGAATATCACAAAACAAGTTATCTAGCTATAATAATCCATTCTTTAGTTTATGGTAATGGTCTATGACCAATATCACTGACTAGTTTAAAATTATAGTGTATTTCTCAAGCAAGGTCTCTTGGGAAAAATAGCAAAAGTAAGTTTAGAGTTGTCCACCCAACACAGCCATTTCCTGCCACTCAAAATGAGAATTAAGGACATGCTACTTTGAATTATTTTACAATATCTTTTCTAGCAGCATGGCCATTGTAGGTTATTTTTCAGATACTATTATTAGTTATTTTTCAGATGTTAACCTATCAGTTTATCCTTCTAGACCTGACTATGTCTGAGGAGAATTAGCTTGTTTGTTCTACAATAATCAGATGAACAGGTCCAACAGTCAACAGAACAAATTGAACCACACCATTTACGTGGAAAGAACTTTATCCAGGCCCCGGGGGGGGCACTCAGGTACAGAGGGGGGCCGCACCTTCGTTACGTATTTCGCGGAAGAAGGGGTCTTTTTTTAAGACCTCCGCATGTCCGCGATTTTGTAAAAGAAGGGTACTTTTTTGTACCCAGGTACGAAGTATGGGGGTCAAAATCCCCTTACAATCCACGAAATATACGCGGCTCTGACGCCGAGTGACTCCCGAAGTGACTCAGGGCTTCCGAGTTTGCTGCCGCCACTTGCTGCCGCTAAACAAGCAGAGGATTATAAAATCTTAAGTTAAAATACGTGTTCCCGTTCATCCAATGTCAGTGTTTTGATAAAAGAAGGGGTGTTTATTTAGTGGAAAAAATCAGCGTTTTATTAAAATAAGGGTGCTTTTTTGGCCAGAAATCAGTGCTTTAGGGGTATTTTTTAATTTTGATAACGAACGTATGCGCCCCCCTAAATACCCAAGTGCCCCCCCCGGGATCCAGGCCAGACTATTTTCGAGGAATGTCAGCTTAGCAGTTCTTAAACAATATGAAGAGGGATTAGTCCAACCGTCCTAACAGAACTTAATAAATGACATGGATGTATCCTACATCCTCTGTCTATCTGACCAGGGGTCTTCACATTTGTAAAAAGATATGTGGCAAATATCATAACCTTGTTTAACGTTAATTTTGGAATGCATGACAGATTATTTATTTCTTTGTTTTCCAGGGACAGGATATTTTCAAAATGTTCAGAGACATACTATCTGTTTTGCCAATTTTCAGAAACACGTTATTGTTTTCCAAAATGTACATGTCCCTCCCAATACTAGTATATCAAAAGGTCTATGCCTTACCAGTGAAGAGTTGAGGTGTGCTACCTACAGTACTGACGATTAATTCCTGCACCAGTCGACCGGGTGCCTGGCAGTGCCTGGTTGCACAAACACCCATTGCTATAGTCTGTCTGACTCAGGTTTGGCAATCGCTTTTTCCATTTTTTTTGTGACAAAACGTTCGTGTTTGCCATCCAAACTTGGCAAACCACTTTGGAGCACTACTACGTGTATGTACAAACTTACTTTTTGTCTCAACACCGCAAAATGTTGATTTTGCTCATTAGTTCCTGTTGTAAAATGTGCACATTGTCGACAATACGATCTCGCGCGTTTGTCTGTTGCAAACAATACAAACACGCGAGATCGTATGGTTGGCAATGGCCAAGTTTTACAATGGGATCTAATGAGTAAAATCAACATTTTGCGGAGTTGAGACAAAAAGTATGTCAATACAAACACGTAGAGTACTGCTCCTAAGATGTTTGCCAAGTTTGGATAGCAAACTCGAACGTTTTGTCACAAAAAATGGAAAAAGTGATTGCCAAACTTGAGTCAGACAGACTATAACATGCCACAAAGGTAAGCCAAACGCATAAATGACCCATGTAGCTTGCGAATCAATGCACGTTCAGTTATGAGCTCATCTATGCATCCATGCCCAGAACATGGGCTGTCAATGGGGCGTGCGGTCGTGTATTATGCCCGGCTGCCCACGCATTTAGTGCAGGAATTATATGTCCCCACTGTACATGTCATGTGCTATCTCCCGTCACTGTGGTTACCTTAACGATTCACTATGAGTCTGTGACTAACTAGCCATGATTAGTAGAACATCTTTAAAAAAGTATATTCCTTTTAATTCCATACGAATGAGACTTGTTTCACTGGAGATCAAGATAAACTACTCGATGAGAAAGTAATTTGTCCTAGAGAAAGCCAATTCTCTAGGAACATCATATCAACAATTCATTAATTCTATATCCCAGGGAGAAAAGAAGTTTTCATTTTCAGAGTGAAAGTCATTGAAATAAAAATGCCCAGTTCCTACCTTGCATAAGTATGCAGAAAATGAGTAGAGAATAAAAGATGAACGTCAACTGGTGTGCCATTCTCATCATCATCTCCTCTTGATCCTACTCATGACCACTCCATACAGGCTGCGCAAGTGAGGAGAAAAACAACTGCTAATGAAATATGTTATGTACAGGTGAATTGATTGTGTTAATTGTAAACAGCATAGGGTCTCCATGACAAAGGAAAGTATAAAATATGCATGCCTTCGATTGGCAATAACAAGTATTTGTGCGTCTCGAGCGTGCGCATGCTGCACAAAACAATAGGCATGCCCCAATGGGGTTCTGAGTATAATAGTTTTCACTAAGTGATGGCAATGGAGGCTACCTTTAGCTGGCTGGGACACACACACTCTGCAAAGTAGCTATGATGTGGCTCATACTGCTAGGCCATGTATATATATAATATATATATATATATATAATATATATATATATATATATATATTATATATATATTATATATATATATATATATATATAATATATATATATATTATATATATATATATATATATATATATATATATATATATAGTATATATATATATATATATATATATATATATATATATATTATATA
>OZ012693.1:27930479-27933867 GCA_963942565.1 Maea johnstoni | reverse complement strand
ACGTCACAAATTGTTTACAGACAGTCACAAAATGCTGGCTCTGTGACAACTGGGAAAGACTAACAAGGAAATGTACATATTTAGGAAGAGTGCCTATTCGAGCAGAGAATGGACATGCATTTCCAATTTCCCTGCGATAAGGATCCCCGAGTGCCATTATCTAGATTCATTACTCAGTGTATTCTACCGTAACACTTGGCTGATCCTGCACGGACCACACACGTTAGCTGGGTAGTCTTAGTGCAGCGAAATTTGCATAAGTACCAATGTACCCAAAGTCAAGGAAATAGTTCAACGCGTACTGATGAAGATTATTATGCATACCTAGATATTAAATTGTTCAAATCAAAGGCCACAGTAGTATGTTCTTTTATGTGCATGTGCTACACTTGGTAGTTTTTGTTGGCAAGTTTGACCATACCATGTTTAGACACTTTTGCGGAAATACACTAATTTGCAAGGTATATGAATGGCATTTGGTTTTCATTCAGATGAAACAGTCTATTTGTGGCTTCTCAAAAATATGTTTGGTATCCTATTTGATTAAACCATTCCTGCACACCACAAGATTATTTTACACTTTGTTGGATGTTCATAATTTTTAAAGAAATTCCTGTATCTTTAAAACAATTTGTATACATACTTTTGACAAAATATATTTCTAAAATCATTTTCATACCACTATTTTGATAATGTGCAATGGATGTATTGAATGTATAGATTACATTAGATATTTTCTGAAGCATAGACAAAGTACACTAATGCCTACTCAATGACAAATCAGAACAGTTCCATGCATACTTGGACCCCATAGATAGTTTCAATTTGAATTTCAATTAACTTCAATTTTTGTCAAAAAACAAACACTCTCTATAGAAGTAACGAGTAACATTGGTAGTATTTTATTTTTTGAATTTCGGTTATGGCCATTACTTCTGCCAAATTTATGCGAAAACGTGACTATTCAGTTGTAAGTGTTCGAGGAAACCGGATTATCGAAAACCATCGCCCAAGCCCAAGTCACTGGCAACTTTCTCACTCATCCCGGCCGGGAACCGATCCACCGGATGCAATCGTTGAAAGATAGAAAGTGGTGGTGAGGATGCCATGTACCTATGCTATGAGATCTTAACTACTTAGAGGTGGACTATGGAATACTAAACTTATAAACCAATAACACATATAAGTACACATAAGTACAAAACGATGCTTCAGTGGTAAATTAAACGTGTATGTATAGGTTGTTGCACACTACTCGTGATCTATGGAGAATTATTACAATTAAATATGATGTCACTTTAAAGCCGTCATGTGTTTGAGTGTCCTTGTAATAGAGCCCTAGCGGCAATATCAGATAGTGCCCGCTAGCTATGACATGTTTTCCATTTAACAGATAAAGTTACGAGTTATCTATCTATCTACCAATCTGTCTATCTGTTGTCTGTAATATATATATATATAATATATATATATATATATATATATATATATATATATATATATATATATATATATATATATATATATATATATATACATATATACATATATATATATATATATATATATATATATATATATATATATATATATATATATATATATATATATATATATATATATATATATATATATATATATAAATGTATCTATGTATGTATGTATGTATGTATGTATATATATATATATATACATATATATATATATATATATATATATATATATATATATATATATATATATATATATACATGTATATGTATATATATGTATATATAACGAATGAATATAATATAATAATAATAATAATAATAATAATAATAATAATAATAATAATAATAATAATAATAATATATAATGAATGTTCACCATTAAAAGGATTTTTCTGTGATGTTGTTCTTGGTACGTTTACTTACACAGGAGGAGCATGCAGATGGAATCCATTATATTTCAAACTGTTTGCATGCAAATATATGATTCCACTAAATGCATTTCCGAATATAATAACACAGGGCGTGGAAGTCTTACATATGAGAATATATCAAAAGGCCATCCTCCAACGCGTGCTGTCATTGTTAGGGTTTTATACTGCCTGCAGCCTCAACGCTAAATGCGGACTGTAGTGATGATAGTGTTTTAACCTTGTTCTGAAGTTTATGGCTTTGTTATAAAAAGCGATAAACATGCATCAATGGAAATGATATAGAGGCGGAGCGAGTCGGGTTGATTGATGTACGTTTGTATATAGAAATCTGATATGATAACACGTCTTAGGTAAACACTGCACGTTATATCAATCACGAAAAAACAAGTATGATAATGTTAAAGGAAAGATGAGTAGGAGATGTCGACAACTAACCTAGACCATAGGTAAGGATGAAAAATAATGGAGAAATACAATAGATTTTGCAAAACCTTTTACTCATAAAGGTATGTAATATTATACATTGAGACTGAACTATCATTGTTAGATAATAAATGTGGGTTTTGCAATTTTGTTTGTCATTACCTTTCTGCCATATAATGGTTAAATAGGGACTAAGATGAATTGTTGGGGTATGAGAGAGAGTTGTTAGTGACTTTGGGTTAGACGGTTGTTTTCGTCGGGTACTCCCGTTTCCTCTACCACTTAAAACTGGCTAGTCACAATTTAGCCTAGACGTGTCGGACACAGGGACGATAGAGAGAATTTCAAATTGCAAAGTCCTAATCTGAGTTGTCATTGATGAAGAAAGGCAAAATCACCCGAGCAAAATCACTGAATAATAACCAGTCACTGACAATTTTCTCACATGCCTCAAACAGTAAATAGCACTCGTTATAACTGGTGTAAAGTTTGGAAAGATACCTGCTGATACAAATGGCTTTAATGATGTTATAACAACATTATTCGTAAAGCGACAAGATAGAAACAGAGTCGACCGAGAACCTATTCTCTTCATCAAAGTGCCCAAAGTGAGGACATTTGGTTGTAGAGTTACCGTAGATGGCACCTCAAAACGCCGCACCTTCCCTAAAAACGACAAACTAATTTCTATATAATTTATAGTTGATAAACACACAGCTAAAAATGTTAACAGTTCGTTTCCATTGACACCCTTGGTTTTAGGGTTACTCTTTGATTCTTGAAAACACCCGGCCCGACCTTAATCCAAACACGGACTTAGCCAATACTCATCACGAAACGTAGATCCGTCCACTGTTAACAGTTGATCACGTGATGACGTAGATATGTAGTAGGCTGATACTGGGGGTGGAGAGGTCAGTTCAGGGTCAGATATATACACGAAACATGTTGGCAAGTCCGAATCAGAGTGGAGTAAATTAACTACACAAGGACCCTGATCAATTGTTAGGATATCCTAATATGACGTCAAGATTTGAAAAA
>OZ012693.1:27917979-27925479 GCA_963942565.1 Maea johnstoni | reverse complement strand
TTGACTACATTAAGACGAGGACAAAAAGGTTAATAAGGAAATTCCATTCCGTCCAATCGATACATGTCCTTGCGCCGTTCACTCGGCCATTGACCAACTTCATGCATAATTTACTAAAGACACGAAGTGCATACAGCGGATTAAAAGCTACTTACCCTAAGAGGCATAGAATTTGATATGATTGAGAAAGCCTGCAGTCATTTGGAAGCCCATTTGGCACTACCATTCTACAGCCTTTGGCGCTTTACCAGCCCCATAAAACCCACTACAGGTGCGTCTGTGGATCACGTGACCAGATGTTCTTAACTTAACCAATCAACACTCGGGAGCGACCAACAAGCCAGATATTTCTGGTTAAATTTCTCAAGCAAAACCATAGTTGGGAATGTATCTGAAGGCTAGATATTAATCAGAATACTAACAACAACTCCCTTTCAAATATTTTGTAGAAATGTAATCGGAAGTGTTATAGGTCAAGATAATGATGTAAAAATGGAATTATTCTTGCATGAATAGGTTATTGAGTAATTTATGTAAAATTTCTGAAAATACGTACATTTTCAGTTAAATTCCTTTCTTAACACACAAAAGGACAATTACACCATGAATAAAACATAGGCCCAAATAGTTTCTTAGAGCATTCCATCCTTATACCCAAGTTCCCACCACTGCCAACCGCCATACAAGAAATATATTACTGTTTAAACACATACTTACATACACGACATGGAGGTACTGGGAGCGGCCATTTTAGTATATTAATAGTTTATCTCAAGCTGTTTGGTACCCATATGCCATTAGCAGTAGGGTAGCTGTTATTCATGGTGTAATTGTCCTTCAACCAACTCATAACTAAAGCTCTCCCAAATGATGTCAAGATCTTGTGATGCTCCTTTTAAGAATTTATTTGGAATTAAATTGTAACTTAAAGATATGAAGGATTTGATCACATTTTGAAAACTTTTATAATTAGTCATTTCGTAATAAAGGTACCTCTAGCTTTTGAAGAACATGGTGGCTGCTATGCTCGTGAGCTGAACTCTCATTGTCATCCGTCCACACCTAGTACTTCCATTGTAAAAAATAGATGCCATCTAACAGGAATTAATGATTTGGGGATAAATGTGGGTAGTTATTTGAAAAAAAGATAGAAGTGAATTCTGTATAGATTTTATTATCTTCAGGTGGTTTCTGTTGTTAATCTTTGTATAAAGGCCAAGGAAATCAGATTATAAAATATTGAAAAGTTTAACATTCACCTAAATATGTATGTTAAGAATATGCTTAATAACGATATGGTTTACGGGTATGTAATACTTGAATCTCATGGACCTGCTATGTACCATTTTCACATGTCAAAATGAAGTAGCTGGTCATCAAAAAGCTTCTGTCACTACATCTAAGATCAATAGATTAATAACAAGAATAAGTTAATGACATAGTGATAATTGTGGTAAATGCAATAAAACACAATACGCAGTTTTAATCAAAGTCCGGTTTATTCTTCACTTTGATTCTATGCAACTAAGAAACTAACGGCGGGAAATATGTGACGTCAAACCTTACCAAACGAAACATATATTTGACCATGCACTTAAATAGTTAGACCCAACATTATCGTAATTAATTCGTTATATACTTTGATACAAATGTAGATTGTTTTATATAATCCTAATGCTCGTTTATACAGAAAATATTTCATTAATATGTTATGGTTATATTAAAGCCATTCAACAACGGTCAAATTGTTTGGTGTGCTCTGACGTCACTATGACGTAATATCATACAATCAACAGTGCCCCTATGAGTAGCTATAGGAACTATAGGAACAAGTGATGAATGTTTCCAGTGGCTCTCTTTGAAAATATATATACATATATGGACACATGCATGTGAAAATATACGTGAACTATCTTACATGGATATTGTACATTATTGTTATTGCTGCTAAAGTAAAACCATAAAACAAGATCCATTTGGGGAAAATCAAAGTATTGTCTTCCTGATTTGTTCGAGAGTTGCGTTTTGATTTACATTGTATAATACATATGATTTTGAAAGCAGTTAACAATTTCACAAATTCTCCACCTAGGGTCTGTCCTCACTATTACTAGGTTACTTTTACTTCCATTTCCAATATATCAATGTAAATCCCGAAACATATCATAAGTTACTACCTGGAGAGCGGAATTCTAAGAAAAGTGCTGAAATAGGTAATCTAAGCCCATGGCATGATTCATAGTCGTAACTCAACTGTGTGAAACTGGCCCAAGATAGACTTTTTCCATCATTAGGTTATGCAGTAGGGCATGGAGTTTACTTCGTTTGAGATAATTCCAGACTTAAGACCAGTCATGTTCTAACTAACAACACCCTAGTTAGAGAAAAAGGAAAGATATGATTAGTCAAGTCAGACATTATTCTTCCATTTAATACAATATCCATTAGTCGACTGAAGTTCTCACACAATAGAAAATACCCCGATGTCAGTGTGGCAGCAAATCCTATTCCCCAATTAACAACATATTTCAAGAACCTTTAAGCGAACATGTAGCAGCATCAGTTGTTACCACTATTCAGGTGTCAAATTTCATAATTATAGCACAAATAACTGACTAATCATAATTAGTTCATAGGATGCATGTACACTCAATCCAAGTGCAGACAATAGCTCTTTTCACCTGAAATGATTAAGGAAACTGATCGCCCAAATTCTAATATATAGAAAGTATTCTACGAACTTAATTTGGAAAGGGAAATTCGTGTTTCGAACATCAAACTTAGCAGGTATATGGACAGTTATACATCACAAAATCGATGAAAGAATCACGTTCTTGTATATTAGTCTCGTTTTCACGAGACTTCAAAGCACGAGACTTCACGCTTTTCACGTGACCAAATGTGTCATGACGTCTACCACTACAAGGTATCTGGTATATCAAATTCACATGCATATAGCCCTAGTTTCTACACATATCTACAACGACTTCTTATCAAGTCCAACAACAGGATTGTCACCCATTTCAAATGTACAATACATATCTGTTTGAAATCAATTACATAGTTAACATAGTTTATATTCATCAATGGACCATGTACAAATAAACAAATGCTCAATATCGAATAACGTTTCTAGCTGATATCGAGGCTGCAACTGTCACGGAGTATAGATTTGGTCAAAGCCAGACCTTTCACGTCACGCTATTACGTCATTCCATTACTCTACAATAAACAGTATTTATACATGTAGGTGTGGGTATATATTAAACTGGTTTCTGGTTGGTAAAGGCCTCACTATATATATATATATATATATATATATATATATATATATATATATATATATATATATATATATATATAAATATATATATATATATATATATATATATATATATATATATACATATATAGTAACCTCCAATAAATAGCATGGTGACAAGTGGTTGTTTTTGCTTGAGAAATGTACATATTTCAAAATCAGATAGTGTTGCCATTATAATTTCAATTTTGCATTTATGATGTCTACATAGTCATGGTTATTGGCACAAACAATTTGAAAAAAGAAAGCAAACGAGAGAACAAAAATAAAATCATGAAATCTCCTCGTACACACTATGGAAACTCTCTGTTTTACGATTGGTTAAGTAAAGTGCAGCAGGAATTGATAGGTATAGTTGACAGTTGACACCCACTTCAACTATCAATCTCAAAAGAGATTTTAGTTGATCACAACGATATTGAATGATATATATATATATATGTATATATATATATATATATATATATATATATATATATATATATATATATATATATATATATATATATATATATATATATATATATATATATGACTCTCCCCCCTACTCGGTGGCAATCCTTGCCTCCCACTCGGTAGTAAATGACGTGTGTGATCACTCGTCCCATGTGTGTGGCAATAGGCATTGTTTATACCTGATATCAGCCAATTACCAATACTTACAACACTCAGGAGCCTCCCCCCTCGTTAGTGCCACGTCAAAGACTCCCTATAGACACAGACTTATAGGCGACCTCAACCACGCACGCTCCCGTGTCTATAGCACTGCCAACTGATTTTATGAACGTCTGTATAATACGTAAAGAACAACCCGCTGTATCGCCTTGCCATTGATAAGTGCTCAACAATTATGTAATGACCATGGATTTAAGAATTTCGATTATCGTCTTATTCTGCCATATTTAGCTAAATCGTGACTTAAGCCAGCGATGATTGGTGAGAGGAACCTTACTACTCTTGGAAAACCATCGTCTGACCCTATGTCACTGGCAAATTCCTCACATGCCCCAGTCCGCAATGTTTATGAACAAAACACAACAAAACCTTGGCTATAGGTTAGGGGTTGCTAAATTTGTTGATAACTAAAGGTAGAAGATTTTCATTTACACTGATGGGTAAGGATTTACATGTTAAGCTGACATCAAAAGATCATGAAGAGCCGATTACACTTAAAAGGTTGGGTAATTCGGGTTACGTTGACATCGTCAGGTTAAGGATTGCCATTGCACTACTCTCAAATACCACAGCTTTGCCAGTTACATCCATACAATTGGACATTAGGAATTGACAGTTTTTCTAGCATAAGTGAGGTGTGGCATGTAGCTCTATATTGACACCTATAGGTTGGTAGGGATAGACGTATTCTACTTTGAAATGAATCGATTAGGGAAACCCAGATTTACTGACATAGTTTATGTTTGTCATATCAAAAGACAATGGGTAAGACAGTTATGCTGACATATACATATAAGGAGTTGCAGGTTGATGGCATCTATGGGTAAGGTATTACCAGTTTATTTTACCGACAATAATAGGTAAGGAAATTATATATCGATAGGCAAGGGATCACCAGGTTTCCTAAAATTAAAAGATCAGGGGTTGACAGTCAGGTCGACAAAGATGTTGCCAGTTATGCAGGCATTGCTAAGTAGGACTGCCACTTATACTAACACATCAATAGGTAGGGTATTGCAATAATGTTGACATCTAACATCACTACGCGTATTGTGTAACAATATTGTATACATAATTAAATCAACGTCTTATAGTGATAGCTATATATAGAATAATATCAACTATGCACAGAAAACATTCCATAAATCTTTCAATCAAAATCAACAAAGACATCAACAGATATTTGCACTCCTTGCCTCAAAGAAGAACATAACAATTTAAGACATGAGTGAAACTCATATAGTACAGTGAATGTTTTTCGCCACATATAGATTCTATGATTAAATCCATGCAGTGTCTCGAAGGAACGTTTCCAGATAACCTTCGCTAACGAAGTCATCCCTGCATTGTAAACACGAGAGGCGGAGGTCAAGACAGGGAGAAGCCCTAATTTCATAAGTGAAGTCAACACAAAGGGAGGCTGTCGCTTCTGATTGTGCCTGAGACACAATGAAAGATCACGAATACTCGCAGACCAGTCTGTCTTCATTAAGCCAAGCACCGCCTGGGGAGCTAACATAATGGGGGATATGGATCCAAGTGGATGCCAAACCGACTTTGACACCAATGTACGGAATGGATTTCTATTCTTCGCGACTTCAACATGAAATCGCTTCCATGTGTGGCTATGCATTTGATATTGTTGGCATGGTCATACATGTGAGGTCTACAGGCAAATGGAACGCGATTGAAGTTCATGTTTAGGGATGTAGACGGTATACACATGGCCATAGTAGTTACCTAGTGTGGAACCATTAACAAACCATTTGGAACCATTAAAGAAATCCAATTCGAATAGAGTACCGACTTACTGCAGATTTTCCAGTGCACCTCTGACAAAGCTCTAATGTTTTGCTGATAAAACTAACAGTGTGCCACTCGTACAGAGCCAATGCATTACAAGTGCCGTACCAATGTACCGTAGAGTATCAATGCACTGCTGATAGAGCTACAATGCACTGCTGATGGTACCAATGCACTACTGGTGATACAAATATATGCAGAAAGTAGCAAAATATTATTGATGATACCATTATACACTAGACGGTGTCACTGCGCCACTGATGCTACTAATATTCTGCAAATAGTACCAATATACCCTTAAATATACCAACATACCGATGACAGAGTACTCATATACTGCAGACAGTACCACTGCACCTTTGATGATACCAATATACTGAAAAAGTACCAATGCGCTGCAGAAAGAGTATCAATATACTGCAAATGGCACCAATGTGTCAATAAAATACCAAGGTACTGCACATGGCACCATTATGCCATTGGTGTACTGCTGATAATGCCAATATACTACTTATATAGTGGTCATACACTTTTGACAAGTAACATATGTACGTGTTGTAGTACAATTCACTCCTGATTGTTCAGATGTACTTCAGAGAGGGTGACAATGCACTGCTTGCATTAAGAATATTGTACTGAAACAGTACATTGGCTCTAGCTATTTCCCAGACTTCATGTTTTGCTATTTCTACAAAAAAGCCTTTATCACTGTGAAAGGTGCTGCTTAGAGATTATTTCAAAAATAAAACCGAGGTTTTGTGTAAATTACCAGAAGAACCCTTAATAATTGGAATGTATTTCAAATCTAATTAGCGTACTCTTCTCCAACTGAAACCTTGTTTGTGTCCTAATAACATTTATCCTAATAACCAATTTACGGCATTGATTGTTTAATACAAACTATTGTCCAAGGCCATAGACCAAGAATCTAATCTGGATACATATCCTCGTTTTGATCTCCATCGTAACTCATTTGACCTAGTTTAATTATGTAGGTCAAAGGTCTCTGTCCTCGTTGTTGCCATAGAGATAAGTGTCCTTGGCCGTTGCTTGCACAAATTCCTCTTTAGTGTCATATACAGGGATGTCCTGGGTGGCTCCGTAGGACATGATATTTCCGTTCTCCACCTTTTCTGTTATGGGCGTCAAGGAGTTCTGTTGGGCGTCGGGCTTCCATTGTTCCTGCTCCGGGGGGTCGGCCCAGGGTTGCTTCTCGCCCGAGGCGAAGATGGCGTAGAAAATGACGCCCATGAAGTGAATGAGACTTGCAATGAGGAACACCATCTCCCATTCCTTGACGGTCTGAAAAGAGTTAAAATAATATAACCCATTACGTAGTGCTAATAGAACCCATGAAAGATAATGTCGTTCGGAGCTAGTGCTCTATTGGAAATAACTAAGGTATGAAATATCCATTCACAAAATAGTTGAAGGAGATTTGCGAATCGGTTATTGATCTATATTTCTCCTTCAAATATTTTCCTGAAACGGCTCCAGTTACATGAAAATTACCCTAAAAGGCATGGCGTTTTTGGCACTACAAATGATATGGTTAACCACCAGACGATTCGCACTTTGGCACAAGGTCCGAGGTTGGAATTCTGCTAGATTTACATACAACACAGAAATAATATCCCTCTAGGAATAGAATTGTGGGTAGAAGTTTTCGTGTTTCCTGATTTTTCAAATGCTGCTTAAAT
>OZ012693.1:27902979-27912979 GCA_963942565.1 Maea johnstoni | reverse complement strand
ATACTCGAACCCCTGACCGTGTGCAGTGCACAGGCGCAAAGAGCAATATGCGCATTAGACCGATCAGCAATGGGGGCAACACCCACGCGAATCTACATGTATGTGACTATGCCCATGAAATGAACTCGAAACGTCAAGTGAACGGTTTTTAATTCCAATTCACTTTAAGTGGTTATAAGGGAACATGTCAAAAGGGTGAACGGCTTGACTAGACACTGCACAAAAGATGTTGTTTAGTGTGCCTTTTCATATCAGAATATCTGATGACCGTCAACGCTTGAGGATTAGGACAATTACGGTCACTTAAATTAGTAGTATGTCTATTTGCGTACATTCCATTAAAGTTGTAGCTACGTCTACCACCTCACAATTTATAATCGGTTATCAAGTGAAATGTGCTGCACCAAATGCACAATGCACACAACCTTAGTTTCAATATTCAATACGGCCAAGTATCGATGATGGAGACATAATACCTTGCTTTCCGAAAAAGTGAGTGGATATTTATTCGAATTCCGAAAGTCATATCAATTTCAGATGATGCTTTGGTCAATTTGCATTTGGACAGTGTTGTGTACCAGTACGTCCTCATGGTGAGCTGATGTCATAATGGGACCAGTCTCATACATGTACTGCGCGGTTTTCCGCTACCACATATATTGCTTTCCTCTATAAAAGGTTTAAGTGGAAATCTATTCGAATACCGAGAAGTATATCAACTTCAGGCGATGCTTTGATCCATTTGCATTAGGTCATTATTGATTAACAGTACATTTGTACGTCCTCATGGGAGCTGGTGTCATTATTGCACCAGTCTCATACTTGCACGGTTTTCCGCTACCAGATATATTGCTTTCCTCTATAAAAAGTGTGAGTAAAAGTTTATTAGAATACCGAAAAGTATAATAATTTCGGATGATGCTTTGATCCATTTGCATTAGGAAATTGTTGAGTAACTGTATCCCCATCTTCAGCTGGTGTCATAAAGATATCAGTCTCATTTGCCATTTTTCAATGATGATTATATTTCAAACACCGTTTTATATACTGATTGGAATAAACATATTATTCCTATGCCTTTGCCACACTGTAACCTGTGCTTATTGCTTGAAAATTAATAAAAAAAGTTTTGAAAAAAAAAAAAAAAGAAAAAAAAAAAAAAAAGATATCAGTCTCATACGTGCGCTGTTTTCCAGTTCCAGTGTAGAGACTATAGCAATACTGACAGCAAGCTGTAGTGTATAAAAGGTATAAAAGGCATTGTGGCCATGAAAAAGTCATTTCCTGTCATATCTCGCAGTGGCCCCTTTGAGGACCGCCCCCTCGTGGCCATTCCGACAGTCAGGGGACTTCCGGGTGTAAACACGGCCATTTCAAGCCAGGTGCGTTTTATTCAGCGACCGGCGATAAACGCCGTTACATCCCTTTTCACCTGATGTTGCCATAGAAACACAGGTAACCTTTGTTTGTATTGTCTTATGATGAAGGAATCGGTCCTTATGGGACATATTATTGACAAGGTTTATCCTAAAAGCACCGCTAAAGGAATAGAGAGAAAACAAATCTATTTATTTTGTGTTCAGAAACTTTGGGTAGCTAGGGTGTGGGATTTTTCACCATAAACTATTAGGTTATCTCAATTTAGCCCTATATGACATAAAAAGTGACGGTAGAAAAGACTCTGAATTATATATTTCCTCTTCAGAATCTATGAGATAATTTGCGTTTATAGTTGTGATTTTAAGCCAGCTCTGCCTAAGTAATGTGTATAGATGGACTAATACATATAAATGATAGATAATGACAATTTGAAATCATTGTTCAGAACTAAACTATCTCACTCGTAAATCTAGTAAAAACTATTTATGTATATTAATTGACCATTAGAATAGATTAAATATACCCGCACTAGCATGAAACAGCATCGGCCTGGAATCATAGTAGGGACATTTGCGGATGTAGATTTTGTATGGAAATGAAATTTCATTTGTCTGCTTATGAAATATTCACGCATAAGCTCTGCAGGGAAGATGAAACAAATCTAGTGAATTTTTTTCTCCTCCTAATATTGTAATCCTTATTAAGAAGTGGGCGGGAAGACTGACGTCACTGTATTGCATTTAGTCGAGAGAACGACTCAGTTGGGAATTGCCTCCCCGGCCTGTAGGGGTAAATCTGGCCCGTTTAGAAGTAAATTGGCCATTAAAGTTGTATTTTGCAGAGACAACATGGTGATTGGGACGGTGCCATTCTCTGTAGGTTATGTGCGACTCGCTTTTCTCATTGCCGTCAGGGCAAAAAACGCCCATTAGAATTGCAAATTGCAAGCAACTCCAACAGCACAGAAGTAACGACAGATAGACAGCGACACTCGAGGAATGTTTTAGTAGTCAGACCTGTTGAGGAAGACCACTAGTAGAGAAATTCTCATGGTCTTAGTAGAACAGAAATATTACATTTGAGTCTTCATGAACAGAATACATACTATATATTTTCCCACATGTTCCCTCATTTTCTCACAGGGGAAATGTTCCTCAACGCGGTCTTTGTCGCAAGGTGTATTGCAAACCATAATACTAGTATTCTGCATTTAACAATGTCATTACACAATGGAATCTGATCTAGTTGTATTGTGTGTATCTAGTTTGACTGACTATGGGCCTCGTCACAGAACATGCGCCTAGTCACAGATGAAATAGAACAAGATGCACACCTTATCAAATAGTACTGTATTGAACAATGCAAAACACCATGGCATATTATCCTTTGCATTTCTTACTCACCCATATATTAATCTAATGTTGGAGATGGGCATGCTGTTTCCAAGATACCATCTGTGACACCCCATATTCTAAGTGGTATGTACAAAAGGGTCTTTATGACATTCAATGTATACAGATATTTTGAAAAATAAATCATTTTTTTTTATTTTTGGAAATATTTTGTTTAAATTTTCTGAAAAATAAAACACGGTTCAATGGGAGCATGCCTTTCATAAAGCCTTAGGATATACGCCTGTCTTCGTGCCTAGTAATGTATACGATATTCCTTAGAAATAACAAGATTATACATTTGAGAAATGTCTTTCATGAGGGATTTTGTATCGCAATGCCATCATTTAACAAAACTCTGATGTCATCGGTGACGTCATTGATATATGTACTCACCTTATGCTTTGTCAGAGCTTGGACGACGATGGGACAGAACATACCGGCCAGTGTTCCTACCCCGTTAGACATTCCCATCAGAATACTGGCGTACCTGGGCGCGATGTCCAGGTGGTTAACATTAAAACCTACAAAAAATAAAATTGCAAATGATTACCTACAAATCTCACTAATTTCGTTTATCTGACGCTATACCTTTAAACTAAAGCAATTTCTAACAAATATTTGAGTGAGAAATAATCAATAATTAATCAATATCAAGTATACTTCTCCTGCAGAATATTCTGCGAACTTTAATGGTATTCCATTTATCTTTAAAATCAACCACTGTTTCAAACATGTTACCGAACTCCTCAGAGAATGGATAAGTAAAACAAACGTCACACAAGATGTCTTTCATATATATATATATATATATATATATATATATATATATATATATATATATATATATATATATATATATATATATATATATATATATATATATATATATATATTCGTATATATATATATATATATATATATATATATATATAAGCATATATCTTTGTATATAACCAGTATTTTCTTTATAATTTATTCTCCATTACAACATTGTATAGGTATATTTACAAACATTTTGCATATTATTAGTAGACAGCATTAATTTTCTATATACAGATAACAAAATATACATTGGTTCTAATTCATAACGTTCTTAATTCATTGTGTAGTTGGGCTCATTTACCCAGGGCTTTTTCTCTGTTATTTTTGATCGTTCCTAAGTATATATCTTTGTCCATATGATCTTTTAGTGTTCTTTTTACATAGTTAATAGTTAGAACTTGATTTTTGCATTTACTTTTGAAGTAGTTCTTTACCAGTAGTTTACATACCTGAGATAGCGAATCCACTGAAGCCCACAGCAATGGTGAGGCACGTGATCGCAGCCCCAGAGTCATGGGAATATCCTACACCCAGGAGGAAGACGGCCTCCATGCCGAAACCTGAAACAGAGGAGAATATTGTCACTGTTTATGTACTATAATCTGATATGAAAAGCGCAGAACTCATGATTCAGGGGACACATATTTCAAACCATGACCATCAGCACTTACGTTTGCTTCTCTTTATGATTACAACGGTGCTACGTATTTTAATATTATTTATCTTATATGAGTGTCTTACACAACGTTTTAGAATCTACCATATTGCATGAAAACAATTTTGAATAATTATGTTTGGTTTTTTATATACAGTCAACACACTTTAGAAGTACAGTTATTCCCGCGGTCCTTTGCTAAGTACATATATACCTGCTTTATAATGGTATTTTTACATACTAACTTAGAAGTACTCTGCAACCACATGACGTTTACTCCATAACATCATTTAACCAACTTGCACAGGGAGTTCATTCATGATCAACATTCCAATGTTATTTTTAAAATGATATTTAAAGAGGGTTTCTTAAACGCAACAGAACAACTTTTAAGGCAATACTGTTGATGCCAAGATCTTCCCAAATTTTTCCTGTATATTTCCAAGATTCAAAAAGGGTTAAACATTAGCTGGCGCTTTTTAGTCCAAGTAGATGTTCTCATACCAGTCATGACTTCTTGTTCTGATAGGGGCGGGCACATGTCAGATGTAGTTATGCTTATGGAGAATCCTCCCAATAGAAAATCAAATTAGAAACAGCACTCGGCAGTACTGTGATTCGATTTCAGAGATGATAAATGTTGCATGATGGGAAAGGATGACCTTTGACCTACCTCCGCAATTGAATATCTTTCTGACAGCTGTGGTAGTACAGATGCCCCGCCGACGTAGGTAGTCCGCAACATGGCCGCCTATAGGTACTATTAAGGTCATGACAAAGTGGGGTAGGGGCCGACAGGACGCCACTCTACAATGAGAAGAGACAAATACGGCTATAGTACAATGTTATATACACACACACGCACGCACTTGTATATATATATATATATATATATATATATATATATATATATATATATATATATATATATATATATATATATATATATATATATATATATATATATATATATATGTATATATATATATATGTATATATATATATATATATATATATATATATATATATATATATATATATATATATATATATGATTAATATTTCATTAGACAATATTCTTACCTGCAATCCTATTCTTTAATCCATTAATGTTTAAGGGTTTACCATGGAATAACCGTCTGGATCTATTATACTTTAAAAAATAACACGGACATGAAGCACACTATATATAAAATCCTTGAAGCAGAGTTATTGTTAATCCTCTGATTGATATTCCTCATTCAGACATTTTTCCAACTATGCCTTTGCCTGAAAGATTTCACTAACATGTCAGATTGCCCTTGGCTGCTGCGATTCATCATGGGTTAAGGAATACTGTCTTGATTTCCTGAATATTCCCAGTTTTATTGCCTCAGCCGAGACTCTTATATACGACACAAATAGATGAAATAGCCATATATGCGACATTGTTGCAAAGAGGTTCTGATGTTTCTCGGGTTTCCCGGTAATAAAACCATATGGGCTACATTGTATATCCTCTGAGCCAGAGCATTATCTAACAACTTTCAGTCCTTCTGTATATTGGTTGACTTGTTTGGCTGCTGCATAGTATGCATTGCATGACAGGAGGCTGAAGTGTTTAGCAATATTTTTCTTGCTTTAAAAACAAGTCATTTTCAAAAATATCATAGTTCCAAACAACACTACACAGGACACACATATTAGTACCTGGTACCCTTTTACAGTGGTAAGAGAGTACTCTAACCACTAGGCTATCTCAGGGCAACCCCTTACAAATATTCTGATCTTTTGCACGGTGGGGTCATCAGATCGCTCTCTGCTGTTGGCTATAGCGTCTGTTTTTATTACATACGAGATTGACGTGAGATTACCCGATGCGCTGGCCATGTTTGCTAAAGAGCTTCCTCCCCGTGAGCTGATGATGACACACGCCCCATAACTGCCAAAAGATGACTGGCTAGCCACAGCAAGGATCGTCTTCTCTCGCACCGTCGTGGGAGATACAATGCCGACATTTAATACCTGCACTAAATGCCCGGGCATTATACACGACTGGACGCCCGATTGCCAGCCAGTATCGTGATCATGGATGCATAGATTACCTATCACCTAAACGTAGCTTTGATTCGCAAGCTACGTGGGCCATTGATGTGCTTGGCTTATTTTTTAACATGTTATCTATGGTTGTTTTACAACCAGGCACTGGCAGACGTCCGGTCGACGTAGTGCAGGAATTACATTTCTGCACTGTAGGTCCACACATTCTTGCCCAGATTGTCTTTTGAAATTGTGGACTTTCGTACATCCACACTTTTTCTACCAATTTGAATTTATGCCAAGTGGTCGGTGGAGGAAACGCGATTATTCGAGGAGGACAGTTATTCAACCGACGGAACTAAGGCACTGGCAACCTTCTCGCATACCTCACACCAAATTCGAACCCTGATCTTCTCGGCAGTAGAGAGAGAGAGAGAGAGAGAGAGAAAGAGAGTAGTCAAAATGCAATGCTTCTGCCACCTGGTTATGGGGGCTCCCCCAATCCCCCATGGCGTACGAGTTTCCCTTCATAATCCTACCTGGATGCAAAACTACCTTTAAAATCTATCTAAGATTGAATCATAGATAGGTAGAATAGCTAAGGGAGGGCCAAATGGCTGGGTCCAAATATACATCACTCTTTCAAACATTTTCTTAAAGAAGTTTTCTCTGTAGAATGCTTCTACATGTCTGGCTGCCGTGAGAAAGATGGGCCTGAGTAGTCGTGCAGCATTTGCTACTCTGTTTATTAAAGCTAAAGTCGCCTACACAGATATGATCTCTGTTTATATTGCCTTATGCTGTACATCCTAATTTGGAATGGGAAGGGGTAGATAGGATCGGCAAACCTCTGCAGGTGAATAGAAATGTGACACTTATGATGTGCACTTCACCTTTAGTCAGTAATACACAAATTATCATAATAGTTAGGTATAGGCACGGCTGGCTACGTGAATTAACCTAACAAATCCTCTAGAAATTGCCGTTAATATCTATGGTTTTTATGATTTATTATTTTATATATAATAGGCGTATAATTGTACAAACACACAGGCAGTATAAGTTGGAATCAGAATGCTACAATCGCTGTTATTACGTTGTTGTTATAATTAGCAGATAGTTGTGGTTTTCAACAATCAGGCGATTGTGCTGTATCTATGATACTTTTCAAAATAACTTTGTAATCGAGAATGATTTCAGAAATATTTTGAGGGAGAGTTGATTGTACTGTTCAGATTAACACTTTTCCCTCATATCGTTTTCCCAAATATGCTCTGACTAATTTGTCAGGCTGCGTTTGCCGTCTGCGAGCATCACTGGGTTAAATGTTTTGATATTTGATGTAGGTGATGCAACTAACAGACATTTCGTAAGGAGGAGTAGGGGAGGTACTGTTAATTCGGTAAAGATTGCGTTAGTTTAATTTCTGCGTTTTTTCGCGTTAAGCCTCGGACGCAAAATTAAAATTCGCAATAATTAGTGCTGCCACTTTATGTGTATATCTGGCACTTCATGTTGCGGCCAATTCGCAAAGTTAAAAAACGTAAAATTCGATTTTCAGTAAATTCGCAAAATTTACTCCACACAATATTTTGTGAATCTACAGAAACCGGAGTAACCCTTTCTTTTTGGAGTTCAAATACTAGGGGCTTTTATTATTTGTTCAAATAAACGGCAAACATAGAAACTGTACTAGCAGTTTTAGTCTGTTAAATACGGTCAGTCTATGTCATATCAGGTATGTAATGATTTAATGAAACGTTAATTTTGCAATGAAAATATATTAAATGTGAACAACCTCTTTAATAGTCAGGAGCGTATGCATATGGCATTTCAGTTGACACAACTCATAGGCACGTAGTTACAGTAAAGGCATTGAATTCCTATATTAAACATGTGGGCAGATTATGCATTTCACACGACCGGACGCCCAATTTTCACCCGGGTGCCTGTGCATAGATGGCACAAAAAGCCCTGAAGTCACAGCTAAAGGTAGATTTTGTATGCATCTATTGAGTTGTTCAACATTGTGAAAGTCTTAAATTATCTTGACGCCCGGACTGCCGGGCATATCCAACCAACTGCTCTACCAGTCGCTGACTGGTCGACTGCTACAGGAATTAATTACCTTTACTGTAGTATCAGATAATCTAGCGCGATGCTGCGGCCTTTATGCACACAGCGACCGCCGCGCTGTAAACAGATGTCCTATGGTAGCTATCTGATCAGAGGCACCGAGGTTTATCTCGAGATCATCTTGTTTTACGTCATAATCACGGCTTAGGACCTGCTGCGCTAATCCATTTACTACCCCGTGCCGTGGTAGAAGCGGCAATTTATTGACGTTTTGCCTGGTTTATCCTCGACTGTCATACGCTTGAGAGGGCCCCGATTCACAGTCTCCCTAAGCGCCAATTTATATCAATTCGGCGAGATTTACGTACCCGCGGCAGGAGCGGGCGGCGAAATGTATCATACTTTTATGGCGCTGAAGAGTTAGTCGAGCAGAAATACTAGGGTTTTTATCGTTCATTCCTGCGCTCAATTTCATGACTCTTTGTGACAGGCACTAATGATGTAGTACGTCATTGCGAATCTCTCAAACACAATATTTAAAGGAAACATAATCGCTAAAGGATTTAATGACATTATCCGTTAAAGTTTTAGAGGCATACAGTGTCATCAAATGAATGAGAAATAACACCTTACACTAACGAAATGTAAAACATAATTTCGAATTCGGCCATTGGGCCCTTGTAGGAACCTAAACCTGATACTTCACGACACAATTTTATTTTATTTTGATGGCATGATTACATACGGTTTTAATGCGCTTCAAGTGCCATTTTATTTGAAAACAAACTTTAGGTGTATTTTCTCTCTTATTCTGTGTGTAAGTAAAATGAGATTAGATATTTCTGTTTGTTTGAGATATACTGTAAAATTTAAATTACAAAAAATAACTTTATGTGTAGTTTCTCTTGATATAAAGTATGACACTTTCATCTTTCCCTGGCCGTAGAACGAGCGAATTAGATTTATTTGTATTGTATGTAATGTATTCAAAGTAGTGTGTGTGTGTGCACCGTATTAAGGCATTTCTATTGGCTGGAATTTCTGAGAAAAATGCTACATGGTTGTTACAAATATGTTGTGAATACCCAGGCTCTCACAGAAGGCCTACTGTAAAGTCACTGACCGTACGTACATGTAGCACATGTACGACATGATCTACACAATGTAATGATCTACACAAGAACCACTGAGAAACAGGGGGAAAGGTCACGTGGGGTGACTGACATGCTATTAAGGGGCGTATTTCCAGCTTTAATCAACGTATGATGGGGGCGGGAGACGCAGTTGTTTGAGGATGACTCGCATTACAATGGCTAGAAATAGCAAAACATACCTGCACAATGTTTCACGAAAGATCAAAGGGAGTTAGCTTAGACCGTTGCCATGGCAACTCGACTGTAATCTGACGGTCTCGGAATGTTAAAACGGACCTTCAAGTTCCACCAATGGTTAGAGAGGATATTGAAAAGACATTCGAGAAAGTGGTAATGCGAATAATTGCTCTTAAGGTCACGTGTTCCAAATGCAATGCATTTGTCAACCACCTTACCCTGGGCGAATGACCATTTTCCCGTTTGAGGTCAAAGGTCAGATTTCCTATGAGGTCAGAGTCGAGATAATGGACGGCATAGCTTGAGGATGATGCACTTGCACT
>OZ012693.1:27895479-27897979 GCA_963942565.1 Maea johnstoni | reverse complement strand
CAGCAGTGTGTGTTTGTATAATGGTAGATCGCAGGTGTCCTAGAACCATATACTCGAAGAAGCATGTAGTAAGTATTTCATGATTACACCTATCCCATACGTCTTAACTAAAGGGGCTTTTACATTTAGCAAGCGGATTTGAAATTAAATGCACTTATTTGCCTAAAAAGTACCAATACACTATGCTCTCAGCACCATCTCTCTCATTCTTTTGACGAAATATCCCCTACGTAATTTAAACATTTATATATGTTAGATAATTATTAAGAAATATATTCTAAATAAGAAGACAGTATTTAATTGTTTATGTTCTTAATAAGCACCTATTGCGTATAAGAAACACACTAAGACTTGAAGGTTTTTCTAATTGTATGAGAGATATCATTTCAAATCTATATCAATATTATCATTTTAAATACATATAGAATAAACACCGTTTATCATTTTTTTGATTATCGTATTTCCGTCTGAGTCCTATGGAACTTAATGATTTGACTGAAGTATTAATTAAAACTAATTTGCAAAATATATTGAAAATTTGTATTGAATTCATACTTAACTTTTGAATAGTATATATACAGGAAGTTTTCAAAAACTCACAAACACAGATGATTGATATATATTGTGTATATCCATGATGTTAGTTTGTACTTATGTGCCTATTTTAGAGGAAAAGTTCTTGGAAGATTTGAATAAAGAACCCATGCGCCCATTTTCCTGTGTGAGAGAACTGGTTTTTATATTGAACCGATTCTACATTTGTTAGTGTCCTTGCAAGCAAAATTTCTACTATATCCTACTGTTTGTGTGGAAGAAGAATGAGAAGTAAACAATGCAAAAAGGACCTTTTGTACCTGCACGATCCACCAAAAGGTGCAAAAAGATACTTTTACCGTGTACCTTGTGGAAGAGGAATAAAAGATTTAGGGTGGATGGAAGGCATTTGGTCCATTTCTTCACATATAGTACGATAGTACGAGGTGAAAGAGCTTTATCGTGATAATGAGAAAAAATCAACCAATATATATATATATATATATATATATATATATATATATATATATATATATATATATATATATATATATATATATATATATATATATATATATATATATATGTATATATATATACATATATATATATATATATATATATATATATATATATATATATATATATATATATATATATATATACTGTATTGAATTGTAAAAATATATATACATATATATATATATATATATATATATATATATTTATATATATATATATATATATATATATATATATATATATATATATATATATATATATATATATATATACATATACACATATATATATATATATATATATATATATATATATATATATATATATATATATATATATATATATATATATATATATATATATATATATATATATATATATATATATATACATATAAATATACACATCAATGAGTTCAAATTTGACAAGGGTAAATAACTGGAGTGACATTTTAGTCATCGTCATTTTCTTGCCATTTTAGGCTACACCATCACTAGCCTGCAGTTTTAGTGGAGGAAATTGGTTATGCCTTTAAAAACGACAATACTTTAATCAATGGCAACCTTCTTACGATTAGGGACAAAACGATTAAAACCCGGACCTTGTGTAGCGGTGAATGAGAGAGAGAGAAAGACAAGTCGGTGAACATTGCTTTTGATCGCTTGGCCACAGAAGAAGCCCCTTCAATGGGTAACGGGAATCATCATAAAGATGTACATGTATGAAAAGATAGGTGACTTCATATCGGACATCCGGGTAGAGGACTAACATACTTCATGTATCAAATGCTATATACAAGTATGTATTGGCAAGGTAAGATCCTGTTATTTAGGACATGCTACATTACTGATTTTTAATACTTGTATCTGGCGCGGTGGTGTGAACATTCGATCGACCAGTGGAGCTTGGTTTTTCTCTATTCAAATATCTAATAATGTGTTATGCTTTTTGTACCTACATTGCACATATTATTATCTAAAAGACTAGGCGGTGGTTTTCGCCGGCTAGTCACGAATTAGCCATGATTGGCATGAATTTGACGAAAATTATCTAAAAGAGTTACTTTTAGAACTGTGTACGTTAGATCTTCGAGATTCTATTTTATTGGTACGTCCGATAATGATCGACCAGAGGATATCCAGAACCACCGGTCCTTTGACCCAAACGTTAAAGATCAGTAATGCATGCACTTTGGTACGATTTTTCGTCGATGACGATTTTGTGTGTGTTGAAAGCGTATGGCTGAAAATGTGCTCAAAGTCGTCAATGTTCCAACTTACGTTTGTTTCGCTTGCGTGTGGCTGATAACATTATGAGAGGTAGAAAACGTTTTTTGTGAGATATAGGCTGGAGGTGTTAATTGATGAGTAGCAGTGCACAACCCTTTCCAAATGAACCCAAACCACCGTATTAATTAAGCTAATTAACGTCACCTAATTGAAGT
>OZ012693.1:27889669-27895279 GCA_963942565.1 Maea johnstoni | reverse complement strand
GATATCATGGTCTCCTTTAGAATATTGGACGCCAAACTATTTTATGATACCCCATTTTAGAAACCCACTTTCAAAATCCTGGCTAAGACGTTTGGGTGAAGCCATGCAGGCTTAGATACATTATCATAAACTAAGTTGCCACACGCACCCACCCACTCGTAAATGAGGATATTTTTGTCTTGTTGTTGAGTAATAAGCATTCATTTAAGCAGGAACATTTGTTTATGGCTAACCCAGCTGCGATATGCAGATTATTTCACTCACGACTGATGAAGATTGGCTGTTTAGTGGCTGATGAATTAGCCACTTTTTGAACACGGAATAAATAATTAATGACAATTAATGAGGCAGAAACAGAGTTCATGAAGGAAGAATAAATCTTCCCAAACCCGCAATTATTTAGGCTTAACATGGAATTTTCGGCATGGGTGTGTGCCGAGTACACAACAAAACTTTGGTTTCGCATAAAGGATATTTTCTTATATACATTAGGTAATGAGATTCATGGAAAATATATATAATATACTATATATACCCAAAATAAAAGCAGATTTATTGAAAAGTGCATTATATACCCGACACAAAAGTAAACGAAAAGGGGATGTATGGAATCGTGCATTCCTGACTATATACAACAATAAAAGTATTTACTCAAACTTCAAAGAAAAAATGAAATAGAGCTTTATAATGTACAAATGCAGTAGCCAATGTGTTATAGGAAAGAACTTCTAATTTTCCTTAAGTCGGTGCCCTACCAAACGCCCTTGTAAGTACTCGCACCACGACAAGACGTTCAAATTCGCTGATAATTAAATGGGTGATTCCGCCATACAGGTAATATCTTTTGATCTTTGTAATGTACAAATGCAGTAGCCAAAGTGTTATAGGAAAGAACTCCCAATTTTCCTTAAGTCGGTGCCCTACCAAACGCCCTAGTAAGTACTCGCACCACGACAAGACGTTTAAATTCGCTGATAATTAAATGGGTGATTCCGGCATACAGGTAATATCCTTTGATCTTCTTAGGAATGCACGAGGCAGGTGTGGTTCGCAGACCTACACACAGGTACGTAATGAAATAAGCAAAAGTGCAGCGATTGAAGCGAGGATTTTATTCCCACTCCCCGCCAGGATATAGCTCTTTGATTGACTCGTCCTATGTGCTACTATCAAAGAAACAACCCATTATTGTAATGCTCACAACAAACAACTGAGGACTTTGTGTTTTGCAGGTAACGTTGACCTTGAGTGATGGAGCAAGGTCACGATGGCACACTTTCCCGTCATGTAGAATACAGGGGTCACCCAGTATAAAACACTGCCATTACGGTGAGAAAGACCATTGTTTCGAAGGTACAATTGAACTTCTACGCACAGAGTCATATACTACGATGCATACGGCATGGGTCATTGTTATTTTTGTGACTCAAAATTGCAAAATGTCTATTTTTCGTTCATAAAGTATAAATATATGACAGTACGGTATATACGATTATTATTCTTTTATTAATTCAAGTTACTAATGGTTGGGATTTGGACAGAAACACACTTGTGAGTTGTCTCGTATGTTTTGAATGTTGGCTGAAGTTCAAAGGGTTGTTTTCTCTACAGAGAGGGCAGAGGAATAGCAGCTATATGCTCAAGTTTATTTGGTAAAGGGGATGTGCATATTACCAGATGCAGATGTTCATATATTTATACATGTATATATATATATATATATATATATATATATATATATATATATATATATATATATATATATATATATATATATATATATATATACACATATATATATATATATATATATATATATATATATATATATATATATATATATATATATATATATATATATATATATATATATATACATATATATATATATATATATATATATATATATATATATATATATATATATATATATATATATATATATATATATATATTATATATACATATATATACACACATATGCATATATACACGTACATATATATATACTATTCCAACTCAATAGTATTCGACTACTTACCCCATCTATGGAATGGTGATGTGTGTTGCGTGTCTTGGTGCTGTTGCTGACCATCTGGACAATGGCCACGCCCATGTTTGCACCTGATGCCGAAGGAGATGAGGAAGCCGATGCCGCTGAGGATGGCGATCTGGTAGCGCTTGGTGCAGTTGCACGGGCAGTTGCTGCAGCAGTCGCAGAAGGCGGACGACACCTGTGGCGTGGCTCGCCGATGCCTCGTCCAGCTCGTCCTGGTCGATGAAGCCTTTTCATCATCACGTTTACCAACCAACCTGAAAAACAAAGTGAATGATATGACATACAGGGGGAACGTGTTAACATAAGCAGAAGACCGGCACTAAGAATAATACAGATTGTTTGAATATAGAGACCTTATACATTATATACTCCCTATACCCAGGAAGGTTTTAACTTGTTTGTTTGATTATAACTTCGTTTTTTTGTTTGTGTAATTATATTATCTATTGGTAAGTAAGTCAGTTAGTGATTCGATGAATCAGTGAGCCAGTTAGTTAGTTACATAGTTGATTAGTAAGTTGGTCAGTTTGTTTGTTTGTTTGGTTAGATAGTTAATGGGCTGGTAACTGTAGTTAGTTAATCAGTGTTTTGTCTGAGGGCTTGTTTAATTATTTATGTTTGTTTGTGTGTTTGTTTCCATGTTTGTTTGTCTTACATAACATCGCCTTAATGAAAATGGCCACATGTCTCATATAGCTTTTCAGTATGATGAGAGCTCATATACACAATTGAAATTCCTGGAAAAGTTTATGTGAACACGATGAATAAGTGAAAATATAGAACATGGCATTCGTTAGACTTTAATCGTTAATTAGAGCCATTTTGAGTTTATAAGTATTTTATCCGGATGCTTTGTTATCCTGTAGTGGGATACTTGCTGTTCAAGAAAAGAAAGAGTGGCGATTAGCAAAAGGTAACTAAAAGGAACTTATACCCATAACAAAAAAACTTTCTCTACTTCCACATTGCTTCTGGTCTCTTTGGTACAACCAGGACTGTGACTGTAACACAACGAAAACCCTATTTGTCTTCCATTTTGGTCCCGTCCCCCAAAACGAAAACCCTTAAAGCGTTGATAACCGAAGAAAGATGATAACCAAATAATAACAGCAGAGGAAAATTTTAAAAAGGTATATCGAGCAATTATTTCCAAGTGATTCAAAGCATGTGCATTCTGGGGTCTTGCTCTACTAGCCCGACTTCCATTTTTTGCCGAATTCACTTGTAACTTGCAACGGGGCAAGCGGTTATGTTGCACGCTGCGACCAGAATGTATCTACCTGTCTGGAATGTTTTATTGTGCTGAGCAGCATAAAGTACAAAGCGCAGAGGCAGCAGAGCTCACTGGAGTTGCGCGGCACGGAGGATATGATTATGTTTTGATTAGCGACTGAGCAGCCCGGACAGGCGGGGGGACCCAGCCTGGGTCCAGCTGTGCGGCCCAGGCTGAGCCCAGGTGTGCGGCCCAGGCTGAGCCCAGGGTGTGCGGCCCAGGCTGAGCCCAGGGTGTGCGGCCCTAGCTGGGTCCAGGGGCCAGGCCCAGGCAGGACCCAGGCTGTGCGGCCCAGGCTGAGCCCAGGCTGTGCGGCCCAGGGCTGAGCCAAGGCTGTGCGGCCCAGGCTGCATGGTGCGTGTAGGGCGTTGATTACAACCAGCGAGACGACGAGCAGCCTGAAAATACACTGCTCAAAGAAACCAAAATGAACAAAATCCGCTCGGCATAGAAGCCAGTTATGGGGGCTAATCTCGCTGGCTGTGGATCTATTATTCCACCTGATCCGATTAGCGGGACGAGAGAATGATATATATGCTCGGATCGGAATTGATTATTTTTCAATTTCCCTAAGCGGTTTTGGCAGGAGATGGGCATAATAACGTTGCTATGGAAATATGATTTGTCCTGGGTTTCGGCTCGTCTTGAATTAGTTTTAGCTAGGTTTACATTCATCGAGTCGTCTTTGTTCCCTGCAGACACACAGCCGGAGAGAGGCGCACAAAAGAAAGCACAGTTTACTTCCTAACAGGATTTTTATGTATAGTATCCATAATCATTTTACATTATGTCAGTCGTACGGCCCTCGTCAGTGAGTACAGGTGCAAGAGGATGTTTATACGGACTTAATGCCTTTTTCGTTTTTCACTTACGTTTATTAAAGAGGGGTATAATACCCAGCTTTAATAATATATTCTGTTTTAAACTCATGGTGCACTTAAGATGTGTCTAGACTTTTCGGTCTAACCTACACGCCGGTGACACCTCAGTAGGTATAGGCTACTTTGCGCATGCGCAGAACATTCGCACATACGCTGTGAATCCTCAACAAAAGGGTTGTATTGCCAAAGAAAAAAGATGTCTTTGAAGTATACATTTCTTTTATCACTAACTATTACTTTCATTTTGTCTGGCGCTCACTAAAAGGACAATCAAAAACAAAGGAAGCGGCGATTTCGACCTAAAAAGTTTATAAGACAGCATCGTGGAAATTAATAACGCTGAGAGAAAAAAATACAATAAATTTTTTCCTACAAGCATACGTAACCACTAATGGTAGAAAAGTAAAGGGATTGACGAACTAACAAAATAGGGATTTAGCTATTTATCAATGTCACCACACAACTCGTGACTCCGCTTATTGCCAGAAACCAATGAATCTTTCATTTTAAGCAAGATGCCTGGTTAGTAATACTGACAAATGCGGTCTGACTGGCCAAACTGCCACGCAAGTCACACCATAGACGTTTACCAGTTAGGCGGTCAGTCTTGATAAGCGAGTGGTTAAGATAGATGGCTACCAATCGCTTAGATCCATTCCCACTCATTACGTGCGCACTTTGGCAAAGGGCAATTTGAGTTTGCATTTGGAACAACACAACTCCCATGGCAGGGTGTCAGCAACCACGGGCACCACTGCACAGAATGCACATGCTTTAAATCACTTAGAAATAATTGCTCGATATACCTTTTTTTAACTTCTGGTCTGCCATTTTTTTTGCTCCTAAACAAATAGACGGTTTTGTCATTACAAATGTAACAAAACATATCGTCAAACTTTGTCAACCATATAAGCAACTCATTCCTGTCATTGAAGGTCATATAGAAGTTTTGATAAAATCGATTTAGACTTCCTCCAATATTTGAATATTTTGAATTCAAATATTCTTGTGATAAATACATCACATTATTCGTTAAAGCTTGCATTCATGCCACTTCTATTAGAACTTCCTTATTGCTAGAAATAAGTTTAAATGCAACACCAGATCGGTATTGTAAAATAAGTTTTAAATACTCTTATAAAGCATTTTCGAATTTAGTTGCTTACAGCGATACTGGCTTATAATGGAAAAGGCTTTATATATATAAAGCAATACCCATCTTTTATACGTCAATTTCGTGACTTACCTACAGTTTAAGTAAGATCGCATAAACTGAAAATAGTGTGTATAGACACCCATTTACATAACACAGAAAAGGTGTATGAAAAGTTGTCTGCATGCATTAGACAAAAACAGGATAACAATTCTATAAAAGAATGCTTGGCATATTCATAGTA
>OZ012693.1:27877169-27882169 GCA_963942565.1 Maea johnstoni | reverse complement strand
AATGGGTAATTATCGAAAATCCGAAATCCATTGCTCGTAAAGCACTCACCGCCTACAATGTATGAGACATTATCTTTAAAGAAGATACGATTTGTCTTTCTCTCCAATTGCTGATGTGTGGGTAACACCTCAATGCTGAGGCTACTATTGTCCAAAGCACAAGGACACAAAGATTGAAAAAAGCAGTCATCTTTTAAAGTTTTTGGCATAATTTTGCATTGGCCAAATTAGCCACCAGCGGCATAAGGGTTAATATTGCACTCAAGGTAGGCAAGAATGTGTCTTAATGTAAGGGTTCGATCGTTTAGAAACCTTGGTCAATCCGGTCCTTCATTCATGGTTAGAAGTGTCATAGAGCAGAAAGCTCAAGCAAAGTGGTAATATATGGATAATTACTAAAACCAATCGAACCTACATAATGCTTTCATTCCTACTATAGCACTCAACCTCTCAAAGCGAGGTGTATGCCTTTAACTAAAGGGAGGTCGTTTAGTTTCCTTGGTCACTCTCGTATCCTCCAGCATAACTAGAAGTGTCATATAGCAGAAAGCTAGCCAAATGCCTGATGTACGGGTAATTAAGGGGCCTGCCTCAATTATCAATAGTCGAGTGGTCTAAGGTGTTGCACGGAATATCCGCCGCTATTCCCCACTAGCCGTGGTCGATTTTAGCTCGAAGAAAATCGTGAGGTAGTTACCAGTGATATTGGATATAGAGGCAGTGTGATTCCAGATCCAGATCCAGTAGTAGTAGTAGTAGTAGTAGTAGCAGTAGTAGTAGTAGTAGTAGTACTTAGCAGCAGCAGCAGCAGCAGCAGCAGCAGCAGCAGTAGTAGTAGTAGTAGTAGTAGTAGTAGTAGTAGTGGTAGTAGTACTTAGCAGCAGCAGCAGTAGTAGTAGTAGTAGCAGTAGCAGCAGCAGTAGTAGTAGTAGTAGCAGTAGCAGTAGCAGTAGTAGTAGTAGTAGTACTTAGCAGCAGCAGCAGCAGCAGCAGCAGCAGCAGTAGTAGTAGTAGTAGTAGTAGTAGTAGTAGTAGTAGTAGTAGTAGTAGTAGTTATCTAACAAAACCAGACACACCTATGGCTTATATTCAGTACCACCATACAATGTACCACTCAGTGGTTTAAGGCGTGATATAAATTGCCTTTACTAGGGGAAAGAGGGTCATTGAGTTCCCATGGTCACTATTGTTTCTTCCGCCCCTGACCAGAAGTGGCTTGTAACGAAAAGCTAGCCGAACCGAAGTAGTAATTAACATACCAGAACATAACATTCCAGAATAACCCAAGGCCATAGGTCAAGGTGATACTACATGTTCATGCACTTTACCGTTTTAGTCACGTGGCAAGGTTACCTTACACTAGGGATTCGCCAGTGTTCGTGTGTGTGTTAATTCTAGTGTTTCATTCTATTACAATATCTGATCATCATTTATAATAAAAACACAAACTTGTTTACTGATATCAAAAAAGGAATTAGCTAGTTTATGGTCACGAATACAAGCTACATTATTGATGTGCACTGTTCTTTGACATATATCACAGAGGTTTACTTTAAGTATATTTAGAGAGATAGTTAAACTTTGCAAATCGTGTGTAAGTGGACCGAGAGATGGATTCATATACATACAGCATGTAGATAAATAGATCGATAGAAAGATAGATAAATATAAAGATATATAGAAAGATAAATGGATGAATGTATGAATAGATAGAATAAAAAGTCAAATAACCAATATAAAATATGAAGATATAATGAAATAGAAGGAAATATAGATGTCAACATACACACCTAATAGTAGCAGGATGAGGTTTGTAATAGATAGTCGAGTAATAAACACTATTTCGTTAGATATGTTTTGATTGTATACATTAAAAGGTAGAACTGTCACCTTAATATTCCAACAGTGATTTACTCAGTTATTTCATTTGGAATTCATTTTTTTATGTCATATGTCAAATACTTCTCCAGTACTCAACAGGAGTTCAGTTGTGAAAAATGGCTATTTTTCCATTGCGAAAGCAGTCAACCACGAACCTACACGACAACCTTCATAGTCAGCCAGTGATTTATTAGATCCATTTGCTATTGATCTCTGACTATCATAACTGCATGATTCCTCACAGATGTCTGGCACAATGACTGGATTGCACGTAACGTTTTGCCTGCTGGAGTTAGTTAACTTCGGTCCCCTAAGCCATAAACAAGTGTTCTCTGCTGGGGTTTTGTCTATAGAATTACCATTGATCGTCGAATCGATACTAGGTAAGTTTCCTGAAAAATGAGTGTAGAACAGAGCAATTTTGTTTGCATTACTGTATTACATGTGCAGAATCGGCGTCTGGACGAATGGTCATTGGTTGTGTGTGCCAAATACAGATCGTTCATATTTCGCCTTATTTGCCAGTAGCTCCCCACATCCTTGCGGTCTTGCGCATGCGTTACGACTGTCTATCACTACTGCAGAGTTTAAAAAGTTGAACTTACATCATAGGGGTAAAGAAAAGTTGCCACTCACTATTTACACAGCGATGTCTTTCAATATATCAAAATAATGATTCGTTTTTGGAAAAAAAGATAAATTCATAACATCCGGCAGAACGATTACCCATTATCTCTCTTTATTCTTTATTCTTTGTGTTTCTTATTCGTGAGTTGTATAATAGCCATGTACAGTAGACATTTTTAGGCATAGTATTTGCCTTTTTTGATATATTATAATTGTTCTCAAATGTTTGATATAGAATATTGTTATACATGATTTTGTATCTCAGTTTAAGTCAATATATATATATATATATATATATATATATATATATATATATATATATATATATATATATATATATATATATATATATATATATATATATATATATATATATATATATACTAGATAGATTTTTATTCAAAAACACGTAAATTACATTAATGTTTAGAAACATAAACGCGTCAGTAAAAAAGATAAATAAAATACAATACAATACAATACAATGAGTATATGTTACTTAAAGTTCTAAAGAACTAATACCAATACACGGAACATGGGATATACGTATGGGTATGGTAATTAAAGTTCTACAGCTTAAAGAATGCTTACGCTCTTGAGATACATGGTTTTGATAGGCTTATACCAATAAAGGGAACTGATACTTTCAAATGGTAATATGTTTCTTTGAGTTCTAAAGTTGCATAGCTTAATACTGTTGAATACCAAAACAAAATACATGGGCGATACATCTGAATGCGTTTTCTAAAGTTCCTTGGTTTAAACATGGATTCAGATATATGCAACAACCTAAGTCCAGTACTATCACAGCTTCTGAAATTCATTCATATTTTTGCGCTTGGATCATCCGAAGGGCGTGCAATTAGTTGTCATGGCAACTAACAAGGCTTTGGTTTATGAAGGTATGGTTTATGACCCACTGTTTGGCGGCACTGTAAGCGATCCCTGGCACGTTCATTGCCCGTTAAGTGGCAACACTAAAGAAATACCACATGGATGATGGAAGTATTTATACAAAATGTAAATTTCGAGAAGTGCCTTTAAATCTCCGTTGGCAAGTATGAAATGATGAAATGTCGAGTATAGGCGCCGATCTAATAGACCTAGTCATTTATATGTTGCATACTACTATTAAACAAAGTTACCTAATATTTAACTAAAATATATTCTTTGTTTCCCCCTCATATTTTCTCTTTAGTTTCTCCTTTTTACATCTCAAAGATAAAGTAAATACTATATACAGTACTCTGTCTATAGAACACAATACTATATGTATATATATATATATATATATATATATATATATAATATATATATATATATATATATACATATATATATACATATATATATATATATATATATATATATATATATATATATATATATATATATATATGTATGTATGTATGTATGTATGTATGTATATTTATTGACTATGACTATGCATAAAAATACGATACATCAATTCATAATAATCATTTTTTAACATAAAGCGAAACATATAAATCAAAACAACATATTTAATATGCCCTGATGATAGAACATCACGTGGGCTATCTAAAGAAATAGCAAAAATTATAAACTTATAAACTTATTACATTAGATTAATACATTATCCATTGCCGAAAAAATTGGTATGTATGTATGTTTGTGTGTGTATATATACAGCAATATAGGTAGTATCATTATAAGCGGTAAGATGTAATGAATGGCACAGTTGTCGTTTTACCATCGATATTATTTCTAAAAGCAAAGCAATTAAGAAGTCATTGACGCAGCAGGCATGGTTCAGGGTGGTCGAGTGTAGTACATCTATTTACCCTGTAAATGTATTAAGTGCAGTGCTATTTATAGTATCATAGTGAAGGGGAAGATGTATGGACTGTCGCTTTTATAACTCTGGCATATTTATTTTCGGTTAGTGCTGAATTTTAATCTTTCGTAATAGAAAATTACCCCGAATTAGCCCCTAATGGGTAGCGACGGACGTCTTAATATCTATGGCTTACATACGACTTCCGCTCCTTCTTGTTCCTATAAGCAATCATGCATCCAGGTGCGTACGTGAATTAAGTATTTTTAAGTTTATTTCTGGTTCTGAGTTGCATTAGTGCTAAGATTGATTCATTTTTGCGTTATAAACATGCTCGCCGTACATCCTGACAATGGGGCGACGGGAGATTTATGACGCGCCGCCTGTGGATACGGAAAAGGTACACCTGCGCCGTTGACAGGCACAAAATGCCGTGCCAACCGGTCTTCCCTCATCATGGCGGCGCCAACCCGCGAGGCGCACTCACTTCCGCTCACGTGATAAATCTACGTGATCTCCGAGTCGTTAGCGGCATCATACCACTACATCAGCTTGGAAACGACCGTTCCTTTGGAATTCTTCTCACTTAAGCTAAGCACGTCAGGTTAATCGCTTTTAATCCCCAACGTGTCTTTATACACGTATCAGATTCCTTGACCTGACTGTCCCTGTGTGT
>OZ012693.1:27794669-27872169 GCA_963942565.1 Maea johnstoni | reverse complement strand
GTCAATAGGATACCCTAACTATCTGAGGTCGAAGTCAATTAATATATTCATGAATATTAATTGACTTCGACCTCCGAGGGACAGATTGTCCTCTCGCCCTCAATTGTTGTTGTATTAGTGTAGAAATTCCAATGCAATGTGCAATTTTGGTATTAAATACTGCTTCTTCAAGTTAACTTACTATATCAATACACCAAATACATTGTAGCATACATGTACTATCTCACTGTTTACTATGATTCAATTACCATTATCCCAAAGAAATTGCCAGTGTGGGCGTATACATTAATGTAAATATATATAGTGCTCTTATCAAAACTTGTTGAAACGTTTTTTATGTGCTATTACATACCCATACCATTTGATGACTGGTCTTCGTAATTGCTTATCTATTACATGTAGGTATGATAAAAGTGTTGTGTTACCCAATGAAAGAACCGTATGCATACGCATGCAAAATACCCTATCGAATAAATGGTTTACATCATACCATATATGCAAATGAGTTTGTGAATAGATAAAATCTAAAATATCAATATCTTGGAAACAAATACAAAAACCTTTTGAACATCTTCTACAATTTGATCCAAATCCCTGAATCTACGTGGACATGTAGCTGGTGCAGTAATACGGTGATTTTGGAAATCCGAAGATTTCAACGTCGTTTCGCAAAGCAAGTCCGTGCGTAGTTTAGGGACAGATCCACCCACAACGTATTGCGCAAATTACACCTACAATTACAAATTGCCCAACTACAATTGCCGGCCTTCCCCCGTGGCCGAGTGGCATAATGCATTGCTTATTAGTTACCATATGACGGTTAATCCTTCGAGAGGCATTTTGGAAATTTGTCATGTGGTACATTAAGGTTGGTCGGTGTTTTCCCATGACATTGCAATTTCCTATCTAATCTACCACCGCCTACTCAAACTTTAGCAAGGAAAGGCATAAAAAGTGACAATAAACAAGGAACTATATGTTATCCAGTTTCTCCTATGATTGCATTCGTCAAACTCTGCACTAATCATATTGTATTGTATTTAATCTGTGCTGACCACATCGCAAAGGATTCGAAAGTACAACGCACAAATGAGGTTCATACAGTAATAGGAGTATGATAATTTTACCTCATAAAACTATACAAAACAAAGCATCTCAGCGGAGAAGGGTTAATAGTAACTAAGCAGAACAAAGTGAAAAAGGGGCCAGTATAAAACTTGACTGGCATTAAGCTCAACTATCAATATCCATCATCGTAACACGAATAACTTTCTCTTCCAATACTGCTAAAAGAGGTTTTAACCCATTAATGCTTAAGAGCTCCTCTAGAAATTGTTGTCTGGATCAATGATACTTTTTGGCAATAACTTTAGAATCAAGCATGATTTTACAAAATATTTGAAGGAGAATTGTTTGTAATGTTCTGATTGACATTTCTCGATCAAATATTTTCCTGACTTTGCTTTTGCCTGCAAATTATCATTAAAATTGTCAGGCTGCTTTTGGCTGCTGTGAGCATTAATGGGTTAAGGATTAATTAGCCAACACCCACCCTACTGTTTATACATTTCCTTAAATGGAACTAATTGCAGATCCGCACACCTTCATCATTGCAAAACTAATCAGGGAGTTGTTTGTGAAATCTTGCCATTTCATTAATGCCTCTTTATAGGACAGGATGCCTTGCACAGTATTTGAGTAAGTGACTATTGTGATCTATTTTAACGGCTCACGCATTATTTTAAGATAATCATTGTTCATGCGTCAATTAATGTTTCCGGTTTTGGTAATTTCTCCCAAAGATGCACTAACGAGAAAAGGCTATTAGCCTGATTGCATACGAGTATTTGCTTTTATTGTGTGAATATATACCATCTGCTTGGGATAAATAGCTCTAACAATGTCATCAAACCTCCATATTCCATACACATTATTACCTCATTCATCTGCTCGTAGTTTCCTATGTTCACGAAAATCACCATATCAGTGTGCTGTTAGATCACAGCAACGTCAAATGCAACTATTAAAGTTTCTTTTAGGACTTGTAACTGATGGATTTTTTTATAGTTTACTTATGATAATATATTCGGGTTTACGTTTTCGACTAAATACGTGGAAACTGCATTGCATATGATGGCAAATGTTAGACTCAAGCGTCTTTGGAGGGAGAAACCTGAGCTTTAGTTTTCCTTTCCCGCTGGAATTCAATTTGCAAAGATATATAATTCCTGCACAAGATATGTGGAGCTGACATTTTACACGATCGCATGCTCGACTGCTATCCGGCTGTCAGGGCAATGCCCGTGCCAACACAGCTGAAGACGGTTTTCGTACGCGGCTAAATGAGTCATGGAAATGCGTGTGCAATTATCTCGACCACTCAGCTAGATTTATTCTGGCAACCGCTCTACCTGTCGCTGGTAAACGCCTGGTCGACCGGTGCAGGAATGTGAGATCTTTACTGCACGTCACGTCGTTGGCTTACATGGACTACATGACGGCCATGTGACGATACGGCCCGTAGGTGGGGAAATCCCTCTTCTCGTTACACGTCATCGCTGAAGCCAAATATAGAAGTACTGCTCACTTCTGTATCAGAGCCCATAATCTTATTACCCATAACCAGACGCGCATTTACAGGGAAACCCACGCACGTGTCAATCCTACCCAGCCGGCAATTAATGAACGTATGGAATGTATGTGCCCATTTTCCCGGTTTGCAATAAACAATCTTTGACTGTAACTCTCATCACAATACAATTTTAACGATTGAACAATACTGTACTATTGGTCAGAGGTCAGTGAAAACAATATATAGATACATATATTCAATGCGATTTTTTTTACATTTTTTTGTTAAGGAATAAATAACCTTTTACAAGTATGTACAAGAAAATGATGAACAATAAAGTAAATGCGAAGGCACAGTTAGAACACCATTTTTAATATGAAGGTGGTTTCATTATGTTGCAGCTTATGATATAAAAGTATAGTAATCCTTCCTAGACCTCTTGTACAGTTAGGCCATTAGTAAGAATACCAAAAATGCTGATTACTGGCCCTTCTATGATATGAGTTAGGATATTAAGCAGACAGTCTTACCCATAAAGTCTAAGTGTATGGCATAAGCGCAGCCAGATATTGTTTAGGTGTGTCATTTGGACACCCAAATCCCATGAAAATACTTGCAAGGACACACGGACATGTTTGTCAATTTTCAAATGCATATATGCAATTTTTAATCAACCATGTGATCACAACAGTATTAGTATTACAAATTTAAAGGCACCACTTAACGACAAATATTCATATCAACTACATATAGATGCATGTTGATTTGTTTGATAGAAATACTTTTCTTTACTTCTAGTGTATGCTTCCCAAAATGTCACTATAACCCAAAGCCATGATTCGCTGATCTTACAATGTATGCATGTACAGAATAAGCTTTGCTTAATATAGCTTTATTCCTGCATAACGTTTTCATATATGTTGAACATGAAATATGTCCTTTCATCTTAGTGTTGTAATTAGCTCGTTCGTGTCATATTTCTCGTGATAAAAACCGTATCGTTTTATGAAACACGACCATTTCAGTGAATAGCTCTAGTGAAGATGAAAGGGGTTTTGTACATAATGCGTTCTACAACGGTAAAGCCAGATGCGACACCGTGTTTCTGTGTTTCATATAGCTACAATATTACCCATATCAAAGGTAAACCATGGCCACACGCAACAGAGATAATCTACCTTGAAATAACACATATACATAAAGCCATACCTGTACAAAACGTGCAGGTATCCATGCCATACATTCTACTATAATCTTGATGAGTAATATTTGCAATCATGATAAATTGTATACCTATCTATTCCATATCTTTGATATAAGAACCTTATACTTAGCATATAAGATTAAATCTTCAGATCAACACGACGAATGAATAAAGAATTTTACAATTTACAAGAGTGATATTTACAATAATGATAAATTCAAAACGTTATTTACCATATCTATGTTTAAGTATGTTATACCTTACATATGAAATGAAGTTTTCAGAATAATGTCACGCCAATGCTTGAAATCCCTGCGTGATAATAATTGACCATCATTAAAATATGCTCCTAGGAGAAATTGATATTGGTCTAATCTGGTAGAACCTTTCACGTGCATATGGATTACACGACGATAATGTGTACAATACCAATAGAAGAGACAAAGATAGTTTAAATTTGAACAGATATAAAATTACTTACTGTTTCCAATTCTGTCGCATTAAAGGCGCGATCTTACCCAGCGTCGTTAAGGTTTTCATTATGCCACACCTGTATAATGTATATACACCTTTTCCTTTCCTCCGTAAACTCCTATCGTAGATATATCCTGCTTACTTTCCTATAGAGTGTATCTGTAGTAGCCTGATGGTATCACTATATCACTGAGTTATTCGCCATGATTATGATTTCTATAGGCGATCCATCTATGTATTAAGCACACTAGAATCCACGCAGAATCTATCACCAGCAGGAGCGCTACAGATACGTTCCTGGAGCGTTGATTAGGCCATGTCGCGTACTGGAGAATCAGTGCAGTATTTATACGGTGTACCGCAGCGCACGGTCAATATACTACCCCGGCTGACTTGTGGCTTAAGGACCTACATGCACAATAGTAGTAACAGTAGGACCTGCTGCTATAGCTACTATAGCTACATCAAGATATGATACCGTGGCTGTAATAGCATATATATGTGCGTGCCTGCTGTGACATCACAGGGGACGTCATAGAGCGATGCGTGGAGACCGTCGCCACTTGATACCGCGATCAGCTCACCGTGGACAATTACTCGCAGGCAGAGCTAATGAGGTTAATTGTTAACCCATTACTGCTCACAGCGGTCAAACGCAGCTCATAACTTTGATGAAATCTTACAGGCAAACGCAAATTTGGGAAAACATTTGGAGAAGAAATGATATTCAAAATATTACCAACAAATCCCCTCCAAACATTTTCTAAAATCATTCTTAATTCGAAAGATATTATCAAAAGCATAATTGTTCCAGACGGCAAATTCTGGAGGAACTCTCAAGCATGAATTGTTTAAAGAGTACAGAAGAGAGAACAATGGGGTGGTTGTGGAGAGCTTCATGGTTAACCAAGGATAAATGTAGTGCTATGCAGTCAGTCCATTCAGTGGTAATAGTGCACAGAGAGACCACTTAATACAACAGGTACTGCACGCAGTACTCCATTGTCTATGCAGTGCAAACTCGTGGCATAGCAACTTCTAAAATGAGGTGGACTCGTCATGCTGTGATAAATGAGAAATTCCTTTCCAGTTTCCTTTTAAATTGCACACATGTGCAAACGGATTTTTGTTGGCCTGCATTTACAATATCTTTCAGTATGTATTCTGTACAGCATTTCATTCGGGCTTGCCCCTATGGCCGCGTGGTCTAATGCGCGCAACTGACTGCTTGCTGAAAGCTTAATGTGTATACCACTTGTTCTTTCTAGTTACACCTTTATCTATTTGTGAGAAGCGTATGATTTTGTAATGATACAAAAAAAAATTAAAAAATTAAAAACACGTGTACACTACAATACCTAAGAGAAAAACTGTTTCGCAATAACACAAAACACAAAAGATGATAAGTACTTTCTTTAAAGGCGTCAACTGATAAGCGCTACAACTAGAAAATTAATTCACATTTCAGGAAACTAAGGCATGTACACATATATTCTTATAGCAATAACTAAATCATATGAGTTTCTCTCGAGACGCCATCACATTGTGCGAAGTTTTGCTGCTCGCTGACGCCGGTGAAGTAATGTACCTGATGGCATGCGTCTCGAGCCGCAATCTTCAAGCCCCCACTATTGACTTTGCTCTACAATGGAGGTGTGCGCACTCCTGAAACACTCACGCCAATCAGTCTAAGTGCTTCACACCTCCTTGCCTATTGACTACGTACATTTATTTCGAGTCTTATGCAACCATACGCCCATCCAGAGAGAATATTCATGAGGGACAAGGCCCAACTGAATAGAATCTTAGCAATCATACTCCTGTTAATTACATGTACGTCATACTGAAGGAATTTCTGTCCAGGTGTGAAATTGACTCACATAGTTGAAGTTGGAAAACTATATGCATGCTGTTTCACGACGTTCTTAGAGTGAATCTTTTGGCAACCACAATTGAAAACCCACGAAAAATGACTTTTTCTAGTATTTCATCGGGAAACCCCCTCATTGCACTACAAAGTTAACCAGTAGTATAGGAAACTGCATACTCATTTCGATGTTCATAAGATAACGTTTTATAAAGCGTTTAGGATGTTCTTTTCTAAGAATGCATTTTTATCCTTTCATTTGTCACGGCTTAACATTTCCATATGACCCAAATGACCTTGCATGCAACAAAATTAGAGAAAGTACACACAATCCAAATACATTAAAAGATATGCATAAAGATATTGCACATGAAATATAAACATGCATTAGGAATATATATGAATTGCAACATTATGCAAGCAATGCGTCTCTCAACATTGAATAAACCACAGCAAACCTCAGGTAATATAATGGTTAAGAATCAGAAGGTTAAAAAGTGTTAAAATATGTAAAGCTTTGGGAAGATATAGAGAGGCAATGAAAGATCACAAAAAAGATCGTTTACTGGTGTACTCTATTGTGTCCAACAAGAAAATAAATTGTTACTGTCAATAGTTCCCATAGAAGTAGTCATCAAGTGTAATCTGGGAAAATAGATTATAGGTAGAATAAAAAGGAAAATTGCTACATAAAAATTTTAAAAATTTGAGGAAGGGTAATTGATCAAACACATTGAAAACGCACCTCTGACTAAAGGTAGAATCATCACTGAAATTGGAACAAAAAGTGTGCCAGTCAGTAAAATGTTGAATGTTTTTTAAACTGGGTATGCATATTATGAATTAAACCATTAGTGTCTATAATGTCAAAAAAGCACATTTTGGCGATATCTTACATGCACATATGAACATAAAAAGATTTTAAAGAAAAATGTCATCAAAACACTGACAATATCAGGATGCATTGTTGGTGATAATGGGGGTAAATTACACATATGTGTTAAAAGTAATTTAAATAGAATGAATTACCACAATATAATTTAGGAATAATATAATGTTGGAGTTGGATCCCAATATTTTGGATTGCATCTTCAAAATAACAGAAGTAGTAAACTTTTGCTAGACTATGAGTATTAATGATTTAGCTTTGGTTGTTATACATGCGATTGTATTGATTGCAGGAACCATAGACAGCTCTTCACAACGCAACATACTTTTGTAAAAGGAATTAGGCAATCTGTCCATGAGGTTCCAGCAAAACTTGAGCCCGCACAATGTCAAGTGAACCTGACGCCCTAAGCACTAGATCATAGAGAATCCTATGTATGTATGCAGATTGAAACGGCGCTGCAATACCTGAACATTGGTTCATATGCTAGCATTGAAAAGACGCCATAGACAGTTCTTTACAACGCCGCACACTTAGCAACAAGGCAAACCTGTTTATGAGGTTCCACTCTCACGACTCAGGGCCTAGCGCTTAAAAGTCAGAAACAATACACACTATATCTCGGCGGATGCCCTTTACTTTCTAGATACACAATGCACTGTAGTTCTTAAAACTGGTTCGGATCCTGGCATTGCAAGGACAACATAATGAACCCTTCACAACGCCGCACATTTTAATTTGTTAAGCGACCAAGCAAAACTATTTATGACGTTCAGCGAACTTGATATGGCACCCCTGGCAGTCAGACCTTTGATCTAATGCCTTTAGCATTAGATCTAAGCGGATCCCCCTTACGTATGCAGGTACACAATGCACTGTAATGCCTAAACATTGGCGCAGATGCTTGCTTTGCATGTGGCGAAGATTGGTGTTCGTTATACTAGACAGACCAGCGCGTGACGCTCTAGCTTTTCGCGTCCCTTGACGGATCAAAATGCAAATCGAAGCAGTTAATCGGATTTTCTCCTCTCAGTCGGCCCCTCAATGATGATAACTAGGGGCTAATCTCCACGTACCCCCTTCAAATCTGTCGAGAATTCTCTTAGATAAAGATGAAGCACCGCGTTTGCCCGGTTTAGTCGTGAGCATATTTGTTTTTCCTGAGAGTGCGTAGGTGTTTCCCGGAAAGTGCGAGGTTAAACTGGGCGATTTATTCAGTCAAATTATATTTTACGACAACGTTAAGTTATACTAACGTCAGTATACATACATTTAAAGCACTGAATTGTTACGTTACTACATTGGAATCGAAAGTGTTTAATATAGACTGTAAAAGATGCAGGTAATTTGTATCTGAATGATGAAAAGAGGTCATACGTTTCAATTTAATCCAAAACCTCCCACATAAAACCCGTTTGAAGAATGTGTATCAGAATAGTAGTCATAAGACGGATTATCAAGATTTATAGTTTTTAGTCGTAGGTATTTTGTTTTATATTTATGATTACGGTACTTAGAAATAGATGAATGTGCACATACCTGATATAAACCAATATTTTCATCCTATGAATTACTAGCCCATATTCACAGGCCTTTAATTAACCCGTCTTGTGAAGGTTTTAACCCGGTGGAAATATGATTTGCAACATTTCCGACTACAAATTCTCTAATCTTTTTCCAAGAGCACTATAATTAAGATTTTATGCTTTTTTATATAGTTAAAATTGATTTGATTTTCTTTCGATGAAATAGGGTCATATATTAATTTACAAAGTATCGAAGCACACTAGGGAATATGTTACGCACATGCCTTTGACCTACATTAGGGAATTAGGTCCTTTAAATTTTGATTACGGAATGGGATGATGCAATTCATTCCTCATAGACTGTGACAATGAAGGTGACACTTTTGTTCCATTCGTTGCATGTGTAGATTTTGATCGGAAGGCCACATTCCTAATTACTAATTATCATCAATTCTTGTATTTAATGGCTTCTAAAAGTAACATAACTCAATGTAATGTAGTGTTGTTGCATGTTTCTGCTGTAAGCTGCCTTTTGCGCATATCCTGTTTCTAGGATATACAAGTAAAACTTTAGAAATGTTAAAACACCCATTTACTTATATAATGTGTGATAGAATATAACACATACATGTAGTAGGATTTAACAGATAACTTCTTGTCTGTAGACATACTTTAAAAAAGAATGAGGTTTTGATAAAGGTTATGCTATTCATACATTGAGTGAACGCATAGCTTTTGTATCAAACACTACAGACATTAAGTTAACTTTTATATTCATAAAGATCAATATGTCACCTGTGTCTTGTCATTTTTTTATAACATTTCTGCGTCTTTATGAACAGGAAGATGGCGTTTTATTGGATATCGTGTACATTAAATGTAATCAATCTAGCCATGAAATACTGTCAATATTTTCCTACGAAATCTTTTCCACCCAAACTTCCCCATCCAAACGTCTTTACAAACCACCTCCTCCCATTTCAAAACACTGAGGACGATCAAAGTCTTCATGTACATGTTCTCTGGAGGGATTAATTTTGCCTTAATCCGGGCAACTTTATTTTTTCCGCGGTGCTTTTTTGTTTGCTCCCGACTCGTCTGCTGCTCTTAGCATGGGGCCAGGGACGCTGGTTTGCGGAGCAGACGATCAGGACTACTTGCTTCGCGGCACGAGGGGTACGGAAGAGTATAAACGACTGTTTGCAGAGTGCGGCGAAGTAGCTGGGAGGCTAATGGACCCTTTATTAAGAACCCGCCCCGATGGATTCTGGGATCGATTTTCGCTAGGTGGATAATGTGTGCGCACACAAAGGCGTTTCCGGAGCCGACTTCTTGACGTGCCGCGCGCGGGAAAATGATGGAAGTTCGTCTGCCGTTGACAGAATCTCAAATTGTTCAAAGACAGTCGCTCCAGCTGAGATCAAAGTGATTTATTGACTTCTAGCATTTTTCAGTTCCTCCGACAAAAATCAGTCCCTTTATATCTCTCTGTAACCAGAGTCGACTACAAAGGCCCATGTGTTTAGGTCGACGTGGGCAAATCCGATAGGTGAACCGCACGTGTTGATATCTCCAATATTTAACGCTGACGTTCTAAACCGATCAGCTTATTGGCTGGGGAGTACGGTGGAACGACAAAGCTTTAGTGGCGTCTAACATCAAACAGAATGAAAATAAATGAAATTTGGTGCAAACTGTATTTCACTTGGAATAGAGAAAAGCTTAAGGAAAGTCTAATGTGAAACAAAATGTAAACAAATAAAATTTGGTCCATATTATCTTCACTAGAGAAAAGCTTGAGGATGTTTTACCACCGTTTCCTAAGTGTTTGAGGCTCACCCACAACAGAGCGGTCTAACGCAAACTCACTGCTTACCCTGTCTCACCACTGCACAGGGATGGGTTTGTATGCATGCATGTTGTATGTATGTATCTACATATGTACATGTGTGTATGCATGTTTGTATATACATGTATGTATGTGCTTATGTAAGCAATGCTAAGCATACATGTAGGTCTACATGTATGTGTATGGGTGTATGTATGTTTATATGTATGTATGGGTGTATGTATTTGTATATATATATATATATATATATATATATATATATATATATATATATATATATATATATATATATATATATATTTATATATATATATATATATATGTGCATGTATGTATGCAGATGTGTTTGTATATACGTATTAATCTATTTAAGTGTACGCGTGGGTGTGTTGGCGGGTGTAAAGTATGTATGTGAAAGCTCGCCTTTAAGTGAACGACCCCTTTGCATTTTGCTGCACTATTTGCAAAGAGAAAGTGACAAAATACCCACTCAAACAAACAAAGTCCCATGTATGCACAATAAACTCTGCCATTACACACTCCAACTATGGGAATATGTAAGGTCTCTCTCATTTGTGGCACTAGCCTCATGGTGAGGTATTCATGATTCACCCCACATCCTCCCCCCTTTCGCGTGATCGGGTCTCAATAAGATACGCCAGGAGTGAGAGAGAGCGACGAGAAGAGTCTACGGCTTCTCACCGCGAGCCAGCACAGACCTCCTACAGGATCCACAGCGACGAGGAGAAAAAAACCGCCACACGAAATCAATGAATCTCAATGGGGTTCCTTTATTCAAACATCTCCATTGACAAGATGTTTGACACTTGACTGCAATAACGAAAAGACTTCAGTCTGCCGGCAAAGCAAATCTATTTTGCCAGCGCTGAGCCTTAATTAAGCCTAGCCACCTAATACACAGACAATCTGGCTTTGAGTGGAAGGCGGCCTAGGATTGTTTAATATTGCACGTGGTGCTATGGGGTTTTGGAAAAAGGCATTGACGAGTCTTTTCAAAATGTAAAAAGGTCAAGGCTATATTCTAATAACACTTTAGCCAGCACCATGGAAAGAGTATTTATGATTTTGAGTATAAACTTCTATCGTTTGGTTTAAAACGTTTTGAAAATCAATCTGAACTCGCATTCGCAGCATTTTTCCATTTTTCGAAAAAGTGCGCATTTCTGAATTTCTTAAAACTAGATCAATGAAAAGTAGATATGTTGGAATTTAGTTATCTTTTGTATTATTACTTATTGTAATCAACTGCATTCATGTAACGCGACTCATTAATAGGTTTAAGGCAGTGAATTTGATATAAGGACGGTCGTGCAAATTCCTTCGACATACTATGGGTATACAACTATTCAGTCAAAACATTTTGAGCTTGTCCCTAACTACACGCCCATATATGTATTCTATACAAAGAGAGTCATAGCGCCAAAAATTATTCGGCAATAGGAAATACAGTATGGCAATTTGGTCACTTTCTATTATGTCTTTATGTTTATGATATAAAAGAAAAGGATGCATGACAATATGCTTTGCTTACCCTTACCGCTATGTCAAATCGATTGGTTGAACTCTGACATACCTGAAATATAGAAATGGACATTAGTTTTGCCATTTTACAAACAAAGTGCAATACAAAAGTCAAAATGGTAAGCAGAATAGTATATGTGCATTGATCAGCCTCAGCCCCGACATCTGAGCTTTACAGCTGACTGTTAGCTAACTCTCATCACTGCTCAGGTTTGATTATGAATCGGGGCTTGTAAGAAAGTGGCCAGTGACTTGGGGTTGCGCGGTGGTTTCCCCTGGATAATTGCGTTTCCGCCACCTTTAATAGCTGGCTAGTCACGACTCATCTTCTAAATAACAGGGAGAGTGACGATGAATGAAATTTTCAAAACTATTCTCCTGTGGGGAAACATACGATAAACAAAATTACAATAGAAAATATTCCTTACATGTAGTGATTGTTTTCCCTATGATTTTATTAGCAATATAGCTTAGTAGTGTGTAGTAAAATATTTCCCCTGTGTGAAAAACGAGTGTTACAAAAGGACAATGCTACCATAAACATTCAGTTCATTCATAACGCTCTTGTATGGCTTATATGAAAGAGAAATTCCACGTAAATGGCAACCAAACAAGTTAATGCATTAGGGTTAGGCATGCAAGGTAATACATCATACCCTGCCTGGCTGTTAATGATTCCATACAGCAGCTCTTGTGAGGAAACGTGCAGTGAGAGCTTTCATTGCTTGCCTTCATGATCACTTCGAAAAAGCCATATGAATTTGAAATAGATCAAAGGAATACTGATCTATGCATCGTTTTCATGCGTGCGTTTCCTCCAATAAATTCGAAGCATTGTCTAAAACCCAATGAAAAGTGGGTTAGAATGCTCGACCGGTTTTACTCGAGCCACACTAATCTACTGAATCCGTTTTGAAAAGCCCAAACAATAATGATAATAATAATAATAATAATAATAATAATAATGATAATAATAATGATGATAATAATAATAATAATAATAATAATAATAATAATAATAATGATAATAATAATGATAATGATAATAACAATAATAATATTACCATTTGATATTGCGCCCTTTCCATATAAACATGCTCAAAGGCTACTGATTCCATTGTACACCCAAGTTATACTTTTACTTTTCTTTGTTCTCTTTATGAAAAATACTATGTATACTTTGTAGATTTCCTACAGTCAATAAACTATATATATAAGTTAATAAATTAAAAAAATGTAATACCAGATGCACACACGCTGCTGCCAAATAATGTTATTTTACAATTTGAATGTCGCACTATGTGCAATAGCGATTTTTATGTTTAACAAATAAATATACACATGCATTGTACACCAAGGACACAGACAAACCAACACCAAACATATGACCTGTTATCTACATCCATATTATGTGGCAAACTGAGAACTGAAACCATTTCGATCATAAAGATGCAATGTTTCTATAAGAGCAATTTGATTCCCTTTTCAATACAAGCCAGTTTACAGTTAGACTCAACTAAAACTATTTTTCAAATCATTGTGAATTAATTTCCATTTTGAGAGCAAAATGTTCAAACTTTGATAATTTTTCTGCTTTATTTTTGTCAAATTAAATGTTATACCCAATGGGTATTTTATTAAATAAATTAGCGTGTAACTAATAGGTTTATATGTACGTATGTGTGTTAATAGCGATTATATGGTTTCAGATGTAACGAAATCTGTCGCAGGTACTAATAACTGTGGTATACAAACATCGCTTTGCAGCACATGCTTAAAATCAAATGTTTCTATTATTTCATTACATAATTTATTGCAGTTTAATAACATGGTTCATTATCGTATGACCCTGTCTATAAATAAGACATCAGTTAATCAACCCAATTGAATAATCCTATTTCAAGTTCGTGAGTGTCCGATCGCTAGGTGCGGCAATATAATTAGATTACGAGAATACCAAACCGAAACATATAACTACCATTATCCTTATCCCATTTAGCAGAATTTCCCAGTAAGATACAATCATCATGATTATATCAGATGTCTTTAATGGTCTCCTATTCCGCGGCGAGAAAGATAGAAGAGAACTCTTCTGATAAATAAAGCATTTCCAATATAGTACCAATCAATGTAGCCGGCTATTTTTCAAGCTTACTTGCTGTAAAATTCATCCCTTGGGAGTTATCCCAAGCTTCACAGGCATGCACGGTCTGAAATATGCAAAAGCTCGAGGAAGTGGAGGGAAAATTATTGCCGTCCTCCGAGATCCAAGTCACGATCCGCCCTCTTGAATTTTAAGTAATATGTCATTTTTGCCTGCATAATTCATGCCCGGCCCCCTTTGAGTGCCCCTGGAACGTCTGTGCAGCGTTAAATAGTAAAATAAAACACCTTGCTCCATTGGAAGGACATCAAACGTGTCTCAGAAATAGATTCCTGTCTCGGTGTGTGTGTGGTATGGCTGTAGGGCAGCGGCCAGGCCTTTTGTCTCGACTGGTAAGTAGGGGATAAAAGTAGCCCTGCCTACAGAGGGCACATTGCCATTCAGAATGATGATAACAAGAGCTGGCTTTACTATACTGCTACTGGTTATGCAGCTGCGGCCACTCACTCTCCTCCTCCTCCTCCTCCTTCTACGACTGTACTACTACTACTACTACTACTACTACTACTACTACTACTACTACTACTACTACTACTACTACTAGTGCGTCTGGAGCTACTGCTGCTGTTACTACTACTACTACTACTACTACTACTACTACTACTACTACTACTACTACTACTACTACTGCTACTAGTACTACCATTACTACTACTACAAGTACGTCTGGGGCTACTGCTGCTGTTACTACTACTACTACTACTACTACTACTACTACTACTACTACTACTACTACTACCACAGCTGCTGCTACTGTTGCTGATGCTGCTGCTTCTGCTGAACTTAATAACGAGGCGTGTTCCATTAAATTCATAACACCATAGAAGGATTGATGGATGTTTAGCAGTAAGGGGTGATTATGGACGACTTTATGATAACATACTCCTGAACTAATAGGTATACTAGGCCAATCTTGATTACATAGACAACAAACAGTTTGGTTTGTGTGGGTAAGGTACTCCGCAAAGTCCACATCAGCATCCAATTCAACATGCAGTAAGTGGCATAATCCCGGCATAATGTGATATCATATGTGCGATATAAACAGATGTTGATAGTGACCAGGCCACCTTGATTATTACAATCACGTATGTACATCAATAAGCCACCGTGCCAACTTGGTGAGTTATACCATGATCATAGATTTCCATGCAACTGTGACTAAATCGTTATTGCAATAAACGGCCCCGTAGATTTCATAGCCGATCCCCATCCTAACGTTGCCATGAATCACGCTAATAAATATTGATATATCACCTTTACACATGCTGTTAAGCCTCAGCCAAAGAAATGTGGCTTTCTGACCCCATATGGCTTTATTATGCTGCTCGGACATGGCAGCGGCTCCCACCGGCCCCAGGCAGCGCCACCAACCACTGGCTCCCCGCTACCGCTACCGCTCACGCGTGATCTATGGATGCTGGCATGTTTAAGGACAGTGAGAATTGCCCATCCCGCTGCATGGCGGCGCGGAAAAGTTGTGAGGGCTAGTCATGCGATGTAATTGATGGTCCAACAAGTCGCATAAAATGCATGTGGGGCCCTCCTGGTTGGTAATTCTCATCAATCTCGTACAAAACAAGATCTCACGATAAATCAAGAGATCGAATATGATAACGAGATTTGTCAAAATTGCAATAAATCACGAGATCTCGCGATATATCACAAGATCTCGCGATACATAACGAGATATTGTGCGAGAGTGCAAGGTGAATTCTACGGCTAGGATTTTATTTCCATCTCATTAGCAAAGGGTAGAGATCCTGTTCTGTGTCATAATGCCCAATTGATCATTGTTCACTTATTTATGCATGATGCCATCAGGTCTCTACGCTTCTAAGCCGGGTCAACACGCACAAAACAAATCAATGAAATGGAACTTTTCAAATCTCGGTGTCATAGGAGATAAGGCAATCATGGAAGTACACTTATGAAACCCCTTGCTGACCTGATGTTCTTTAACTAAATTGTATACATGTAAAACATCTTTGAACATGTTGGTGATACTTTCAACTTAAATTGAGATTCGAAAGTAGTAAACAACATGTCTAACTTTTTGGGCACTGTATATTTCCAGTACAAAAGGAAACAATGTATCTTAGATAAACTGAAACATTCCACTTTGAAACGAGACAATATACGATAGCATTATAATGCGTAATTCTAAGCAACACATTTGCAACAGCTTGACAACTTGATAGCAAATGATAAAATAAGAAATGCATCACACCGTATCAAGCAGTATCACACCATAACTTGCACTGCATCAGTCCATATTACACCAACTTCGACAAAAACGTAAACGCAAGTTATAATTTCAAAGCTTTTTTAAAATCTTTTTTTCACTTTAATTTAATCTAACTTAAGAGTTTCTTATGAAATTGTCATCTGGATATATTATACTTTTGACAATGACTTGAAAAGGAATTGTTGGTGGTATTTTGATGAACATCTACCTTCCAATATGTTCCCAGTGGTCATTATACTTTCACCTTGAAGTTTGCAAAAAACGGAAGACTGCTTTTCGCTGCTACTAATGGGTTAACTCCTTATGTTCTGTCTGTCTCCAATAATGAAGCATTTGCACGTACTGTATGATTTCTCCTTTTTCAACATGTACATGTCAATAAATGTATGATACAATCAATCTTGTTTATGATATTTTTGTCTTTGTATGATGTCGTATAAGATCTGTCGTGGTAAACATATCATACAATGTAACAGCTTTTGGGACAAGGTTTTTGACTACTTTTATTTACGTATTATATTGGTGAAATATTGGTAATATCATTTGAATTCATATCATGATACATAGTGAAAAACATGCATATTTCGGAAATTAAAAACAGTCTTAAATTTCATACAGTAAATCCTTCTTTCATTTTCTATCATGCCCATCAAATGATCATAACCTTAATTGGTACCATTTCTTTTTACATTTTACACTCGCACATCACATTTATCCAAATCTAGTATTTCTTTTATCTTACCATAGTCACACCTGCACAGTGATCAGAGGAAATCTAGAAATAATTATTTTCTTTTCTCTCGTCTCAGCTGGTGTTTCTCGTAATAAATCCGCACTAATTCAAACTCACTTGGTTCTGTCGCCATCCACTTCAAGCAAGGCTATCGCGTGAATATTTATGAAAGATAAACACAATCTAAGTGGTCGCAGGAGGCGTACTGCCATCTCAGAGAAGGAAAGAAACGAAGCTCTCCCAGTGTCCATGTCAATCCAGACGCGCAGGATGTGATGTTTTTTTCTTTCAACGCAAAAGCGTATTCATCAATGTATCTATTACTGTTATGGGGGTGATTTAGAATTCAATAACGCGCCCATTGCTTGTAAGCCTATAAGAACAAAGTCTGCAGGCCAGATCAATAGCTGTCATCACTATCTAGATTATTATTCAAACTTGCCAAAGAACTGCTTGAATAAGAATGGACTTCATGCAGATGCAATCATAGCGAGTCTTAATGCAGCCTGCCAGTGCCCTCCCTGTGAATGCCTCTATGGCTATTTTCTCTGAGTGGACTCATCTACTTAAGCTCAGCTAGCCATCCTTTATATGGCACTAATCTACAAATCTACGTCTATCAACGCGGGATCTCGCCCGCATTCAGCGTGTGCTGAGACCGTATCTTTTCGCCTCTACTAGAAGCATTATGATATTGCTTTTTGCTGATGAGATGGTCGCTGGCTGAATGCTGGGCGGGGGATGAGGAGAATGAGGAGGCGGGGAGAATGACACTCACTTTCTACGCCATGAAAAACACCTAGAACTTAACCCATTACTACTCAAATTAAGAGGTCATAAAGTATCCTGACAAGTTTGAGGAAATCTTTTGAGCAAAATCGAATTTTGGAAACTATTTGAAAAAGAAATGTTCATCAAAACACTTACAACAACTCTTCTTCAAATATTTTGTGATATCAATCTCACTTCTTTAGTTATTGCCAAATGCATTGGAGATCCAAACGACAATTTCTAGAGAAACTCCTAAGCATTAATGGGTTAAGAAGAACTTGATGCCCCTATCCAAAAGCTTTCTCTTTGGGTGTTTATACAATGTAGTTGGATTGGCCTTGGCTATGTACAGTGTACCTAACTTGAAAATATGTGACACATTACCTTCCAGTTACTAGTGTAATATTTCCTTTGGGGTATCATAAGAGGCTAAACTACCCAATTTGGGTGTTTATGGTAGACTCGGGCATGCCTATTTAAGATGCATCTAAGACTATGACATTGCTATCTCTGTTTTCGTTGCTGTGTGGTGTTATATCAGTGATATGACTATCAAACCAAGGAATCTAAACAAACTAATGAGCGAGCATTCAAAACAAAGCACCCAGCGCTTACGCACCAACTGAAAATGTTGAATTGTATATCACAGCATTGCTTATACATGTACGAAAGTATTCGTTCCAAGTGCATGTCTTATCATGATGTCATACCAATTGATTGGATCGACTTAAACCCCACACATAAACAAACAGACGAACAGGGGCAATCCTAGGATGTGCGCTAATAGTAAACTCAACTTTAAGTGGAAAGTTTCATCAAAGCACCGTTCCCATTACTGGATACGCTTTAAGTGCCAGAGCTGTCACTTCGATGCTTACTCCTGTCAAAATAAGTCAACTATTACTAACTTAATTTGTCACCGCTAATCAGCTTAATCAGTACAACCAAAGGCTGCGCTGCCCCCCCCCCCCCCCCCCCCTCCCTTCATTATGGTAGAGATTTAGTTAGAACGTCTCCTCATATCTCCTGGCACTAATCCAACTAGCGCAACCGGCAAAAGCTGGTATCGATGAATTTCTGCTCCTTTCGGGAAATTAGTCATATTTAGAGTGAAATGAACATTGGCATGTAGTTCTCCCTACAGCAATAAGTGTCTGTTTCGGCAAAAGCCATATGCCGGTTCCCGAGGCGATCTTTTTCTTGGCGTACATCCCCAAAACCTCCCACGTAAGGTCTGTTTTTGTTGTTCGGTTATGCTTCCTTGACGTCACAGGGACGTTATTCACAATAAGTGCCCCAAATATGATTAGGGGAAGAGTAACCGACCCCCGAATAGCAAGGGAAGTGTCTGTGTGCTAACTGAACGAGAGATAAACTACCCTTTGCCATACGGCAATACTAAAGGACATATAATTTTCGCACATAACATCCCTATAACGATTTGCTCTCTGAGACCCGAGGTCTTCGCATTTATCTATAGCGGTACAGTGTTATTAGTGTAACCCCCTATGGTACAGGTGTTGGTAGGGACGAATCTTATCCCTTCCTGTGCTGAGGCTACTTTTGTCCAAAGCACAAGGATGCAAAGATTTGTATAACCATCTAATTCCTCCCATGTTGGTATTCATCAGATAGTTCTCACTAAGTACTCTCTTATGAGTAGCTATATGCTATGGTTTCAGTCATTTCTCAATTTTTTGCATCATTTTCTATTGGCCAAATTAGCCACCTGCAGCATTAGGGTTAATAGTCCTACGATGAAATTCCACTTAGATCCTTCTTTGGTAAATTGTAATGAAGTTTATTTCATTTGAGTAATCTGTATACTTTACACATTCGAGGAGATATCTGTGATCGATCGACAATACTTACCATATTTGCACGATTATTTGTACGATTATAATTGTAATATAGTGCCCACCCCTAAATGATACTAAAACGTAGTCACTAAGTAGAGATAAAGCACTTATCTTCAAGCAAACAATTTGTACTACCCTAAATATATTAGAAATATAAATGGAGTGATATCTATAAAAGTAGGAACCCTTAACCAGGTACATATACGTTACATTTTCAAGCAAAATATTTCTTCGACGGCCAAAAACAAGACTGGTCTAGAAATACAAAGCAAACATCTTTTGTTGGCTTGATTTATTGATTTCTTATAACTCTGTCCTGCAATAGGATCGCTGTATACATGAGAAATGCCTTATCATTCGGTCCATATTCTAATAAATCAAGCCACATCATATCTTATTCATGAGCCTATGGAGTGATCGTCCCATTTCAATGCACTTAGGAACTTCTTACACTGTTGGAGTGTTTGAGGAAACCGTGAGAGGCCATGTACACCAACGTAGAGGAAAAGCGAAAGCGAAATGAATATGATTTCTCACTTTAAATGTTAGAGTTAAGAAGACAAATCAATCATTATTCAAAGAAATTTCAAAAAGTCAAATAACGTAGAACGACATAGAAAAAACTGTAACGCAAGAAGATATTTTATTACAGAACCTTTTACAATTACGTCGTATAAAATAGGCGAACAAAAGTACAATTCTAGTATTAATTATGATACTCATAATGCATCGGGGATATCTAATCTATACTCATTAAAAAGCATAACAGTTACTGATGCTATGGAGTAGAGATAATTGGACGCAGCTTCTTCCTATAATAACACTGCTAAATGACGGAATCTCTCAAATAAAGAGGATTCTCGAATCACTATAGAAATGGACAATCTGAGATGGATGCTATTAATAATCCTTTTATGCCATTTTGGATATCTTATGCGTTGATTTCGCCGTCAATTCATTGTATTCATACGACACTATTGTGTCGAGTCTATCGCTTGCCTATTTGTCATGGAAATCCACACTAATTTTCTGTTTGCTGATCATGAGTAAATTTCCACGTATGCTATGTGTAAAATGAAAGGATTTCCCCATACTGTTTGGCTTTGCGAAGTCTTGTTTGCACTCCATTTAGAGACTCTGGTGATCACACACTGTGCGAAGGAATTGGCACGTTTAGAGACGTCACGTTGATGTTCAAGGTATCTCCAGCACAGTTCGAGAGCAAACAATGGTAATGGGATACAAACCCACTCGACTAGCTAATGAGAAACATACAGACTACATTACATATCACACATACCGGACCAATAGCACCACACGACAATTGCCGCACAGTGTAAATGCATCTATTCACTTTAACCCGTTATTGCTCACAGCAGTCAAAAGCAGCCTGATAATTTCTGTCAAATCGTTCAGGATGAACCATAGATGGGAGAATATGTGAAGGGGAAATGTTTATTAGAATGCTGCCAACAAATGTCCTTAACATATCATGTAAAATGATTCTTCATTTCCAAGTTATAATCAAAAGTTTCAAAGATACAGACGACACCTTCAAGAGTAACTCTTAAGCGTTAATGGGTTAAATGCATTCATTCACTTTAACTCGTTTACGTCTAGAGTCACAGTGCGATGTTGAACGTGTTCAGATTCATCAGATCAGGTGTGTTTTCCAGGCTTGAATGTGTTAAGTACTCGACAGGATACGGAAGTAAGAGTTTCGTGGAGTTAGCAGTGGTGTTATCTTATCACTATGTACCGTAGAAGGACAGAGCGACCGCCAAGATTCTCCACTCAAACTAATACCCTCATAAACCTCCTGGGACGCTGAAATTCAGCAAATTGTTTCTTGTTCTTGCCCTGAATCAATAGCCGCTCTCAGCCAATAGTAAATTAATTAGGTATATATCATTATTCCCGTTTCAGCGCAACTGCGTTCCCAAGGGTCATCCTCCTGTCTGGTCAAAATTAAGATGGATGACCCCTATGACGTCATGGGCCCAATTCGATTAGAGATCATTTCTTCCGGAGCGATTCAGAGGATTTCGTTATTGTAAATCAGTGTAGAGAATGATGGACGCTAATTTGGGAACGAATAGATATTGTGTTTATGAGATTTAGAAAGAGATAAATGGTTTGGGAGTTTGGATTATGGAAATACTGTATTTCAATCTAACTCCTCTGACAGATGATAGGTTCCACTTAAGATCATTCTGTCCTTCATAACATTAGATTATGTTTTAGTGAGAGGTTTAGGACTGATATGACACCAAGAACGATATCCCGATATCAGTTTATCGTATGTACAGCTGTACAAATGTGGTCTACGATCAGTGCTCTTAGCTTGACAGGCTTTCTTAGAATTCGCATTTTTTATAATTTTAAAGGTAAAATAATTTCAATCATATTAGTATAATTCTAAGTAGCCATGATGATTGAGGCTTTTTGATTGATAGTGCGGGTCTTCTGCACTTCCATTGACGGCCTTTCAGTCTTCTTGTGCTCGGGTCTGACTCCATTGCCGAGCGCTCTAATGCATTTTGCACAGGCTTCTCACTGTCTCTCACCTATGCACTATGTGCAGGGTTCGAGCCATTCTCAGGCATGTGCAAAAGAAGACAGTGACACATTTCTTCCAATGCACTTTCCGTGTTTCATTTGACTACTGAATAGACACGAGTTAGCCTGACAATTACAGCCGTCCGTGACTACAGTAAAGATGTCTTATTCCTGTACCAGTCGACCAGGCGCTTTCCAGCGACATATAGGGTAGTTTCTCGAGCATGCCATGTTAGGAAGACCAGATACTGTAAATCACTTAAATATGGCGTGAACATTATATAGCGCGATTATGGTACTGCCATGGATAGCGCGATATACATGTAAGTATAGCGGTGAACGAGAACAGCAGCAGCAAGTTCAATTAAGAATTTAATAAAGACGGGGAGGTTATTATAGCGCATATGGGCAGAGCGCTATTATCGCTATAGTATTGTTTCCGCTATACTTGAGTGATTTACAGTATTTAGACACGAATATTCATTAACCATTTAGCTGAGTACTAAAGCTATCTCTTTGATGTTATTTTCCAACCAGGTGCTTGGGAATAGATGTGGTCAAACGTTGTATCGTATTGTATGGTATAGTTACTATAGTACAATACAATACAATACAAAGTTTGACCATATATATGTCCATGCACCCAGCTGCCAATCAAGCCTACAACCGAGTAAACTGATTCATCTGTCGCGCATTTAAATATGGTTAGATGTCTTTGCTGCCACGTCATGTAGTCGACTGACCACCGGTCAATCAGTGGAGAAACTGAATAGCAATAATTTTAAAATACTGCGTTACATCTCGGAGATCTGTTCTGAGATTAGCCAATGTTTACTAATAAATATTATGTCACGCATGACTCAAAATCTATTTCTGTGTAGTGCATTTAGTACATATTTTAGTTCTGGTAAGGACCAATGTTTTCAATGTTTATACTTAAATGATCTGTTCTTTCGACAATGTCGCTCTTGCTACTTGGTTGTGTCTACGGAAATATTTTTTACCGTATGAACAGTCGAAATACATGCAATACAATGCATAGAAAAACCGAATGCTCGTGCTCTCTTCTGATCTGATTGACATCGCGAAGATTATTTTTACCATAGAAGTTCTTTATCTTGAGAGCCAGATGGCAAAGACCATTAGACTGGGATAAATCGCCATCTTAGCCTTTTGGCAAATCCTCAATCTTCGTCTGGGCCCGGGCAAGAATAATCGGATTAAGCACCTGGCAACCCCGGACGCTTTGCAAAATCCCTGTACCATAGGTACTCCGCATTATTCCCCGCCTCCTACATGACGTCACGAATCTGCAGACGATCAAACACACTTCTGGGCGCGTGCAAACTTTATGATCGACAACAACATTGTTTTTTCAGTTTTTCAAAGGGAATACATAATCCAGTCCAGACAGCATAAAAACAGTACGGACCATTATTTTTCATAATCGGACGGTCATTCTTCAAGTGTATCTACTTTAAGTCAGATTCATGATCGTATTAAATTAACTTCTTCTCCTAGAGAGCGAGATCATCAATCAATCAGGCTTGCGGAAGTGGAACTCTTCAGGACATGGAGAACTCTTGCTTTCTTGGAGGAGCGAATGGAAGTGGTGGGGAGGCAAACAACTACCCCCACTTCTCTGTCTAATCCCTGGATGGATTGGGGGAGAAAGTCTTTTGAAAATCTAGGTAGACACTTCAAAGGGTATTAATTCCGGTCCACGTGGGCCGAAGTGAATTAGACACATGCCCCAGCTGACGCCGGTGCCCGGGTAATTACAAAGAGTGCAGCCATTTTATAGAAGACTTGCTCTTTTATCCCGGAGGCGAGAAACGGACGAGTCAAAGAATAGGCGGTATGAGAATGAAATTAAGAAAAGCATACGTCAAAGAATGAGCAGTGTTAGAATGTAATTAAGAAAATCATGGGTCGCAAAATAGGTGATATGAAAATGAATTATGAAATGAGTGGGTCAATGACTGATCAAAGTGAGAATTCCATACAGAGTGTACAGAGTGTACTTCCAAAAAAGTTTTTTTGAATAAAATGAGATAAAACAGATAATTAGAAATTGAATCGTTTATATAATACGCGAAGATAAGTACGAGATAAAGCCATTTTTTAGGATGTATCCTGTGTGTGAATGAACGGAATCATGAAAGGCATAGGTCAAAGAATATGCTTGATATTGCTTATACTAATGACAACATACTCCGCCTAAACTCGGGCAGTGGTAAGAGACAGCAAGTAGTAAATGGTGGCAAATGGCTGGACCATTCGATTATCGAGGCAGGCCCCCACTCTATGCATACATTGGACGCATTGTAATCGTACAATCGCACTCGTAGAACGACTGTGTACCCAACTACTACCATGGACAGTCACTAGTAATAGAATTATCCCAGAAACTGACCCCAGGCGGCTTGTGAAATGGTATTAAACAATTTAGCCCTCTATTAAATATGACCACTAGTTATATTATCGCATCAGCATTGAGCCCTAATTACAGGGAACATTGTTAGAAGCAGTATGTTATGATCGATGCTTATCGTATCAACGATAATCTACACGTTGGTTTAGCCCTAATGCAAATGGATTAGTCCACACAGAGGGAGATAGCCAGGCATACATTCTATAGGCAAATAGCATTGTGTGCAAATCTGTTAACCCTTTTTTTTATCTTAACTCACTCATGCTAAAAAAGTTTCATGTAAAATTAACGACTAGATCTTAGATAATATAGACGATAGCTTGGAAATTAAGAAATAGTTTGAGAAAGAGATGTTACTAACATTTCTCCTTCAAATATTTTTCCAACTATGTTTTTGCCTGAAAGAATTTACCAAAGTTATGAGTCTGACTTTGGCTAAATACTATGAAAGGCCGCTCTAAGTTTTAATGGGGTTTGATTCTCACAGGATCTGTCCACTGTGAATATATCTACTGGAATGGAACAATATTTGAAATGAAATAAATTGAGGTTTGCTATCTTTCAGAAACTAACGTATCTAGGCACATATCACTGAAATTATTGATTAATTATATAGATATTTGCATTTCGGTTTAAACATGTACCGGTATACACTTCGGTTGTGAATAAGCTTATTGGCTTATCTCATAATTGATCTGCACAATGATGAGAGGGTTATGCTATTATACGCCAAGTATTAGAATTTTGTTTATTGGGTCATTCTTCCATTAATCGCAGTATTTGGAATAGGCGATTTTTTTCTGCCATTGGAGGCTAAATCGTTCCTGGCCAGTTACTAATAGTTGAGTAGCCCTGAAAAGCCACTGTTGCTTGATGTATTGTATTATTTCCCTTCCTGACATTATTTGTAACGTATGCTTTTCTAGCCGCAGCCAGTGAACACACAATACAATATTATGAATTATAATTGCAAGGCCTGCCCTGATGGCCGAGTGATCTAAGGCATAAACACTGATTGCTCGATGTCTCTCACCATTGCCACTGTTTCGTATCCAGGCATGATTGCAAGGCCTGCCCTGATGGCCGAGTGATCTAAGGCATAAACACTGATTGCTCGATGTCTCTCACCATTGCCACTGTTTCGTATCCAGGCATGATTGCAAGGCCTGCCCTGATGGCCGAGAGATCTAAGGCATAAACACTGATTGCTCGATGTCTCTCACCATTGCCACTGTTTCGTATCCAGGCATGATTGCAAGGCCTGCCCTGATGGCCGAGAGATCTAAGGCATAAACACTGATTGCTCGATGTCTCTCTCCATTGCCACTGTTTCGTATCTAGGCATGATTGCAAGGCCTGCCCTGATGGCCGAGTGATCTAAGGTATAAACACTGATTGCTCGATGTCTCTCACCATTGACACTGTTTCGTATCCAGGCATGATTGCAAGGCCTGCCCTGATGGCCGAGAGATCTAAGGCATAAACACTGATTGCTCGATGTCTCTCACCATTGCCACTGTTTCGTATCCAGGCATGATTGCAAGGCCTGCCCTGATGGCCGAGAGATCTAAGGCATAAACACTGATTGCTCGATGTCTCTCACCATTGACACTGTTTCGTATCCAGGCATGATTGCAAGGCCTGCCCTGATGGCCCAGAGATCTAAGGCATAAACACTGATTGCTCGATGTCTCTCACCATTGCCACTGTTTCGTATCCAGGCATGATTGCAAGGCCTGCCCTGATGGCCCAGAGATCTAAGGCATAAACACTGATTGCTCGATGTCTCTCACCATTGCCACTGTTTCGTATCCAGGCATGATTGCAAGGCCTGCCCTGATGGCCGAGTGATCTAAGGCATAAACACTGATTGCTCGATGTCTCTCACCATTGCCACTGTTTCGTATCCAGGCATGATTGCAAGGCCTGCCCTGATGGCCGAGAGATCTAAGGCATAAACACTGATTGCTCGATGTCTCTCACCATTGCCACTGTTTCGTATCCAGGCATGATTGCAAGGCCTGCCCTGATGGCCGAGTGATCTAAGGCATAAACACTGATTGCTCGATGTCTCTCACCATTGCCACTGTTTCGTATCCAGGCATGATTGCAAGGCCTGCCCTGATGGCCGAGAGATCTAAGGCATAAACACTGATTGCTCGATGCCTCTCACCATTGCCACTGTTTCGTATCCAGGCATGATTGCAAGGCCTGCCCTGATGGCCGAGAGATCTAAGGCATAAACACTGATTGCTCGATGTCTCTCACCATTGCCACTGTTTCGTATCCAGGCATGATTGCAAGGCCTGCCCTGATGGCCGAGAGATCTAAGGCATAAACACTGATTGCTCGATGTCTCTCACCATTGCCACTGTTTCGTATCCAGGCATGATTGCAAGGCCTGCCCTGATGGCCGAGAGATCTAAGGCAAAAACACTGATTGCTCGATGTCTCTCACCATTGCCACTGTTTCGTACCCAGGCATGATTGCAAGGCCTGCCCTGATGGCCCAGAGATCTAAGGCATAAACACTGATTGCTCGATGTCTCTCACCATTGCCACTGTTTCGTATCCAGGCATGATTGCAAGGCCTGCCCTGATGGCCGAGAGATCTAAGGCATAAACACTGATTGCTCGATGTCTCTCACCATTGCCACTGTTTCGTATCCAGGCATGATTGCAAGGCCTGCCCTGATGGCCCAGAGATCTAAGGCATAAACACTGATTGCTCGATGTCTCTCACCATTGCCACTGTTTCGTATCCAGGCATGATTGCAAGGCCTGCCCTGATGGCCGAGAGATCTAAGGCATAAACACTGATTGCTCGATGTCTCTCACCATTGCCACTGTTTCGTATCCAGGCATGATTGCAAGGCCTGCCCTGATGGCCCAGAGATCTAAGGCATAAACACTGATTGCTCGATGTCTCTCACCATTGCCACTGTTTCGTATCCAGGCATGATTGCAAGGCCTGCCCTGATGGCCCAGAGATCTAAGGCATAAACACTGATTGCTCGATGTCTCTCACCATTGCCACTGTTTCGTATCCAGGCATGATTGCAAGGCCTGCCCTGATGGCCCAGAGATCTAAGGCATAAACACTGATTGCTCGATGTCTCTCACCATTGCCACTGTTTCGTATCCAGGCATGATTGCAAGGCCTGCCCTGATGGCCGAGAGATCTAAGGCAAAAACACTGATTGCTCGATGTCTCTCACCATTGACACTGTTTCGTATCCAGGCATGATTGCACGACCTGCCCTGATGGCCGAGAGATCTAAGGCATAAACACTGATTGCTCGATGTCTCTCACCATTGCCACTGTTTCGTATCCAGGCATGATTGCAAGGCCTGCCCTGATGGCCCAGAGATCTAAGGCATAAACACTGATTGCTCGATGTCTCTCACCATTGCCACTGTTTCGTATCCAGGCATGATTGCAAGGCCTGCCCTGATGGCCGAGAGATCTAAGGCAAAAACACTGATTGCTCGATGTCTCTCACCATTGCCACTGTTTCGTATCCAGGCATGATTGCAAGGCCTGCCCTGATGGCCCAGAGATCTAAGGCATAAACACTGATTGCTCGATGTCTCTCACCATTGCCACTGTTTCGTATCCAGGCATGATTGCAAGGCCTGCCCTGATGGCCCAGAGATCTAAGGCATAAACACTGATTGCTCGATGTCTCTCACCATTGCCACTGTTTCGTATCCAGGCATGATTGCAAGGCCTGCCCTGATGGCCGAGAGATCTAAGGCATAAACACTGATTGCTCGATGTCTCTCACCATTGCCACTGTTTCTAAATACCCAGGCCGGGGCAATGGGCAAGTTGCCAGTGACTACTGGGCTCAACTGGTAGTTTTCACTCGATACCCTGGTTTCCTCCACTACGTACACTTGACTAGTCACTATTTAGTCTAAGTATGGCAGAAAAAGCTTCGATAACAGAAATTCCAAGATTCCAAGATTACAACTTTTTTTAAATCCACAAAATGGTTTTTTTATTTGCTCCTTAAACAAACATAAATAATCCACGATTTCAACTGTTCTGAATATTTTTCAAGCATATTTTCATGTTTCTTCATTTATATGAGTACGTAAACTTCGATTACATGTTCCCACGGTTAGAGAAAATGATCTGAGGATCCTCGATAAGGCTAAGATACTCATGTTGTTTTTGACAAAAAAATCGTTGTATTCAAGATGGTCAATAATCTAGACGGTCTATGAGACGCGTGAGAAATCTGAAATATCTCCCACTCGACAAGTTTCCAAAATTCATAAGAAAACACGATATAATGATAAGCTTATGCAAATTCCTGAGAGTTGTCTCCTCATTAGGAAACCTCTTCAGGGAATGCATCATAAGTAAGTAGGCACTGGTTTAGAATATGTTTAATTTTGCCGGCAAATCCGGGGCCTGATATTATTGGCATGCTTGTCGTGAATAATTGATCAGTCAAGTTCTCATTAAAAGTGTATTTAGCCCTACTTAATGTAGATTGGGTCGGCCTGGTAGGTACTTTACTCATTTAATGTCTTCAAACACGCACACGCTATTCATGTCAGTCTGTAGGCTAAGAAAGTTTCTGACTTGCGGGAACTCCGCAGAAATTTGCATTGCCCCATTCTGTCCCTCACATTCTCTTATTTGTGGTGCTATTTCAATGCTGTTATTGATATTATTGTGATGTTTGTTGTTGTTGTTGTTATCATTGGGGTTGCTCTAAGTAGTAGTATCTGTATTGACTGTACTTCACGTTGTACAAAATAATACTAGTACAAACAACTCACGAGAATGCCAAAGAACCAAATAACACAAATATTGCTATTAGCAATGCAATAGAACTTATAAAAGCACATTTCGAAATGGACCAGCACCTGATACTCAATTGTTTGCTAATATAATATTATAAAACGTATCGCAAGGAAGAATATATGTAACTTGACGTCTCTTAAAACTAAGGGAAAAGTTCCAGGCAGATGTTGTTGTAGTTGTTGCTGCTGCTGTTGTGATTGTCGTTGTTGTTGCTTCTGTTGTTGTTGTGAAGTTTGGTGTGGTTGTGCTGTCTTTGACGTTGTGGAAATATCTTCTTTAGAAGGATATATAGCCAATACAAACATCATTTAGAAAATATTACAAGATGAAATGTTAATAAGGATAAAGGCAATCACGTTTTTCTTTAATCCTAAATTCTTTAATTCTAAATTACTTTCATACGTGTAGGATGATGTACATTTGCCTTGGCCGATTCGTTCGATTTGGATTGTCAAGAGACGGGCAATGTATGTTGATAAAGAACTCATTCAAACTTTGGAATTTCCCTCACTTATATAAAATTGGCAACTTTACTCGCTGAAATTATGCCACGATATGACAATATTGCATTTGCTTTCAAAGTAAAATAAGTTTCACACGTGGTTTCTCAATAGTACGAAATTATAGATTTCCCATGTTCTATGACAGTTAATACATACTTGTTTATCAAGCGGAATCTGCGGGTATTTCGTTTGAGACTGGCTGATGTTAAATCCGCCTAGCTTTTGGGGTGGCCCGAGCGTTTAAGGAGTTGCAAGAGGTCCACTGATGTCATGCAATTATAGTCCGATCCTATCTGGCCTTAATGAGGTTTAAATTGATACTAATACTGCATATTTATCACCCTATGGCTAGTCGGGTCCCCCTGGCGGCACTAGCACTAATTAAGGGATTACATTAGTGTTCCAAACGGAGTCAAATGCTTTTGCAATGGTAACATGCAATGGCATTATAACCATTACCGTACTTCTTACTTAGTTTTATTCAAATGATAGTGGTCAAGGGAGGTCCAGAGTCAAAGTAATGTTCTTGGAATCCTATCTGTTCTCGTAACGAGTTGCAATTGCTTTCCACAATTGAAACTGATGCGGATTTCAAGAGAAATGCATGGGCGCCCAGTGGTTTGTTCGCATGATGAATGCCTTGCAGGTCATAACCTCCGCCAAAATGGTAAGCGAGACCGTTGCCCATAATCGCAATTTCATATTATTTCTCATTCGGTTGCCATAACGACCATGCAAAATGCCCGCCCGCCCACTGATGGGTAGTGTAAAACAATTAAGGCGCGAACTCTGTGTCAGCGGGCATGGGATTGCATCAAACATTTATGAGTTCTGCTTTAATTTGCTGGTGCTTTCTAGACTGCGTCCATCGCCTGAGGGAAGTGGGCGAGCGAAGTGCCACTGTTAAATGACACCATTTGTTCTAATCAGTGCCAGAGACGTAATTAGTGCTTCAGCATCATTCATCATTCCCATCCTCATTCGTATGAGATCCAGATATGTGATTTTATAAAAAGATCATCATCCGATCATCATCATCATCATTTTCATCATCATCATCATCATCATCTCTATCGGCATCATTATTCATGTTGTATGCTTGTTTCATGTTACTGTTGTTTACGTTTTTAATTTCTTCATTTATGATGTTGTTGTTGTTTTGTTGTTGTTGTTTTGTTGTTGTTGTTGTTTTGTTGTTGTTGATAATAACCATGATGACGGTGCTTTGCTGTCATTATTATTTCAATGTTATTGTTGTAGTTTGTTGTCATTTTTTATTATAAGTGTTGTTGTCAGTGTTGTAGTTGAATTTGCTGTTATTACTGAACATGAACTAGCTGCATGTTTACGAACAAAGGGTATTTAATTTTATGTAATTCTTTCTAGCTAACCCCATTGTGTATGCGTCTCTAGCTTTGTATTTAAACGTGTTATTCTTAGTGGGTAGATCTGTCGTTTTTGCTTTTTCAAGTTGTTTCATCTTGAAAAGAAGTTAAGTTAATTCATGGACAATCCTGGTAGTCTAGCATAGTGTTGTTTCTGTTAGCAATTAATTTTTGTACCTTGTAAATTTCCTTCTGTACTTGTTTATTGTTGTATCATATATTTTATACTTATGATTTAGTCAATAAAGATATTTACATGCATACATACTGGGCGTTGCTAGTTATAGTTGTGCTTTTTGCTACATCACTACATATGGTATAGCTTCTACATTGTCAGTGTTGTTGTTAGGAAAGTTAGTGAAGGCGATTACAATGGCCAGAAAAAATGCAGCATTCACCTATTGTTTCGCAATTAAGGAACAATTTCCAGCCGCAAAAACGAGAACTGATTACTCCGCTATCAAAAACACATTGGGCGTAATAAATGAAGCTGCAGAACGCCTCTCTGATGCCTTCGCTGAATGAGCGAGAATCCATTTGCAAATTTCCTATCTCTATTTGATCAGGCATATTCATTCATCAGATTACTATGTCGGTGCTATTTTGTCACGTTGATAACTCAAGCGATTTGTGCATAATTATCCCGTAGCAATACTTCATGTCTATTTGAAGTGCTCACAATAACAAGGTGTGTATTTCTGTGATACTGGTAAGTTTGCTAAAAGTCGCCGAGTAGATGCAGGTATCTAAGGGTGAATTCAAACCTGAAAGCATGTTATTTACCGCCATTTAAACTTAGATAGGACATTCGATATAAGTTGGGCAACAAAATTTAAGTATGTTTGTAGATGATTGCCAGCATTTTGATTTGATAAAAACAGATTTCCTATAAAAAAAAAACACAGATTAGACTACAGTGAGTGGAATAAGCGTGAATTGATCCCTTATATATTCTTCAAAATGATTGAACCAATTGAACTTTCTCGTGAAAAGGGGCCTGTCCTGATAGCCATGTGGTCTAAGCTGTTGCCACTGACTGCTATCTGTCTCTTACCACTGCCTGGATTCGAATCCCTGTCGGGACATGTGAGACAGTTGCCAGTGACTTGAGAGTAGGCGGTGGTTTTCGCCGGGTACTCCCGTGTACTCCCAAGTCACGACCTGGGTGCAAAAATACACAGAAAAAGTGACGAAAATCAAGCCAAATTACCTAGGAAAAGGAATACATGTATCTTGGTGGATGTTGCAAATTGACACACGTGCAATAGCATTATTAATGATTCGATCAGATTCACCGAAAGTACGTTTACGTCGCATTAGAAACATGCGCAGTTGCACAGTATTAATTCATAAGGAACCCGGTGACACTTCCGATTTACTCCAAGCTGGAATGATGTAGTATTAAACATTAATCAGGTAATATTACGGTTAATTGGTCTTTAGCCTTTCCGAAGCCAGTGGACAGCATTAGGAAATTGGAGTATAATCCACATGTGATTTCAGCCAATATTCCTAATCCGTTCTGTAAACAACTGCTCATTTGTGCAAGTTGGAGTGGTCTGTGACGAACGTGTAAGCCTCTTTAAATCCGTTATAGCCAGACAGATTATAATGACTCAATAAACAATATGATGACTAGGGGTCAGTTTGACCATTATGCTATTATATCTTTGAGATTTAAATAGCTCTTATATTGTTCAATTTCTAAGACACAAGGAGTATCTAGATGCAGCAAAGATGTTATGTTACACACCTACAAGACTAGCTGTGTTGATACTCTCCTTATATGACCAAATGATTCATAACAAGGCTAGGGTAGTTCAGGACATGTACATACATCTTCCAATATATCTGAAGACAATTTCTTCGAACGATTTTAAATGTTTTAGTCATTGGGTTTCATACATTTAATTTTAAAAAGTTTGACATCCTTTAAATGTTCCACTTTCACAATTTCGTATGATATAATACGTGGTGTTAATCATTTCATTTGATATATATATATATATATATATATATATATATATATATATATATATATATATATATATATATATATATATATATATATATATATATATATATACATGTATGTATATATATATATATATATATATATATATATATATATATATATATATATATATATATATATATATATATATATATATATATATATATATATATATAAATATCCTAAATATGGAGACACTTAAAAAATCACAATCCATGTTAAACACCTTTAAATTAAGAAGTCCTAATTGTAAGATGGCCCTTTTCTGTTATTTTTCTCCTATTTCCTTATAAGGGCTTATTAGTTTCGTTCTAAGTAGTTTTTTCCAGCATAACCCCTGGCGTGAGATCACGTGACCGTAATTGGAATTCCTCAACTGCATTGTTGGGTGTCAGGTGAAAGAAGTTTCTTTGATTACCGCCTGTGCTGATGGAAGTTGGGCAGGTGGAGCGGCAGGCAGATGTGTTAAAGGAGAGTCCCCGCACGCCAGCCCTCTCTCTCGGAGAACAACACACAGTAGAGGAGGGCGGAAATTAAGTTTATCATAATTTCCCTTTGAGCACGATAGATCATCCTTCCACGGCGTCGCATACAATTGCACCTGTTTCCTCCAATCAACGCATCTAGTAACAACTCGGTAGTTTCAGCGAGGGGAATGCGCGCAAATGCCTATATTTCGGAACACTTTGCAGCATCGGTGTTTCTAGAGAGTTGGGGCAAGGTTCGTGTTGGTTTTAACGAGGCATGAATTGCGTGATCGTGTTAAAAGAAGCGGATACATATCTCCATGTTCAATATCACTATGCACTAAACACTAGCAATTGATATGTCTTTCTCCAGGTTCCTGCATTACTAGTTCATCTCGATCCAGCTTACCACGATCCAGCGTTGAAAAGCAAAGGTTGTGTCCAAAAAATATTTATGTCTATGAATATTTCTTTAGGGGACGAATCCTGTTTTCTTATTTTCAATCCTAATGCTTTGAGCTTTCTTTTATCGTTTCGCAGGCTATACACGTTTCCCCCATACAATGTAACATATACTGTATAACCTTGTGACTGCGATAATGACTGAGTGGTCTAAGGCATTGCCACTGACTGGTCGCTGTTTCTACCACTGCCCGGATTTGGATCCCGACAGTGGCATGGGAGAAGGTTGCCAGTGACTTTTGGTTAGGCGGTGGTTTTTACCTTGTACTCTGGATTCCTCCAACACTTACAACCGTTTAGTCACGACTTAGCCTTGATATAGATAGTGTAGAAAATAGTGACAATAGTTGAAATTTCAAATTTTACTAGGTAACCTCGTAATTTCAGAGTCCCGTTCATCCTGATATATTGAAGACAGATCTGTGAAATGTGTGCACTCCAAATGTTTGGATGTTTTTTTATCATATGATACAAGATGATACAAAAATACGAATAAATAAACAGTAGAAGAAACTAATATTTAGACATGAACACAAGAAACACACCACAAACATATAACATTAAAGACCTAAAAGGCAACAAAACGTAGTATATACAGTGCCGACATTTAATTCCTGCACTAAACACCTGGGCAGCCTGGTCATGATACACGACCACATGCCCGATTGACACCTAGATTCCTGGGCATGGATGCATTGATGATCTCACAACTGAACGTAGCTTTGATTCGCAAGCTACTTGGGTCATTACTGTGTTTGGCTTATTTTTTGACATGTTATCCATGGGTATTAGTACAACCAGGCGCTGGCAGACGTCCGGTCGACTGGTGCAGAAATTAAATGGCTGTACTGTACTAGTAATTGAAATTGAATATATGCGACACACAAAAAACGACCTTTTCATGTTACTTAATGAATTTTAGAGCTGGCACATTGAATGTGGACATACTCTCTAAATGTAATACGTTTCCATTAATTTAATACACCAACAGCATGGGTATCACACCCTACTCACGGATGTTAGTTTTTCCTCATCTCGATTCTCACTTCATCTTACTCTTATATTAGTATCTAGTGGATGAGATGACAGTAGCATCAATATCGATACAGAAAGCTCGAGATAATAGATTAATTATTTATTGATGTTAATGAGGGTCAGCTGAGTGATTCCAATTGCTCAGGATATATTTATGTGATGGTACTAATGAATACTTGAGTGCTTCGCGGATAACAGATGCAGATAATTACGTATAGGGCAATGACCATTTTAAGTGGCATCTCAACCTTACCAGTAGACACCGCAAATCTAAGCTACATATACATGTACATCAAAACTAATCACTAAAATACTACAAATCACAACCTTATTTCATAAGATATTGCTTATAAGAGAATGATTTTAAGGCATACTTTTAAAAAATGATACGTGGCTAGAGAGATTATCTATTGCAATCATTATATATTTAGTTGGGAAGGAACGCTTCATCGATTCTGTAAATTCTTCTTCTGGTTTACAGTGAAAGAAAACGGAGCACATGGAAAAAACATCAGCCTGATTTAAAGTCACTTAATGCCAATTAAAGTCTAATGTTGAAGCTTGGGTGAAGCTGTAAGAAACGACAGAGAAACGAACGAAAAACACACGAAATGATATTTTTCCTCAGCATAGAGGGCACCTCCAATATATCTAGGCTGTTTTCCTGTTGATTCCAATAGAAGTGTGCAGTGAAATCAGACATAAATGTAAGTATGTGAATTGTATATTTCAAGATGTATCTTTTCTGTCAAACCAAGCAAATTGTAAGACAAGTTAAGTAATAGTCACATTTAGACATTCTCTGTGTGTAACATGAATTATCTTATCACAATATGCGTGACGTGAAACGGTCTGTTTAGATGACGTAAGATGAAATACCAACACAGTACTTATTAGTCACTCGGAGCTTTTGTTTAGCATCGGTTATATGACTAATCTTTTGAGTCAGATAAGTCCTAGGCATAGCCCTGATTGAATTGAAGCAGGACAAACCAAATCTGTTAGATTAATGGAGCACTAAGTAAATCGCTAATAGAGTGGCCCTCGTAGGATCAACATAAATGTACCAGTGTGGTATGATAATCCTAATTAATGCTAGCACTCAGAGGCATTGACTCCACACGACGATATCCATTTAGACGACCCATCAATGTGTGTTATTGACAGTTTGCTGCCCTACTCTGTCTTTATGCCTCTCTGCAGGTTCGTCACTCATAAAGTGTTCTACATAGCCTAGGCATTAGTCAACTTATATATATATATATATATATATATATATATATATATATATATATATATATATATATATATATATATATATATATATATATATATATATATATATATATATAAATATATATATATATATATATATATATATATATATATATATATATATATATATATATATATATTTATATATATATATATATATATATATATATATATATATATACTGTAGAACACGAAATTTCCGCGTGTGTTTATATATAGCGTACTTAGCGTGTGGTTCCGCTTCGCTATATATAAAAACGCTGTACTTTTTTATTACTGAACTGGCGCTGTCAGCGGCGGCTATCTTCGCTAACATAAAGATACGTTATGATGCAAAACTCCCCAATTCGCTATACTTGGGACACGCGTGAATTTCGTGTTCTACAGTATATACATATATATATATATATATATATATATATATATATATATATATATATATATATATATATATATATATATATATATATATATATATATATATATATATATATATATATGTATATATATATATATATATATATATATATATATATATATATATGGCTGGATGCTCATTTGCGGCTTGCTTGGTCGCTATACCATTGCGTGGCATTGGAAAGGGTTGGCTATGGGCATCTTTGCAACATAAAATCTCCTTGGAACAATTTAAAAGGAAAAGATAATTTCTTCTTGGTTTCGGGTTTCTGTCACAAACAGACAAATAAATACACTTTTTTACGGACTAGCTATGTATTGAACTAACAATCTGCTTCATCACTCAATCATATCTTACCATTCACCAATTACGTGCCCTTTGTATAGGGTCACTATGAATAGACTCCTATCTATAGCGCCCAAATACACTGACGTCTATTCAAGACTCGCTCTATAACACGACCCCTCAGTGCGGTGTGTGCAATTGACAGCTTGCCTAGCCGCCCCTCCCCCTCTGTCCCTCTGCCGCATTAGGGGCCAAGGGGATATACATCTCATCGAAGTCTCCTTCAGTGAGATCCACCAATTGAATAAGTGGCATCGGAGTTTAATTCCATATGAGTTGGTTTTAATAATGAAGTGGTCCATGCCGTGTGGAATGTGGGCGGATGGGTTTCGAGGGTATGGACGTGGCACGAAATGAAGAGGACTCGGGGATTGGGGGAATATTGATCTGCAACTTACCTCATTATGTAAACAAAATATTTATATTTCTGATTTTGAATGTAATTGGTTATCAGAAATGTTAGATTTCATTAAGGGTATATCAAAACATTTTACTTAAAACATGTAGTCTAGAACGTAGCTGCTTTTTACACCAAACATATTTGGAATAGGCACACTGCTAGATTACTACATTATGCAAACAAAATACTTCTGATTATGAATGTAATTGGTTGTCAGAAATTTTAGATTTCATTAGTATAACAAAACGTTTTGCTTAAGATATGTAGTCTAGAACGTAGCTGCTTTTTACACCAAACATATTTGGAATAGGCACACTGCTAGATAACTAAAAGATAAATTGGTATTATTGTTATTATTATCATTATTATCATTATTTTTATTATATTATTATTATCATTATTAATGATAACAATGAAACAAATATTCATTATAAATCTTCATTGATTTGAAAAATAGACATATAGCATCATAAATCAGATTCCATATTTCGGAGTACATGTATCTTTCGTTCCTAGGAAGTTACACATCAATCCAAGTTGAGATTTATTCTATGTGTAGCATTTGTACGAAATACCTGAAGGGAAAAAGGGACGACAGAAGGTCTAGACTTAGAATTGAATTGGGTTGGCAATGTAGTTAAATAACGATGTCATATAAGGCGTGGGCATATAGTAAATATGATAACAACTTGGGGCCACTGCGAAGTGTTGTGAAACATTTCAGTATTTGATTTCCGCTTCCGGCTGACGGAGCCCGGTACGGCGTCATTCCAAAATGGATGAAATGCGCTTTGTCAGTTTAGCAATTTCCCTAATGCATATTGGCGCTCTTTTTCGAACGGGCCATCACATCATGCAGATTAAACGTTTAAAATCTCTGCTAATCCTATCCGTTAGTGGAATTGCAATATTTTAATGCGAAGCCGATCGATCATGCCAAAACATTTCTAGTCATGCCCATATGATGGGGCTGAGAAATGTCGATGTATGTTTCAGCAGGAAGGTGTGAAACCTACACATTCCACTCAATAGCTATTTGTCTGCGGTTGATGTCTGGCCACGAAGCTGTACGTTTCAGTCGTGTCAAAAGCACTTCCTTAATTCCTCGAATGCAAATTCGAAGAATGCTAGTAGGGTCTCTTGAGACTCGGCTTACACAAACGTGTCTAAAGGCTTTGAGGTAGAAACTGCCTTTAAGACATTATGGCTTTGTGGTAGAAACTGCCACCAAAACAATGCGGTCTAAATATTCAGAGGGAGGGGCCGTTGGGGGGGGGGGGGGGGGGGGAGGGGCACTGTGTCAATTTTAGCTAGCACTAATCTAAACACTCATGACTGCAATATTTTCCATGTTTCTTATGAATAGTCGATAAAAGTGATTTCTTCACCTTTTCTAAACCTTTGTATTTCGTTATTTCTAGTTTTTGAGTGTTGTGTTTCTAGTTTATTTCTTCTTACTTTTAAATAACCTTAGAAGATGTCTGTGCCCTTTTGAAACGTACGTTTGCGCAATCATTATGTTTAGTGGTATCTTTTATATACCTGGAAAACAGTCAATGAACATAAAATACAATACAGTTAACAAATGCTTAGTAATGGTGTCCATTATCCAATCTTCATCTCTCTACCAATTGTTTGTTATCATAGTGATTTCCTTAGTCACGATAACACAAGTGAATAGGTTTTCAACTATCTGTCCATTAGAAATGAATTAGACAGGTTTTAGAATATGACTTTATACAATCTCTCACTGAAAACACGAAAATGATTAAACGATATTCTCAGTAACATGGTCAGAACTATCCCTATTTTTATGTTGCACCCCTTTTAGAAGACACTAATTACTAGAATGTAATTACGAACATGATGAAAAAACTCATTATACAAAAACTATTTTGCGAAACCCGGCATTATTTGAATATTCGAATAAAGTGCAATTCCTATCAATATTTGAAATGATACTTCGACTATTTCATGTGGAATTTGCGAAATAGTATTACATATCCGAAACAAAATTCTAAATAACGAGCACCATTATACATGTACCCCCCATTATACTAATACTAAGGATACTATTAGTGCACACTTACATGTTGGAGGGCAAAGTGCAATATTCTATAATGATTATCTAAGCGTTACCTGAGTATTTTGCCACCACCTAAGCTAACTACATACAATAGGTGAAGAGGGGTCCTCGAAAAATACCCGTAACACAATGCTAAAGCACCGGTCTGCACTAAATGCCCTCGGATGCATTCAGCTTAATCAGTGTTTTAATATTTCCACAGCCAAAATGCGTGTAAAATAAAGCCACGCATCCGGAATTAAGTGATATCCATCGCAAAGATCATGGCAGTGCCAATTAATTATTTCGACGACTAAAATGGAAGTGCTAATGGATATCAGTGAACTTGCGAAGAATGTTCCTACATAAAGTCAACGAAAGGTCAGACATTGGGGGATTATCAAAGCCATTAATAATCGCAGAGGCCGAAACCTTACTAACAAATTCGCTTAGATCTTATTAGCGAAGACATATTTGGAAAAATATTTGAAGGAGAAATGTTAATGAGATCATTACCCACAACTCTTCCTCAAATGGTTTAGACAATTATTTTTAGTTTCAAAGTTATTTTCCAAAGTGTCATAGAACCAGACGACAATTTCACAAGGAACTAAAATAAGCATGAATGGGTTAATCATGCGGAGCAGTGCTTTTAATGCTGATACGTAATGTACACACATGGCGGCCTAGTGCTGCCACTAACCATTATCTAAACAAGAGAGAGACATTAGTTCATTGCAATTACTCAGGGAATCCACCATGCAGGAGTAGTGGGGGAAAAGCCGTCATTTCTCCTCGTAAAATCTTTTTACCGTGCCCGATTCACACCCGTATGCCAGAGCTATTTTTCCAGAATAAATTATGATGTTATGGATGGGTTTCCATGGCGACCACTTCGTTAAAAATTCATGTGGACATCCATTCTAATGAACATTGTTCCTAGACTAGCATGGGGAAGCACCCCTCGCACGCGATGGAATAATCTCCGTAGGGGAGTGGTGGCACCAGTCACCTCGCATGGAAAGTGCACCGATAGAGTCACAGTTATACCACCAGAACCATCAAACCGAATTACCAAATGAGGGCACCAGGTCCGCATCGGGATAGGATTATACATGTACAAGACATGTACATGCAGAGAGAGAGAGAGAGAGAGAGAGAGAGAGAGAGAGAGAGAGAGAGAGAGAGAGAGAGAGAGAGAGAGAGAGATGAACCGATGGTTATTGATTCGATATACAAGTACACTGAGTGTCCTATACTGTCAAATGATTTTGCTTTATCATTGCATTTCCGAAAGAAAAGAAAATATACCTATGTTGATTTATTCAAATGAAGAGTATCGATATTCATTTCCTGAACCAAATGAACAAACATCTCTCGAAGTACCTTCAACTCATCCAACTGACGTACAAACAATGCACACCATAGGTAGTAATTCTTGAAACTTCTAAAATGACACCTCTAGAATTGTACAAAGGCAAAAAGGTAACAGAACGCAAAACGTGACTTTATTACCCGATTCGTGTCATTGCTGTGAGGGATCCTTATGCCGACCAATTTCGACTGTACATTCTGGCCAAACGAAAGGAATATTGTGTCGGGTCAGCTAGATTACATACATAACTTTCCCATTTGTAAGATAACGCGTGTGCCGTGCGTAGTTCATTGACATATGCCATGTAGGACCATATGGTCTTGTCAGAGTGTGCAGAAATGACACATATCCCCCATCATACTCCAGATTCCTTTATCAAGAAATCAATAGGCAACTATTACCTTAACAATTCCGCACTATCCCTGGTGCATTTGACCCTGGTGACAAAACAATAACTTCTAGATTTCCCCCCAGATGAGATGGGAATCCAATAAGTTAGGGAAATAGTTTTAGCAGGAAATCTCGTGTCGCAAGACTGCGAAAATTCGCACTGTGCATTTATTCATTTTATCTTGTTAAGACTCTTGTTGGAGTGGAAGCTTGCCTATAATGCAATTTCTAACTCCTAGCAATAACACGCAATGAATATAGAGCTAGCCAAAACCACACAACGGTAGTTTCCAATAACACCGTCCTGTCAGTCAACTATAGCAATCCTAGGCACTTTTCAAATCTTATTGTTTGGGGAAGTAACTTATAAACGGATTCTAAAACTAAAAAGATTAGCTCAAACCAAAAGCGAAACGCAACTCATTTTTTATGATTTACATTATAAAGATGTATTTATGAAACCAAGAGGACACACCGACACACATGCATGTACATGTATGTATGTGTGTATGTATTTATGTGTGTATGTATGTATGCATGTATGTATGTATGTATGCATGTATCAACGTGTATATATATATATATATATATATATATATATATATATATATATATATATATATATATATATATATATATATATATATATATATATATATATATATATATATATATATTTATATATATATACATATATGCATGTGTGTGTATATATATATATACATGTATATATATATATATATATATATATATATATATATATATATATATATATATATATATATATATATATATATATATATATATATATATATATATATATATATATATATATATATATATATATATATATACATATATACACACTGTAATTGCTTTTATGTATTTACCATTAACCTTCATTAGGGGTCAGTTGCCCTGCAGCAGCTTGTGGTCAAGCTATTGGGAAGTGACCTGCACTTATGATGGCATTTATGCAAGAGAGTTTCTGGCGCTATCTTTGTAGAGGTCTTAACAGACGTATCGTGTGCATGCCTAATGAGTGACCTTCGCTTAGTGTTACGTCACGGATATTGATTGGTCGAGAGGTTCATCCATTACGTAAGCAACTGCTTATTCTCATCTTGCTAAGTATTGAGAACTGTGACCGTATGGCGAGACGTCTATGGAGGAATTTCATTCACTATATTGCCAGAAAGTGGGATAAGATAAGAAAGATAAGAACTATCGTATCTTTCACAAAGATAGCACTAAGACTGGTTATGGAAAAAATTGTCTCTGTTCTTCGAAAATGAGGATCAGAGAAAGATACTTAGAGTAGGATATATCTTTCTCCTCAGTATCTAATAAGTATCTTGGAAGATGTTTGCAAGGAACCTCAAATGATAAGTGAATCATCAATCAATGAAAAATGATATTGTAAAGATAACAATGGATAATTAAAAGTATAATACGATGCAATTAGTTCTTTAGTTCATTATCGATTTCAACCTGTATTTTAAAGATACCTAGCACATATATGACGACTATCTTGACCATTTTGAAAAAAAAACACATTCATATATTATTTAGTACAGCCATGCTTTTGAGCGCCTCCTGACTCGATCTAGCAATATAATATCCCCTAGGCATTTCGAAAAAAAGTATTTAGTGATACCCCTCCTCTCGGTATTAAGTTTCTCATTTTTAGGTAGGGTCCATTACTACATGTACTTAACAACAAGAAACTCCCCCAGGCCCTTTCTCTGAAAAGGGAAGTTGTCATGCTCCCGGTGTTGGGTTTCTGACTGTGGGATAAAGACGGGTTTCAAGCATGTGTTTTGACTATATAGTATATAAAAGTATATAGTTCTAGCAAATTACCATTAATTTGATTTTTTTCAGTGTGCTCCAAATACCATTCCATTGGCTTGTTGGGGTTTATTTTATATACTTGTGATTCTTGCTATATTTGTAATTGTATTTCTGTATCATTTAACTTTAAAATGAATAATATTTAAATCAGTATTCATATTTTTTACGATAGATGGCGCTATTGAGCTGGCAAGATATGGCATCAGAGAAGATGCAGGGTTTTTAAGGCTGCACGGGGTTGTAAACACTTATGCTGTTAGTAACTAATCTGACCGATACAAAATGTTGCGGAAACTGAAAATAGATACCAACATGAAATGGCTTAGCAGATTTCCAAAAAATCTTTGCGTTCTTGTGTTTTGAACGAAATAGCCTTGGCATTGGAAGGGTTAAAGGCGGCGAAAAGGTGGAAGACACACGATATCGCGCTAATGCATAGTGCCATTAATGTAAGAGGGATACTTGAAGTGTGCCCCAAAGGACATTGCATTTCAACCCTGATCTTACATATGTAATACTAGACGCAGGAGATGCGCAGAGTGAGATGCACTTGCTGACCTTTGGAGATAAACTCCAAATAAACTTACGTTTCCTACGGATTACCTGGAACCCTATAAATGCTTGGGATTGCGAAAAGGACTACATGAGATTGTATGGCAATCATTCTAACCAGATCACGAATATAGAACATATAGAGATGTTGCCAATTCAGTGATTTCGTATATTGAGTATATAACCTGGCTATTTAAATCACATATACACACTAAATCATATATATATATATATATATATATACTAGTATATATATATATATATATATATATATATATATATATATATATATATATATATATATATATATATATATATATATATATATATATATATATATATATATATATATATATATATATATATAAATATATTTATATATATATATATATGTCTGAATACAAATCTATTTCGTGAAAGTCGACAGTGATATGGGGACAAAGCGGTATATTAACATTTGCATGTACAATGTATAGTGCAATTTTTTCGCTAATTTAAAATCTATTATCTAAATCATATACAATCTGCAGGATTCTGGAAGCATACATTATGGGTACCAACCCACAGAGCTGCTGAGCTCGCTTTGAACTCCCACACACACACATGAAGTATCCCACGATTTAGCGTGGACGCTGGTGGAATGAAGTGACGCTTGTCTTAACCCATTACTACTCTCAGTGGCCGAAAGCAGTCTGACAATTTTGATGAAATCTTACAGGCGAAGGCATAATTAGCAAATTATTTGTTGGAGAGAATTGTTAATCAGTACAATTCCGAAACCTCTCCCCCAAATTATTTGCGAAATTATTCTCGATTCTAAAGTTATTGTCAAAAGTATCATAGATCCAGACGACAATTTCCGAAGGATTTCTTTAACGGCAATGGGTTAAAGGCGCCACAGCTCGTTCTTTGATAGCTTGATTCCAGGATCCGCCGCTGCAGCACACGTTTGTTCTGCGCGATATTGCTCTCTTTACACGCCGGGGTAATTGCTACAGGATCTTCATTATCAAAGGTGTTTAAAGGGGCACCCGCTAAGTTTAGGAGCAGATGGCTTTGAGATTTAGTTAGACTTGGGCAGATTGGCTAAACACCGCATCCCAGAAACACTGCTCTACTGATGACTGGAAGACACTGCAAGGTGTTAGCATTTACCCGCAACTGACTATCTCTTAATGCTCGTAAAATAACCCTAGTATCAGCTGACTGCTCGATAGTTCTCACCATTGGGCGGGTTTGAATCATACCCAAAGCATGTGAGAAAGTTGTCAGTGAGATAAGGTGCCCATTGTAAAATTCCATTCGAGATCGCTCACATCTGTACTGTCTGCAATAGGCAACATTTACATTGGTCAACTTATGAACGAAATCAACATTTTAAGGAATTGAATCAGAACGCAGGCATAGATACTGATAAAGGACCCTCACTGCTCTTAAGAAGTTTGTCAACTTTGAATGACAAACAAGCCTTTTGTTACAAAAAAGAGGAAAAACAATTCCTCAAGTTTACCCCAGTGGTGCTATAACCCACCATCACATGGTGACTTATAACTAGTGGCACTAGCGAACCGAACCCAGACCTTGGCAGCAATTTGTGAGTTATGCGGTAGATTTCATCGGCCATGAGGTCATCCCTAACATATTTTGGTAGAATGGTTATAGGTTCTGTTCAATCATGATTTTTCAATAAGAATAATCAGATCATATCACTTTAAGATTGTTTCCTTTCTGATTGACATGAATCAATTACAGGATTTGACAAGAATAGTGTATTCATTTCAATTCTCAATTTTCGCCTTTCTTATTGGTGCGAATCAATTGTAACATTTATTACTTAAGAGGTAAAACCAGGGCATTGACATTGAATCATAAATGACATGTCAGACGCGGAAGAATCATTGCATATGTGATTAGAAAGATATGAAGCGGCAGAGGGATGTTTGTCAACATTGGTAAGGGCTGACCGCTTCTCCGTGTAGGTCAATGTTGGGAGAACGATCTCGGACCTGAGGTGACACCGTTGTTAAGACACAAAGCATTTTATCACGAGTTCCAATTCTGCAAGATCCTCATGAAAGGGTTTATCTGGTTGCCGTATACAAAGTGGGGCATTGCGAAGATCTGACTATGGTGCCTTTGCAACAATGAGCATCTGGGGTTGTTCGTAAATGAAACTTTCGAGGGGCTGCCCCTATTGCCGAGCGGTAGAATGTATTGCAATTTGGTGTCTAACCACAGTACGATGTCCGAGTTCAGTATCACGCTGGCAGAATGTGAGTCTATGGTTTTACCGAGTTCCTTTGGTTCACTCCACTGCTAACTACTGTCTATTCACGATTTAGCATAGAACGGCAGAAAAGATGACGAAGAACAAATATCGGTATTTTTCAATTTCTACCCCAATCAGATGAACATCTTAAGTTTCCCTGTATATTGAAATTCAATAGGGTCAGATGAATTCATATTCTTTGGAATAAAATGATACATCAAGATTAAGGGGACACTTTATCCCGAGACTTGAATGAAGAGATGAATTTATAACCATTGAAATAGCAAATAAACCAGATTAATCAATGAAGAAAAAATATAAATCAATATAGAAAAAAGTTGATCTCAAGGCAATGGGAGAATGGTCATGTCTACATGTACATCACCTCACCTCCAGGGATAACAGGATCATGTGTGCACCTGATAATCCTGCTCTACCTGAGCTTCACCCGCATCAGACGGCACAGATAAAAGGCTTAGATAATCAGCTTCACGTGTACAGGTATCTCAGGTGACAACCTACATCTACCTGTTCACAATCAACACCAATCCAATCAGAACATGCACACTATCACTTCTTCCTACTGAAATGGGTATTTTTGAAAATATCATATGGCTTAACATAGCAGAACATGCACACTATCGCTTGTTCTTATTAAAATGGGTATTTCAGAAAGATAGCATATGGCTTGTATCAGAACATGCACACTATCACTTCTTTATACTAAAATGAGTATTTCCAAAAAAATATCATATTGATTGAGATAAGAAAGATTTCTCAATATGTGCTTTTCTATAGAAGTTTATGAGAGCATATTTACGAGACTGCTGATGATGACGGTCGTGATGTGCTGAGGGTTGACCATTATGATATGGGTTGCGTTCGGCAATTTTGGAAAAAGATCCATAGCCTCTACACACCTATGACATTTATTTGACAGCATGATATATATTGTAAAGTATTTTTAAAGGTAATGTTTATTTAAGAAATGAATAGATAACTATTTCTGTGAACTACCATTACTATATTAATCATCAGGATTAAATGTGACCATTGTGTCTGTTCTATTCAGATCTTAATAAGGGCCAAATGATAAAAATCAAAGAACCTATGCAACCAAATGTGGCCCTTATCCCTATCAAAATCGTCACGTATAAACTTATCTGACAAAAAACGTATCTTGTTATTGCAAATTAAAAAAACCAATCATATACTATCTTATATATATATATATATATATATAATATATATATATATATATATATAGATAGATAGATAGATAGATAGATAGATAGATAGATAGATAGATAGATAGATAGATAGATAGATAGATAGATAGATAGATAGATAGATAGATAGATAGATAGATAGATAGATAGATAGATAGATAGATAGATAGATAGATAGATAGATAGATAGATAGATAGATAGATAGATAGATAGATAGATAGATAGATAGATAGATAGATAGATAGATAGATAGATAGATAGATAGATAGATAGATAGATAGATAGATAGATAGATATACCGGCCATACGAAATGGCTCCTACATCCCAATGTTTGTAAACCATATCTTAAATATTGGCTTAAATCGACACCCACATGTTCCTGTCAGGAAGATACAACCCCCCCCCCCCCCCCCAAAAAAAAAATCCCCCCCCCCCCCTAGCAGCGTGGGGTTAGGTGATTAGTGGCTTTGAGGTGGGTGGGCGCAGGTGTGGCGCTGCTCAGAAGAGTCCCCGTGAGAGAGGCAGCAGCAGGATGCTGTGCGCGATGACACATCTACCTACAACATTCTACTGCTTGCCTGGCGCTATAGGTGCAGGTGCTGCATTCATGCCAGCACACTCTCCTCCCCCATCCCCATACACGCCTCTCCACCCAACACATGATGTCCCCTGGCCTGCTCGTATGTGTGTATAGTACGTTACAGAGGCAGGGCATTGCACCCACACACATTGACCTGCACATCTCTCTCTCTCTCTCTCTCTCTCTCTCTCTCTCTCTCTCTCTCTCTCTCTCTCTCTCTCTCTCTCTCTCTCTCTCTCTCTCTCTCTCTCTCTCTCATATATATATATATATATATATATATATATATATATATATATATATATATATATATATATATATATATATATATATATATATATATATATATATATATATATATATATATATATATATATATATATATATATATATATATATACATATTTATATTTACATGTATATATACATATATATACATTTTGTATATCTATATCTATCTATCTATCTATCTATAGATAATGTATATATATATATATATATATTTTTTATATATATATATATATATATATATATATATATATATATATATATATATATATATATATATATATATATATATATATATATATATATATATATATATATGACGCATTTAACGCCTAGGTTAGCACAATTATATCATAAGACTATTACTTATAACTGAAATTAGGTCAGCAAATTACACATAAATCACTTACAGCTTTAAAGCACTTTCCTTAAATTGAGCATCTACATGTTCACTAGTTATGATTACTCTCAGGTTTTGGCAAGTATCAGCTTATGTTTTCTCTGATTTTCTCTTGCAAGCAAACATCTGTGTAGGCTAACAAATGCCTCTTTTCACTTCCTTTCGAGATGAACTCTGTACGCCTGTCTCACAGAGGCAATCACTCTTTGTCCATAAGATACTCTAGAAATCATTTCCTTAATTACCACATGGCCTTGGAATATTCAGGAGTAAGCCACAGATGTCCTTGGTGAATAGTTTTCGTTATTAGCAACATGGCATCCTGCCAAAGAAGTCTTCTTTGAACTGCAGTAAAACTGATTAACAGGTGACGCTCTGTGCAGATGTGAACAGCTTCCTAATCAAGTTAAATATATTTTTGCATATTCCTTCATTCATCATTACTTTGCGCTGGCTGTGCAAAATGAATAAACCCACATAACACGAACATTGATAACCATTTTGTCACGATTTTGTAGTTAGCAATTACAAAGATGAGTTTGCGTTTAATCTTCTTATCACCAAATGATAACAGAAGTAGCGTTTTAACGAGTACCAGAGATAAGGCATAGCATGTCACGCTTTGTTTCTAATCGGGGATAATATCTTTATTGACAGTATTGATAGTATCTTTATGCTTCTGCAGGAAATACACACGTTACATAGATAATACACTTTAAAGAGGTAATGAAATGAAAAAGAGAAAGATAAAGGTAAAACGAAACAATATAACAGATTAAAGCTTATTGCATAGAAAAACACGGTTTTCCATGGTACAGAAAAAGTATAATTGAAAGCCAAATGTTATGTCCATCATAAAAAGAAGGGGACCGAATTTGTCAAACAGAAACTGATGCCAAAAGTTACCTATTTCGTCTCTCAGTCTCGGGTAACGAGTGTACAAGGAGCTGATGTAACATTGATACTGATATGATAGGTTTCATGATAAATAGGATATTTCTAGGATTTTATTCCAACAATTTTATCTCATTTTCACTTCACATCCGTAAATGAAATAGAGATAAGTATGGAATATCTGTTACTGTTCCTTTCTTGCCAGTTGAGGCAAAATGTTGCCTAGCCTGTACTCTAAAAGACAGGAAAGTTTAAAGTTCTAGACGGCTTGATCCCAGGGACAACCCCTCATAACGAATGGTTACTATAGGAATAAGGCATAGTAAAGTGTTCATTAGTCTTATCAATACAATCAAATGCTTGTCATATCTATCTTAGCATTAATAAAGAGAATTTCGGAATGTATTACCAAAACTCAACAGAATCAGTTCTGCGCTATATTCAAGCATAGCTATTCACAGCCAATTAGGAAAATGAAAGCAAAAATGATGAAAGAAGATTCAATAAAGAACTAGGAAGCTATTAGCAGTACGGCGCATGCATGCCCTGCACTCGTAGTAGTATCATTGGCAAAAGAACCAGTATCAGATAGCAGCTTCATTACATTAATTGAGTCATGTCAATTGACTATTGGCAAAACATTTACTGCTGATTGCTCGATAAAGCTCTTGTGTTTGGAGTGCAAATTGCGACGCTTACGCGATAGCAGCAGTAAGCTATTTCTATCATACCAGCGCGGCACGTGCAGACAATAGCGACGCTTCCTCCCATTGTCTTGGAGATCTTTTGTTGAATCGGGAAACTGGATCTTAACTCCCCTGACTCGTGGGGGAAGCTAACACACAGAATACAATCTGCCCGGATTGATCTGGCGATCTTCGTCACCCCTGTTCCTATACTACACTCCTTCCAAAGAATCCACGTTGCTTATTGTCAATTTGCCGGTCATCCCATGGGGGAAGTTAGCTCGGCTCGGCATTCATTGCCGGAGAAAATACCCTTACAATGTTGATTAACTTAACCACAGAGGGAGAGGTGGAAGATTATAAGCGTCGTGTTATCTCAACAAAGCACTTTGTTGCGGCTGCCTTCAGAGCGCAATGCATTCCCTCTGTTTTGCACGGAACATATGGGGAAAGCAATCGGGAAGCGATAAGGGTCAGATTTGAGACCCAGTGGTTGAGTTACGCCAGCGATCATCTGTGTCGAGACGCTGCTGCAATCGACCCCAGGCTAATTGATTGTTCCTGATAAGAAATAATGGCACTTGTCATGAGCAGGGCTATGAAATCCATACGGGACAGTCAAGTGGCGAACACGCCTGCCAGGCTAGCCATCGCCGCCAACTGCTGCTGCTGCTCCACAGCCAATTTAATGCGTAAACATTGGAACGACCTGTTAATGCGATTACCCTTGAATCGTTTAGAAGGTTGTTATTCAATACAAGGCAATGATACCAAACTAAAAACAATCCAAAAAGTACAAAAAACGTTTTTAGCGAAGCGGTGTCTGAGTCACAATATATAAACAACTGGTTGATCAATTAGTTGTCTAGCATTCTATCAATTAAAAAACCTCCTTTTGCACTATTGGACGCTATGGATTATAATGTCACATTTTACCACTTTTACATCTTTTATATTTAACCTTTACTATCAAGTTCGCTTTCATATTCCTGATTTTTCTGAGGTTAAGAATCAAATACCTAATACTCTAATAAATGATTTGGTAAGTGTGAGTAATTCAATACCACTAATACTTACTTTATTATTTAGTTACATGCATGTAGGTTTGCTTTTAGACAACACAGTCAATCATGCTTCAATACCATAAAACGGTAAGCGAGGTCCGTGGTCTCCCATATCACTCTCTCTCTCTCTCTCACATATATATATATATATATATATATATATATATATATATATATATATATATATATATATATATATATATATATATATATATATATATATATATATTTATATATACATATATATATATATATATATATATATATATATATATATATATATACATATATATATATATATATATATTATATATATATATATATATATATATATATGTATATATATATATATATATATATATAATATTATATATATATATATATATATATATATATATATATATATATATATATATATATATATATATATATATATATATATATATATATATATATATATATATAGTGGCACCCAACAAAGCTTAAACCACTGAAGACTGGTCCCTTTTTTCTAAATAGTCCCCTTCTTGTCATGACTCTACCGCAGGTAAACAGTGAGTTAAATCTCCAGGCGAATGGAAAGTGCTAAAAGTGTATTATTCATAAAGCATTGCTATAGTAACCGTCTTCTAGACTTTCATATTCCCATTAAATTTTATCTCTGCGCTGCAGAAGGAGCGCAATAGTACTCTGTGTGCCAAAACCCAGATATATGGCACATAACGTGATGATTACTCGGCTAATCCGATTGGAGAGTCAACAATGGTCGTGTATATCTCAGACAACTGTCCTCGCAGGCGGGTGTGCCATGATAGCGGAGTAGGCTTAACAGTACAATCACGCCCACGTTACATTTACACAAGTGCACGATACTCAGTAGTGGAAAGTCTACCTTGAGAGAAAATATTGCATACCAAAACCTGTGTAATATTCTTTTTATTGTTGTTGTTGTTTTTTCTTTTGTTATTTGGGGGGGTGGGGGGGGGGGGGCGGGATTGAGGGACTAAGTCGCTTTCGACAAATAAGGTCATATCGCTAAGCATGGGAGGCACTAAAACGCGAAAAGGTTGTCCTCTCTTCAAGAAGAGTCAATACGGATAGTATCTATATATTTTATTTGTAAAATTTCTTTCTTTATATGTTGTGTTTTGTTATCATTATCTCAATATTTATATGTATACTTTTATGTATTCCAATAAAAGTCAATAAAGATACATACATATATATAACGCCTACTCTGTATATCACAGTGGAGCAGCAACCCTGGACACTACATGTATGTACTTTATTTTGCCAGTTTAAAATGGTAAAGAAATTCTATCTGTGTATTGGTATTTACAAAGGCCTTACACGTTTTACCATAAAGTATTAGATCTAAATAGCACGCTGTTTACGTTTTCCTTATATGTTGTCCGTGTTATCTATTTTTCTCATGATTTACCTGTATGTACTATGATATGTACTATTAATAAAAATAACTTTATCAATAAATGATACCAATCGATTTATCGATCAAAGAACCTACTATTTTCAAAGCAATGTTACTCACCAACAGCCAATAATCGTCAGTTACGACCAACTTGAAACTCACCTAAAACAAAGGAAGAAGATATTAATAAATGTTTGCCAGTATATTAATAGCATTCCTGTGACATTTCAAATTCCTACAAATAACGCATTTTCTCATTTCACAAACCATATATTCATTTGCCCTGACTGCTATTTGCCTCTTATTATTGTCTGGGATCGGATCCCGGCTGCGGCATGTGAGAAAGCTGCCAGTGACTTGGGGTTAAGTGGCGGTTTTTGCCGGATACTCCGGTTTCTTCCAACGACTTAGCCGTAGAATGGCAGAAAAAATGACGGAAAAGCAAAATCCCAAATTCCTTAGTTATGACAACTATATACAACTGGTATTCTTATAACTTTGGAACACTCTAATACTTCAATCGCTATACACACGTCAGGCTTGGAGCTAGCCTCGCTCACCATGACGTTCAATTGCAATCGGAAAGACGTTTGTGTTTTACTGATCATCACTTCTTTTGCCAATAGACAATAAAGCAAGAGTTATCAAAGGCACGTTAAAACTAGTTATTTAGGCACTTGTAGATTGCGCAAGGAGGGACACGATTGAAATTTCAAAATCAATTCGTTGGAGAGAGAGAGAGAGAGAGAGAGAGAGAGAGAGAGAGAGAGAGAGAGAGAGAGAGACCTTGTACATGTATGTGTAGAAATTCGCTTATACATGTACTTGTTTATATTTCCACTTTTCTATATGTACATGTATTTCTTAAAGTGTCACTTGACGCGACCAGCACATCATACATTATACAAATGACCATTATCTTAAACCATATGTACATGTTTCTCGGATTTGCATAAGTCATAATTACAAAATGGACAACACCTATCTAACAGATATTCATATATGTTGGATCAGAATGGCCGGCTACCTAATAGTTTTGTTCCTATGTATATGAATGTTCTCTTTAGTTCTCTTCTGTATTCATGTTGAACAAGATACATTTAGCACCTTCATTTTGACCCTCATGGTAGTATACATACATAGTTACGTAATTGACAACACGTGTCTGTATATGTCGTCGTACGTATTGGATCAGAATAATCGTCTTAAGCCAGGATTTGAGGTGCGTGACGTCGTGGGCGGACGGAAACTTTAGAATGCTAGTCACGTAGTCTAATGTAGTTGCTCCCTTCCCGCCAGGTGCTTTAAGCTATCACTAGTGCTCATCTTTCTAACTTACTCTCTCATTATTTCCCTCTGAAACCCGAGACGCACGATCAATGCAACACAAACTGTCCCATTATTCAAAATGGCGGCGGCGTGCTCGGGCCCGTGGCCACCACGAGGTGTCACTCATCACGTCGAGGCATCAAATGTACTGTTTATATGCTGTGGCGGCAGGGGCTGGGGAATAGGCGTGAACAAACGAGGAGGGGGAGAAGGAGGGGAGAGGAGTAGAGGAGGAGGTGTGTTGATGGCTGTGGTGGCAGGATTGATAGGAACCAATCAAAACCTCGTTTGCCATTTTCCCCGTGGAACCTAATCTGCATTAGTGATCTCCAAGGGCTGTGCATTGTGTATTTAAACATTCTACGCTAGAATCACGATACGGCATATGATGGAATTTTGTTTATCGCCCCAATTTCTGTCTCATAAAGCGTAATTCGTGACTAGCCACCTACTTGATATTGAAGAAAGATGAGTATCCATTAAAACCAATCGAAAAGAATGATATTCTAAGACTTAAAGTAATCGACACTTTTTCCAACATTGCCACTTTTTCAAACATTGAATAGCAGATGAGTTTTGCAAATCATGTTTTATTTTCAATCGTAACAGAATATAGCACAATGTGTCTGATGTACAACTATCGTATTTTGTAAGATAATGCAAAGTGCTAACCATTTCAATTCACGATGTTGTAGAGACGAAGGTCATATGTAGTTAAACGGTATGACTTCTGAGTATGAAAAGGCACCATTGATTCAGTGAAACATAAATACATGAGAGAAACAGAATTGCATATCTTCCCCAGGTCTGCTCTAAATATGATAGAAACACATTCGCGGCTAATAGAAGTTATGATGTCGTGGCAAGTGAGTTTAAAAAGTCGGAATAAAATGTATTATAATATGCCTACTGCTCATTATCTGCTGTGATTGGTCAGATCATGGTCACATGATCCGGGGTGCAATATTACCTTCCAACACTCAGACTTAGAGGTGCTAGGTTCATGTGCTCAATTTACAACTTCAACTCTTGAAAAGGTGAAAAGGAAACCAACAGAAGTGAATTGAGACAAGGAACTCAGAAGAGTTTGGGCTTCTGGTAAAATCATGATTAGGAAGGGAATTAGTAAAACACATTTTAAAAATCAAATAAATAATTCATTACATTTCTGAAACTAATGCATGTGACTTTTTCAGGAATTTGTAGTATTTTGATTACGATATTACTGGATTAACACAATAATTTATTACAGCATGTATTTCCCCAATGCTTTGTGGTAAAACCTGGAAATGGAAAACATATCAATAGTATTTACATTCTCATAATTTCTTAAATTATCTAATTTGAATGAGCAGTAGGCATACAATAAAACAAATATTGCACTTTGGTTTCGTGCAATATCAATTTTTATTGCACTCTGGAAAATGATATTGCACTCGGCGAAAGCGCCTCGCCTATATATATATATATATATATATATATATATATATATATATATATATATATATATATATATATATATATATATATATATATATAACACCTCTCTCCTGATGGCTGTACGTGACTCACGCAACACCAAATAACCTTTGGGAAGTTAAAGGGATCACGAACTAATATCATGCACGTACATGTACTGCAACATTGCAAGCAGAAATTGAGATGTGCACTTCTTATCAAAACTTATCTCGAGGCTAAGAATATCAGATATCGTGTGATAGGCAACGACTTCCCAGCAAATGGTTTTTCATCTAAAGTGTTAGATAAACCAAGAATAGGTATCTCATGTGTGAGGTATGCGTATATGGGGCAGTTTTAGTCTTTCTCACAGATAGAGTTCGTTGTATGGAACTCGTATCCCGGGCTAGCTAGCTGAACTAATGGCATTAAATCTGTGAGCTCCCCAGACAAGTGACGGAGAGGAGGAATATGAAAAATTCAATACATTGTTCGTACATGGCTGGAGCAACTCTGCGCATCATGCGTGTGTTGTGCATAGCAGGGCCTGGGCAGCACAGGGGCAGGCATCAATTTATGGTAGCCAGAATACTTCCCCGTGATCCGATTAGCATTGACTTTATTACCATGTACTTTCCTGCGCGCTCAACCTTTCGCTCTCTGCGCGGAATATTGTATAAACTTGATGAGTCGTCCTGGAGTAATGTAGAATTAGGAGTGACAGAGAGTCAATTAGTTCGTGCCGTGGCCTCATTCTGGTTTCCCACCACGTGGCTCATTCCGGCGACTCACTTCTATACGTCCGCACCGATTTACTTGGGGACATTTTGACAAATCCCTCCGCGCCGCCTGCTGACCCTAGTCACTGGCCCGGGGGGCTGGGGGCGGCTACGACAGGTCCAATGGTGACGGGGATTTTCCGCTGGCCCTGCCTTTGCTTAATGGCCATTTAATAGGCTTACAGCTCGCAAATCCTTCTGCGTGTCCTGACAGATAGTAAACATACGGATTAGGGTGACGTGGGCTCTTCTGGGATCCTGACGATCACCCGGTGGGTTTATAAGACATAGTGGCCGTAATCCTTTCGTATATTTGACGCATAGAGTGGTTGCAATTTTGACACGAGTATGACATTCATCTCCGTAACTATCTAGCGGGTACGTCATGGTCAAACAGTAACACGCAAGGCTCTCAAGTGTAATATCCCGTCTCGATTTTCCACCTAACTATCTTCATCGGATTTACTTAGTCGCTATATAAACGTGCTGAGTTTTTGAAGGGTTCCTCTATCGTGTCTTTGCATGAGATGCGAAAATCCTCACCACTTCGGCTTCGTGTCGTTTGTAAGTAATACATGGTTTATACTGGTGATGTTGATGGTGATGATGATGATGATGATGATAAGAAGAAGAAGGTGGTGGAGTAGGAGGGGGGGAAGAAGAAAAAGAAAGGATGCAATTCGACTTAAATACTTACAACAGTATAATTTAAAGATTTCTCGAAAAGGGGAGGTCGGAAGTCAGTAACCCCCATTGACACATTCGTTTACTTACAAAAATATGATTTAAAGATTTCACGAAAAAGGAAGGTAGGGAGTCAGTAACTCCCATTGTCCATTATTTTACTTACAGCAATACAATTCAAAAGATTCCTCGAAAAAAGTAGGGTAGGAAGTCAGTAACCCCAATTGCCCCATTCTTTTCGATTCCTCGCTCAAGATTTCCTGCTTTTGAAGTATCACGTGGGACACGGAATGTCAACTGTTCATCTCCTTTCAGCATTCCTCAGATGAAATCTGACACCAGGGAGCAATTAGAAAGGAAAGGGTCATGGCATTCCTGTCCTCTGTCCTTTTTCTAGTTTAATCATCTGTGCTCAGCAAATAGAGGTTGGCTTTCAACCTTCCCAGAGACGTTGGACTGGGCTGATGGACCTTTTAAGCATAACTAAATTGAATCGATCTGTAAGAGGATTCTTATACTGGGTCTACTCTCTAAAGATCATCGTGTGATGACAGGGACACATGGGAAAAGTATTCCTATATGTTGCATTAGACGTTATAATTTACCTAGATCATGTACTTGAGTACATACTTTTCCATATATTATCCATCTGGCCACTGCTAAGAAACGACATCAACTAGACCTTTTATGCATAACTAAATTGAGGATTCCTATACTAGTTTTACTCTCTTAGGATCATCACGTAATACCAGGGGCAAATGGACGAAACTTTCCCCATATGTTGCATTAGACGTTATAAGTTACCTAGACCATGTACTTGAGTACATACTTTTCCATATATTATCCATCTGGCCATTGCTAAGAAACGACATTTACTAGACCCTTTATGCAAAATAAATTGAATCGATATGTAAGAGGATTCCTATATGGGTTTTACTCTCTCCCAGATCATCATATAATGCCAGGGACATATGGGAGAAACTTTCTCCATATGCTGCAGTAGACGTCTGTATTTACCTACAGTATGTACTTGAGTATACAATTCAATATATCCATTTAGCCATTGTACAGAAAACGGCATTTCCCCATGATATAAATAAGTAGATAACTTTCCTCCGTGACGTATTTTATCAGAATACTGATTTTTTTACCATTGCATATTTTAGTAGAATACTTAATCATACATGACGTAAAATTTTAGTAAACAACTTTATTCTTTAAAATGGTATTTAGTTTGACCACGTAACTCCAGAATAATGCAGTAGATATTTTAATTACTAGATCCCCGCTATGTAACATTTCAATATATTTACTATCTTTTCACCATGTCACATTTCATAAACTACTGAATCTATCGACCGTGCCATTCACATTTACTTAGACTTCTCTCTCTCTCTCTCTCTCTCTCTCTCTCTCTCTCTCTCTCTCTCTCTCTCTCTCTCTATATATATATATATATATATATATATATATATATATATATATATATATATATATATATATATATATATATATATATATATATATATATATATACATATATATATATATATATATATATATATATATATATATATATATATATATATATATATATATATATATATATATATATATATATATATATATATATATATATGTGTGTGTGTGTGTATATATATATATATATATATATATATATATATATATATATATATATATATATATATATATATATATATATATATATATATATATATATATATATATATATGCACATATATGTGTGTTTGTGTGTGTGTGTGTGTGTGTTAGTATTTGTGCATACATGAATGTTGTTATTGTTTGAGGTAAGTGATGGTAATGTGTTGTATAGAGCGATTATCCTGACTTTTGAGCTGGGTATTTTTGCAAAGCCGTTAGATAGCAGAGAGATTTACACTAAATACCCATTGTACAATATAAAATGGCACTCTACTCTATTATTCACACACACAATATTGACGCAGTCCATCTCTTGATCTAATAGCTGAGTATCGTTCCCATGATACGTTAACACTTTCTTTACCCAAATAAAACAGCATAGTGATGTGAAAATTGAAAAGAGGCCCAAAGCATTTTCCGGCTTTTTACTGTCTTGTTTTATCGGCACCTTTTCCGCCGTAAAAGGTTTATTCGTGACGTGACAATAAATGTAGGTGCATTTTATAGAGGTCCGTAGCGGTGTTTTGTATTGCATTGCATTGTATTGCATTGCACTGTGCTGCACTGTATTACATTGCATTGTACACTGTAGCATTGCATTGCATTAGATGTTAAGGGACTGCACACAGAGTGGTAGAAAATCATACCATTACAACATATTCCCCTGGAAAACAATGCCACAATACGTGTCTTGGCCTATTTATTCCTTCAGAGAACAAAGAGGACTCATTATCTTCATTTTTTTCGGAAAAGAAAATTGAAATATATATTCTGGGAAATAAAATTTAGAATCCTAGTTACTATATTAGTCTCCAACTCTACTTATTTCCAACAATCTATTTAAAAATGAAAGCATCCTAAGGATCCTCCTTGATATGATTTCTGTGCATGAAATAGTTAAAGAGATTCATAAATATCGGCTTTGTTTTGAGGGTATAATATTGTTTTAGATAATGGGATTATCTCTGAGACAACAGAAGCATGCCGTTCTTTGAAGGAACATTTTAATCACGGATGTATAGGTTTTCAAATGAGGCATGCGCTAAATCAAATCAAAATGATCTCTTTGTAATCGTGTAATCGGTGAATGGATTAGGTATTTAAAGTGCTGTTTGTTTTCGATCTATAAGAGTGCTAACATTTTGTCGCTGATCAAAATTCATGGGTCTCAATAGCAATTATGTAAATTAGAGAGTTTCTTTAATTCACCGTGCAAACATTTTTATTAAATTGGTTTGAAATCTTTCGCATTATCTGTGTATTAGTCGTCTTCATGAAAATGTATTCATGTGCATGTACCTTTAACAATTGCATCGGAAAAATACGGGCATACAATTGCAGGGTAGTTGCCTCGTTTCACCTAGATCGAGGTCGAGGTCGAGGTCGAGGTCGAGAGAGAGAGAGAGAGAGAGAGAGAGAGAGAGAGAGAGAGAGAGAGAGAGAGAGAGAGATGAAATTGTAGCTAGTTGGTTTTCACTGCGTTTTAGTTACCGCCACTATTAACAACTATCGCTTCACGCTTTTGCCCTAGTAGGACTTTTATTCATACTTTGTACTGATATTTTCTACCGGGATTATTGTTTGATGTTGCACGCTTTTATTTCGTATGTGTTTTGTTTACAGCAAATACACTATTATTTGCTATGGCAGAAAAGGTGTCTATAATCAACACTACCACACCCACTTTATCTGTACCAGCTATTACATAAACACTGGCATCCGTAGAGTAGCATAATACGCCCCTGGAAGAAGACACGTAGACGAAATAACGCCTCAACCTTGCCAAGATGGCCACTCTAATAGAACAAATCCCATAAAACAAATCGCACGAGTATTGAAGATGCGTTAAACTTCGTTATGGAACCGTAAAGTGCTAACAGGTTGCATTCCGCGATGAATATAAATTCGATTTGTGAAACTCATCTTCCGGGGCTGCTCAGTTTACAGGCGCAACAGCCACGTGCACTTAAAAAGACGCTTTATCACGTTTACTTAGGGTAGGTTTTTGCGACGACGAGTCGTAAAGAAATCATGCATACCTAGGCTATTGCGCTGAATTCGATATCCATGATTTGTTTATGTGAATAACAAAGGGGCCCCTGGACATGAATATGCCTACTGCTGACATTTTAACAAATTCTGCGAGGATTCCTGCCGCCACCGTTGTATGGGAGCTTGATGAATTATACATAGAGTTTAAAACAACGCACATCAATACCAGACGAGTTTGGTGCGACCTAGAAAAGGTCAGCCCCGCGTCGATTCCGCGAAGCATCGTCCAACCCACCTCCCTAATTAGCTTGGCAACAAAACTGCAGTAACCAACACCTTGGCTAAATGGACTGCTGCATCCCAGAGTATCGCGGAACACATGTGTGTTTTGATCACATCCACTCGGCCTGCCAATGGTCCCAGGCATTTCAGCTAGAGAACCGTCTCTTCCTACTCTGATCCTCCACCATGTTGTGTTTTGATCACACCCACTCTGCCTGCCAATCATCAGAACAACAATGGTCCCAGGCATTTCAGCTAGAGAACCGTCTCTACCCACCCTGACTCTCCATCATGTTGTGTTTTGATCACACCCACTCTGCCTGCCAGTCATCAGAACTAAAATGGTCCCAGACATTTCAGCTAGAGAACCGTCTCTTCCAACTCTGATCCTCCACCATATTGTGTTTCGATCATAGTAATAACCGAGTTGCATTTATATAACAGTGATATTCGTTGTTACTTATTATAATTGGAACGGGCCCTCCAATTGAAACTTTACCCGGATCCCCCACCAAGTTGTCTTTTGAACAAACTGACATTGCCTGCCAAAGATGAGTATTTGAAGTGAGCGCACACGTTAGAAGACTAGGAGACATCATCTTACCACCCAGATTCTCCACCATGTTTTGATCACACTGACCCACACTTTTAAACTAGGAAACATCATCCTTCATTCCTGATCCTCCACCATGTTAAGTTTTTGAACAATATTTCCTTTGTACTTTGATACCTTGTTCTTAAGGGTTCAAATCTTTGCTGGATCTCCATCCTATATATAGCCCGGTCGCTATATTTAAATGTGCGGCGTTTTGGAGGGCTGTCTTTGGTGGTTCTGCAACTGAAAGACCACTTGGACCTATTCGTAAAGAGAAGGGAACTTATTCCTATTTCCGGGTTTTTATCTCGTCACGATATGACCTAAGCTGTTGAAACTGAGCTTTATTTAAAAAACAATTCCTTCCTTCCTTGCTACTATAAATTACTGAAGTGGGTCGAGATATTTAAACTTGAACTAGGGACATTGTCCTTGCACCCTGATCCTCCACTATCTTGAACTTTGATCACTCTTACTCTTCTTGTTACGCACACGTACATGTATCAATATTGGAGTTGGTTCAGACATTTATACTGTAGAACATCATCTCCCTACTCTGATCCTCCACCATGTTAAGTTTCGATCACACTTGATGTCTTATTTTTCCCACTTTACTGACACTCAGAGACATTGAAGCTAGCATTAAAATTCCCAGGCTGTTTTGGCCACCATAGGCATAAGTGAATTAAGGCAATTAACCCATTAATGCTTAAGAGTTCCTCCAGAAAGTGTTGTTTGGATTTTTGATACTTTTGGCAATGTTTAAGAAGTGGGTTAAATTTGACAAAGTATTTTGGGAGAGTTGCTGTTAATGTTTTGATTAATTTTAACATTTCTACATCAAATAGTTTCATAACTATCCCTCAATCATTAAATTTTGCATTTTGTCCGTGAAGGTAAGAAACATTAAAGGTATACAACTGTTTCACCCACGCTGATGGAAATGGGACATGATTAATTCAAGGGCATAATAGGTATAGCATTAAATGTTCCTTACGTAAAATCAATATGTTCACTTTACTACTCCCACACCCACGATAGCTTATGATATAACAGTAGCACTTAAAGTCATGTAATAATTGATAGAGAATAGAGTGCAAAAACATCTATATGTGATTTCCTCCCACTGTGTTAAAATGCAGGTTATATTCAATTTGCCATATTAGAGTATGAGTATGCATTACACCATGAAATATCCCACTATGTAATATGTGATTTATACAGATGTCCCACTATGATGTGATTTAAGTAGATGAGACTAGAGCTGATTCATGAGAGTGAGGTGGGTGGGTGTGGGTGGTGAGGGAGAAATTGGTGAATATGTGGCGTGGGAGTACTGCCCACTACTCTTATTTTACTACTCAATACTCATATTTTAAATTTTTAGACCTAAAGCTATGTAGAGACCTTAAGTCTAAAGTTAAATTACTGTACAAGTTCGTGCCTATACTTTGAAATGTTTTGCCTGAGTGTTATATCTAACTTGATCCTTTTTGTTCTGCGTGTGATATTTTCTGTTGTTCCTCACGGTGGGTTAAGTAACCCTGTACGATGGGCCATAGTATATTTCTATCATAGCATGAAATCCCATATCAGTTATTTAAAGTGATTCAACGGTAAAAGAAAAGCTTTTTGCATGGATTTTCGGAAATGATAAAAAAGCTGAATCCACCCTGATATTCGACCACGACTATTATTTCTTTGAACATCTGAAGATATTGGTCTACCTGTTTGCTTCCAAAAGTACCATAAGCTATATGAATTATATAGAAACGTGTTATTTTGGATTATGTTGGTTATTGGTGCATTACAGATATGCATATCTTATGTTCTAGATATCTTAACTAACATCATATCTTAAAAGATCAAATTCTTCATATAGGTTAGCCTGTAACATATGCCCTGCTGTTAAGATGTATCGATTATAGCCTTGGGAATTCTCAAGCAGTATTTATGATGCTCATTTACAGGCTAATTTTACACAGATTTGGCTTCTTTCCCTACTACTTTATATAATGTAATCATGGCCATCGATATTGATTTCTTGAAAAATGATATTGTGAAATGAAATCGACATAGGACCGAGATGCCTCGATCTCTGATCATAATAAAGAGACTAGATACCGTATAACTTACTCTAGCAAACTCAGAAAAATCTACCCCAGAATTCAACCTACAAATCGAAATTATGTTTAAATAAGCATTGCTAAACCAGTAAAAATATTGGAATGAGTAGAGACAAAGCACTGAATCGAGTGAGATATAAAAACATAAAGATTGAGATGAAGCCTACAAATCAACATTATCCCAATGTAAGCATAGCTAAAACTGTTTCACAAAATTAAAAGTGAAGGCAAAGGATTGAATCGAGTGAGATATCAAAACATTAAACATTGCGTTGTAATAATATATTTGTGCAGGAGATATTTCGACACTTTTTCACCATTTAAATCTCAATAGTTCGAGGATCCTTTAGTGTGTTATTCTAGTATTTGTTGGATAGGTCTTTATTCATAACATGTACAATGTGTGTTAACTTTTCCCCATATTTCCTGTCGCTTGTTTTATACCCCTAGTGTCTTTTAAATCTCGTGGTATCTTTGATAAACCTTTAGGTGCTGTATTTAGTTTTTATCTGTCTTGATGTATCTTATACTTTTATATCGCTGGAAAATAGTCAATATCAAATACATTCGATAGTCACTTAGGAAACAGTGTACCTAGGAAAAACTACTGATCATTCCACCTGCAACTTTCTCACATGCCTGTAGGGTGATTGGATCAATGGCAGAGAGACAGCAAAGTAGTCAAAATACAATTCCTTACTGCATTTCGCCATCTGTTTTATTAGAAAACTGAACATAAAGTGAAAAACTAGTATACATGTAACTCAAGACACGTATAAAACCTGGGCTGCACACTCGTCGTCAAGCAGTCATTAGAAACATGTAGTACATCAGTTTAACGTACTTAGTTGCACAATTAATGTCAGGAACACAGAAAGGGGCATTGCCTTTCATGGAATGCAAGAGCACCACGCTACAAAAAAAGGATCACTAACTCACTGGGAAAACTATGGTCCAGATTTCATGTGGAGCAGAATTATAATCTGATGATGAGTTCTCTGGACCTGTAAAGCTAGGCCAGGGACCTAGTCCCTGACCTTTGATCTTTACGCTATGAGCTGTCCAACCAGAGTGCAATACGGCCAATGTATATACATATACATATATATATATATATATATATATATATATATATATATATATATATATATATATATATATATATATATATATATTTATATATAATTCATTGACTGTAGAAGCACTACAAAAATATATATAATGCCCTATAGATGGCACCACATGGCATTCGTATACTTCTCAGACAGATGCCTTAAGCACCACCTGGTGAGATAAGTGTACACTATTTGACCACCATGAATCCTTCAAGGCTGACAAGAGCAAAATAGCATACTTAATGACAGTGTGAACAAATTTATGTAATTCTAAATTGTAGGCTGCTGCCAACCCTTCAAGCCAGCATAGCTCTGCCTAACCAAGGATTCTCCCAGCGAATAAAACATCCATAAGAATGGCTAGGAACTTATTTGAAGGAAAATTATATACATCAGAACATTTTCCACATCTCCCCCTTCAAATATTCTGTAAAAGCTTGATTAAATCCGAATTTATTATCAAGAGTGTTTAAAATCCAGACAGAAAATCTACATATAGAGGAACTCTTGAGCAGATTTAACACAACTGCACTGCTAAACTCCATATGATGAGAAATCGAGGGTAGAGAATAGCTGGGAAAATATTTGAAGGAAAGATATATACATCAGAACATTTCCCACAACTCTCCGTCAAATATTCTGGAAAAAAATATTATTAAATCCGAAATTATTATCAAAAACGTAAAATATCCAGACGAAAATATCTACATGTAGAGGAACTCTTGAGCATGGCTAACACAACTGTACTGCTAAACTCCATATGATGAGAAATCAAGGGTGGTCATGCTTATTTCCCAGGCAGACGGATCAAAGCCAAGTTCTCCCTTGAACATGGGTCCATTCCGTGAGGCTGTCAAGACTGATTATCAAGGTCCATTAAATCCTTAATTTGGGCCAAAGTACCATGCCTAGTATTAATTGTTTAATGCACAAGATCACTCGCTGGTCTTTCTGAGATTTGGTCGGCAATAAGGGTTGGAAGGCGCATAACTGCATTAGGAGTACTAATAGAGCCTGCAATAACATTAAAAGGAACAAGGAGGCCAGCAATATAAGGAAATGGGTTGAGACGCAGTAACGGAGTTTGATCAAAGGCACATCTCACTTATTGATGAACGGTTCAAAGGTTTCTTACTGTAGAACACTTCGTGATAGAAACAGTGCAAAATATCAAGATTTGGTTGAATGAAAACACGTTTATTTTGTGATTGATTTAACATCTAATGAATTCGAATTCGTATGATTTTGTATTTTCTGAACGTTTTCATGATGGAAAATGTCTAAAATATCATGATATTGAATACCACGAACCCACTAGGTTTACGATTGGTTAATGATCGAAATAAAAGTGTGTATATTACTATTTTAATCATACGACCATTTAAGGTATTAATACATAAGAATAACATTTCCAAAATTCTCATGTTAAAAGGTGTATTGTCGAATCTATGGACAAACAACTTGGCTATTTTGTAACCATATTCTATAGAGTATGAGCATTTTGTCTATGTATCTACAAAACAAGGAAAAAGGTCGATATAAGAAACATGCCAATTTTGCAACAATAAAAAGGAAGATCAAATAAACAGATACTGTAATATTTCGGTTCCATTTCCATTCCACTATAATCCGATTTCAAAACAAGTGAAAATAACGACTGATGCATGCTGATGCAACTCAGTCAAGTGTGATTTCTTTTTTAAAAGATATGTCTGAATGTTTTTTCCTTATTTGAAGATGATAAGGATTTCAGTGTCACAAATCATGTATTTCTGCTTTGAAGTAGATGAGTACAAGGGGGTTAAGGTCAAGGTCGAACAGTGACAGTTTTACCTTTTCATACCGGAACCTTCATTGACAGTATTCGTCTACATCTTAGCTTAAGGTTCCTTTGAATTTAACTTGCTAGTGAAACACAGACATTGAAATCCTGTGAGGAACATTCGTGACTGCAACAGGTACAAATGTGTTGTATTTTTCGGAATTTATCAGATTCATTACTAGAATATTACGATAACCTCTTCGCAACTAAGACAACATTGCAATCTTACAATTCGCCAATTCCGTTAAATCTTCCACCGCCCCTCGCCCTTAATCCCATAGGGAACATGGCGGAGGCAATTCAACATGGCAAGTTTGTGTTTGACAAGATTAGCCCACAGCCAACAGGGCGTAGAGACAAGATTGACAATGTATTAGATTGCTCAGATCAATTTGCATTATAGGAACTGCAAATTAAAGTTTATTTGTTGAGCAGGTTAAAGCAATTTGTACGGGTAGATTCTATAGAAAGGCTTTCATACGAGCATGTTGTTTTTATAGGTTAGGCATTCCACGACTCGCATTTAGTCAATATTTGTTTCATACGATACAGTCCCAGCTCTATGGAATCAGGCCTGGCAGGCCAGTGGCACAATTTTACAGCTCGATAAAACCAAACAAACTTCCGCAAACGCATATTTTTACCGAATACATGTAGAGTTCGGAAGCACATATTTTGGAAAACATAATTATCCAGAAAATGCCAGAGGGTAACAAAGATATGTTAAAACGGAACGGTAAATTGACTGAAATTTACGGTATTTTTCAATCCGTCATATCTTTTCATTATTCACACATTAACCAAAATCATGACTGCCATTACTTTAAACTTTCAATACTAGTATATCATTTTGTCGTGGAAATTTAAGATATCATGATTAGTACCCAAATTAGGATCATGTCACTTCTATAGCCGTGGGCGACTAATCTAGATGTTCTTAAAAGCAAACACATTATGATCATCGACAATTGTATAGGAAGAGACTATATATTACTAAAACCGTTTATAGAAAGTGGTCTTCTGTGTGCAATAAACTCATTGTTATATGATAACATGGTATATATTGTGTGACATGTTCACTTTTAATCAAATAAACAATCATAAAAATGACAAGAGACTAAATTGAAAATGTAACAATGATGCTAAATGCGAGATATGTGTCAGTTAAAACAGGCACAGCTGGGGATTCCGAGTCTGGAGTATATTATGCTCTGTCACTTGTCATCATTCTGTCTCAATTATGATGAACATCTCAATCCAAACATCACTAATGATGATTTCATCACGAGCGTCTAGCACTACACAGATCGTGTTCAGTCATGCGTAAACGCTCGCGTTGGCCGACAATGAATTACATGGCGTCTATTGATAGCGAACGCGCTGCATTAGACGATGTCTGACCGTTTGTTAAGCAAGGCGTGAAGAGCTACTCGTGCTTAAGAAATCTTCATAAACACTCCATCGATTCATCGCTAATAAAGACGAATGCTCTGTTTTTTCACAAACATGTTTATATCCATATTGTCCCGTGCCTGTGAAGCATACTACCGACGCCTTTTTTTGAAGGATCGAAGATGCCCCCCATAAAATTCACACTGATTTTTTTAGCAATTGGATCTGTCGCTACAATGGCACGGTCGCCGTGTTCCCTTAATGGCTTTGGTTCTTTATGTCCGCAAGCAATTGCCTGTGCAAATACGCGGCAATGCTATATGGGGTTTTAGTGGCACATACATTGCGTGGCTTCTATACCGTCGTAAATATAATACCATAGACCACCTGAGCCTCTCTTAGCACGCTTGCTACATACTGATGTGGCAAGTGCCCTCCCTGCAATACACAGCACTGCTAAGACACAAACAAACTCAGGAGCACGCCGTCCGTCTCAAGAAATAGAACCCAAGACGAAACAGACAGTGCGAGTATGTGTTTATGAATGAGTGGTCAGTATTAAGTAAAATGACCTATCGTGTTCTTGGAAACTATGGCGGACGTACAAACAGTACAACCACACACACACACACACACACACACCTTCATATCCCTTAGGAGGTCAAACCTGGATTTGTCTCATGAATATCGTCCATGTTTTGAGTCCTAAACTCTCATAGGCAGCATTGTGCGCTATAGGCTAGACTATTGATTAGAAGTTCTTAATCATAGGACATTTCAAGAAAGCAATCGGTAGAATTCGTACAGGAAATTGTAAAAATTATTGCTTATGCACTGTTCATGTTCATTTATACACGCAATATGCATTGTTTGGCAACCATGACCTACACTAGCACGCACATTTGACTATCATACACTATGGTGTACACACACTATGGCTAAATGAAGCTGTAATAACCGGTGCAAAAGGGGCAAATATTGAATTTTTAAAAGGTAATTCAATACACATATGATAATGAACACAACATGTCGTGCACTCATCATAACAGATCGATATACTTGTACGATGACACCATTCTTTGTGAATGTGGTATCCAAGGGTTTATTCACTATACATTCTTGTGTGCCATGGGAGTTCTTGATATAGCGTCACTATTTTTAAATTTAGAAAAGCATACATATATATATATATATATATATATATATATATATATATATATATATATATATATATATATATATATATATATATATATATATATATATATATATATATATATATATATATATATATATATATATATATACACACACACAGCAAACATATATATATATATATATATATATATATATATATATATATATATATATATATATTTATATATATATATATATATATATATATATATATATATATATATACATATACATATATATATATATATATATATATATATATATATATATATATATATATATATATATATATATATATATATATGTATATATCTATACACACACACATATATATATATATATATATATATATATATATATATATATATACATATATATATATATATATATATATATATATACACACACATATATATATATATTTATATATATATATATATATATATATATATATATATATATATATATATATATATATATATATATATATATATATATATATATATATATATATATATATATATATATATATATATATATATATATATATATACATACATATATATATACATACATACATACATACATACATACATACATACATACATACATACATACATACATACATATATATATATATATATATATATATATATATATATATATATATATATATATATATATATATATATATATATATATATATATGTATATATGTGAGTGTGTGTGTGTGTGTATATGGAGTGATGTATGTGTGTGTGTCGGGGGGATCACGTATTTGTCTCTAGAGTTTAGTGAAATTGACCTGTTTCATCTCCATCTGACTAGTGGTTGCGGGTGCCCTGTCTCCGCAGAACTTCGTGTGTCTTACCAAAGCATTACACCCTCTATCAAAAATTTCACCTCTCGAATTGAGTCTTTCTGGATGTGGATGGGCTGATAACAGTCAGAAATTCCTTAAAGTCAATCGACTTCGGATATCGTCAAGCATCTTAAACCTTGGTGATATTTTGATTTAGGGTGTTTGCATTTATGGGTGCCGTATGCAGAATTTATTACAACTTCCGGTTTGCGCGACTGACTGCAACAATGACGCTAAAACAATAACTCGGCCGTCGACTGTGCTTCAGTAAAATCTCACATAATAAAACACGTCTAGGAGTCATTCACCTAGCGTATCCTACTGCGTTTTTAGATACATAGGAAGCCATGCATAAGTAATGGAGTGTATAACATAAAATCATCCCTTTATGGTATTCCTGGAAGTAGGCCATTTGCCTGTGGCCGTCGGTAAAATGTTTTCTCAAATACAAGTTCTATACAAGTTTTTACCCATTCATACTTAAGAGTTTGTCAAGATATTGTCCTTTGGGTCTTAAATACTTTTAACCAAAATTTGGGAATATAGTATAATTTTACAAAATCATTTGAATAGGGGGTTGTTCGTACTGCAATGATACACATCTCTGCTTGTGATGCTGTTTTAGCCGCATTGAGCTTTAATCGGTTGAATAAGAGTACATTACAAGAAGGCATGTTAGGTTCCATGATCAAAGACCAAATGTTATCTACATGTACTGGACAAGAGACCACCTGTATATAGAAAAAAATAGCAATAATTTTGGGCGTTCTGTTTTGGTTTCTGCAGTTTTGGCTAAATAGTGACCAGTTTGTGAGAACAGCGAATGAAATCGGAGTATCTTAGAAATATATTGGGAAAACATTATTCTATCTCTTAAGTCATTGGCAACGCTGGTAGATTTCCAGGCGGGAGTCGAACTCTAGACCTAGCTCAGAGGAAGTAAGCCTCCTTTATCTTGTTTCTAACAACAAAAAAAGTGTTTAGTGAATGAAGCAAACGATGCTGCAATAAGATAAATTTTCTTCATTCTTAAACATGATCAGAGTATGGTACATCTTTAATTTCTGAGGATTCGATTGCCAATTTCAGAGAGAGTCTTTGCCATCAATACAGAAATATTTATGAAAATAAAACATAAACAGTTCAATGATCGATGCAAGATCGTCACCAACATTCATTCGCCAGACAGATGTAAGCTATGCCTTGAGAGAGAGAGAGAGAGAGAGAGAGAGAGAGAGAGAGAGAGAGAGAGAGAGAGAGAGAGAGAGATGATGAGAAAAGTGGAGAGACCATACACTCTGGTGAATTCAAAAAACAGGTTGATCATATGTCTGTCATCAATACAGAAGCGCAATTCAGTAAAAAAAAAAGAAAAGGAAATCAAGAAAAAAAGGTTCTATGATCGATGCAAAATGGTCGTCCACATTTGCAGACAGGAGTGAGATGTGCCTGAAAGCAATTAGCCTTGGCAGCCAGGTCTGTAATACACACCAGTAATCCTGTTATGACGAACAGCAAGGCATATCTCCCCATCGATCTGCCCCTTTCTTTGTCTGTGTTCCCGAGCTACTCTGCCTATTGTCTCCCTAAAAGTCGATCAGGGCTAATGCACTGAGTCCATACAGCCATCCTTGACTCTGGATTAGCTTACAAACACGTTCCCACGTCAACATCAATATACAGCTCATCAACATAATGTATGCTTTCAGAGTTTGTATTGTCTCTAGGCGTTTGAGTACCTGTTTTCTAACGTGGGTTGATAGTGATTTTGTACTAGGTATATATGTGATGTGTGGGCGAGGTCCATTTGCAGTGTGCACCTTAAAACAGGTTTATGTAAATTGCATTACCTTCAATGTTCGCTCGCAAGCTAGTATTCTCAACCGGAAATAGTTATGACACAAACAAAGTTATGAACCAATATTAGCAAAAACCACACTTGCATGTTGATGCTTCTAACGTATCTATTTGTTATAAAAGAATAAAATTGTCATGTCATGTTCATATATATATATATATATATATATATATATATATATATATATATATATATATATATATATATATATATATATATATATATATATATATATATATATATATATATATAATATATATATATATATATATATATATATATTATATATATATATATATATATATATATATATATATATAATATATATATATATATATATATGTTCATATGTCTATATGAATATATATGTCTCTCTCTCTCTCTCTCTCTCTCTCTCTCTATATATATATATATATATATATATATATATATATATATATATATATATATATATATATATATATATTATATATATATATATATATATATATATATATATATATATATATATAAATATATATATATATATATATATATATATATATATATATATATATATATATATATATATATATATATATATATATATATATGTGTGTGTGTGTGTGTGTGTATATGTATATATTTATGTATATATTTATGTAAATATATATATATATATATATATATATATATATATATATATATATATATATATATATATATATATATATATATATACATATATATATATATATACTAGATCTAGTATATATATCAAGGAAAGTAATATCATGCCTTAGGCTGGACAAAAGTCCACCAACAACGGGCAGCCGGGCCTGAATGCTGAATTCATATAATAGCCTCAAGTGACCTAGTTCACTGCCCTCGCCCCATACAATCCTTTTCCCCATATCATATCCCCCGTCTGCCCTGATCCGATAAGGATCATGCCTATCCATTCAAGCACGGTCCCAATGCAAGAGTCAAGAACGCAGAGATAAGATCAAATCCTAATTGTGTTACAGCAAGTTTTGTATCCTAATAGGATTTTGTTATGCACTATAGGTTATTGTCATTTCCATAAATGTTATTTTGAGAAAAAGGCATGGTATGTCGTTTTTTCTTAGTTTTTGCAATGAATTGTAGTGCTCATTAACCATACCATATAATGATATTACCGTGTAATATAATCAAAACAGAGAACCGAAAAAGATCAATGCACTCTGTCATATTTCAAAATAGACTCTAGTCGTCTCCTACGACAAGCCATAGAATTTATTTTTTTCCGGATTATTCCAGAGTTTGAATAAATCAATTTTAACATGAACGTTATTTGGTTCCTCAATACAATCATATGTATGAAAACAATGCATTTTTCCTTTTTTCTTTTCTTTTTTTGACATAGTAAGGTTATCTAAGCAAATGAATTTCATTTTTATAGATGACTATACAATAAAAAGTATATAGACTTGTATTGTATAACCTATATTCTTTGCCATTAACTATTTCCTTGGGCCAGTGCTGTAATGTAATTCTAAGTAGAACATTGCCAATTCACGAGCGCGGGTGAGCATCGATTGAAAATCCACTTTGAAAACATTCTTATTTACTTTCAAAACCGAGGCGTGAGTCAGATTTGCATATAAATTATAAATTTTGAGTTTTCTATTTTACATGGCTTTACATCAATCATGAAACTACAACTTTCAATTGCTTTTTGACAGCGGGATTTGTTTTGTAAAAACAAAATACGTGTTTAAAAAGGTATTTTCAAGGACCATTCTTGAAACTAGCTGTTCGGATATTTAGTTAGATTTCTAATTATAAAGTGTTCGCAGTGAATATTTCACCTAAAAAGTTATTTCAACTAGCATTTTAGGCTTGTGCAAAAAAAGAGAGTGATTTAGTTGTCACGGTGGTTTTCTACCCGTACGTCTCCCCAACCGTTTCTTACAACATGTAGCTACAGTATGGATATTTAATTCCTGCACTAAATGCGTGGGCAGCCCGGGCATAATACACAACCGCATGCCCGATTGCAACCCAGTTTCCAGGGTATTGATGCATGGATTACGTCAGAACTGAATGAAGCTTTGGTTTGCAAGTTACGTGTGTCATTGATGTCCTTGTCTGATATTTTTGACATACCATCCGTGGGCGTTTTGTACAACCAGGCACTGGCAGACGTCCGGTCGACTGGTGCAGGAATTAAATGTCTGTACTGTAGCCACGATTTAGACTTACATGAAAGAATACATGATAAGAACCAAATTGAATGGACACGTAACAATAAAAGAAATCCATGCCATCTAATCTAGTATGCTATAGATATTGACACTCGCATTCTCTCACCACTGCATGGGACATGTGAGAAAGTTACCAGTGACTTGAGTTAAGGCGATGGTTTTCGCCAGGTACTAAGGTTTCCTCCACTAATTACAACTCTCAGGTCATGATTAAGCCTATATATGGCATGATCGAAATTTCCAAAGTGGTGCAATTGTACGACGGTGACGTCATAAACATTCCCCCTCTGTCTATATATGTATCTCTTCTCCCTACGGCCCAGTAGGAATTTTACGGAACTACTCTAACATGCACGAGATTGTTCCCAAGGTATCACCGCTCCCCTATCGCCATATGCAATTCGTTCTGCTCTATTTCTCTCGTATTATTGTCCCAGGAAGCAACGCGCCACGACCCCTCGGCTAACGCACATTACTATAGTTTATGACGCAATCAAGAACACACCCAATGTTTTATGTTCAGGTAGGGCTTTCCGTAATAAACCTGCATTGATGATGACATCGAGACTTATCGGGCAGATCAATTTATCTGAAAATATATTATATCGGAGTTCATTCATGGACTATGAACTCGTTATACAATGGCTGTAAAGCATAGGATTGCTTAGTATGTCATCAGAAAGTATGATAGCTAACTCATCAAACGATGGGATAAGGGAATTTATCTGCATCGATTTGATAAACTATGTGTTATGTATGTTATGTATGATTGTGGAAAGAAAAGTATATAATCAAATATGCTGTAAATATAGGAACAATAATCGTGAATGTTCATCTGCCTGTTCAATCGAGTATTTATTGGTGCTGAAGCAATAGATGAGAGCAATGCTTCAGACCACTCTGCTATCGGGGCAGGCCCTGGTAGTATAAGGTACAGCCAGCAATCAAAAGCAACGCCTTGTGCCATCAATGCTCGCGGCGGCCAAAAGTAGCCTGGACATTTGGCTGAACTCTTTCAATCAAATGCATAGTAAGAAAATATTTGGTGGAGAAATGTTCAGCTACTAATAATATATTCCTCAAATATTTTAATTCATTCGCAATTTCAAAGTCATTGTCAAAAGTATCTTAGATGTAGACGACAATTTATATAGAAACTCTCTGGTATATGAAGGGCTTAAACCACTGCGATTGGGGAAGATACTGGAAGGGGTCAGAGACAGCGGCAGGCTTAATTGCCACACATTAGACCGCGCAGCTATTAAGGGCCACCCCTGGCTTTGGTCGGAGATAGGAGGTCAATTGCAACACGTTAGACCACTCGGTTATTGGGGGCCGCTCCTGGCTGTGCCAGAGATAGGAAGTAAATTGCAACACGTTAGACCACTCGGTTATTCGGGGCCGCTCCTGGCTGGCTGTCTCAGAGATAGGAAGTCAATTGCAACACGTTAGACCAATCAGCTATTGGGGGCCGCCCTTGTCTATAGTCAGAGATAGCAGGAAGTCAATTGCAACACGCTAGACTACTCATCTATTGGGGGCTGCCCTTGTCTATCGTCAGAGATGGCAAGAAGTCAATTGCAACACGTTAGACTACTCAGCTATTGGGGGCTGCCCTTGTCTATCGTCAGAGATGGCAAGAAGTCAATTGCAACACGATAGACCACTCAGCTATTGCAGCGCTCCCTCATCCTCATCCAGCATGTTGCTCGCGGCTTCATAACCTTCAGGCCTGTGCACTTGCCTCTGCGCCTAACTTAGTTAGTGGGTCCCACAAGAGTCGCCTCTTGCCTTAAACACTCTATAATAGGCTGTAGTGCTACAGCGCCTCAATGCTCCGGTGTGGCCGGCGCAAAATAAATGAAACACCATTAGCAGTGCCTCTCTGAGACTAGCCCAACTATTTGCGCCAACAGTTTACGTACAACGCATCTATTGCATGCCAGAGCATTTCCATAGTCTCCGCAAAAGCTGAAATTTTGACGGTATCAATATATTTTGAAGTAATTCATCGTTTTTAAAGGTGATAATTGTCTCTGTAGGTATCAAGTCATTTTAAAGCAATTTAATTTTTCAAAGGGTGAACATCTTCTTAGAAGAGTACTATATGATACAGGCTAATCATTTTATCCTAGTAATGTTCAAAAGCATTGGAATATAAAAATAGTTTTGCTTTCACCTCTGGCACATATCCAAAGTTTCGTTACGTAACATACGTCAGGCAGTTTATACATAACTGATAGAAATTCAACTTAATTTCCCTAAAAATGAAACTTGACAATGTACATAACCTTGCTCACCAGACATTGGAATTTAAGATCAATCAACAGTTATCCATTTTCATTTCTCAACTAATTACTAGTTTCTAAATAACATCTCATGTTTTCGACACAATGCTTACCCTTTACCTTTTTACCCGATAACCATACCCTTACATGTGGGTGTGGGGAGGGGGGCTGCCCTGATGGCCGAGTGGTATCAGCCGTTGCCACTGACTGCTAGCTGTCTATCACCACTGCCTGGGTTCGAATCCCGGCCGGGCCTGTGAGAATGTTGCCAGTGGTGGTGGTTTTCGCCGAGTATTCCGGTTTCCTCCACTAGTTACAACTGAATTAAGACAGGAGACCGGAATTTGCCTACTCTCAATTGTAACTCCTGTGAGGTCCATGGGGTCTTTGAACTCCGATTATGGGCGCCTCATGCAATCTTTCACAACGCTTATATAACGACTACGCCAACCAGCTAATGAGAATCACGAGAAGACGACTCAAAACGAGCAACTGCCCAGAACCCACACTATCACCTATACCAATATCAGCAATCTCATTACAAGGTGGACAACAGCCAGCATACTAAAATGTGCTTCTACCCTTGTATCGTGGCATTATCTTTGACACCACCATGCCTTTTCCGACTAGATTAATCGTATCTGCATGAGATTGTTAGTTCCATCGATGCAAAAACAAGAGACTTAAGGGTCAAGGTTTTAAAGATACTTTGAAATAATCATGGAGTACTTGTGAGTAATTAAAACGTTGGATTGCTTTGTGGACGTTTTCTAAAGATATCTTGAAACAATTATGCAATTATGTAGTACTTGTTAGTTAAAATGTTCGATTGCTTCGTGGACGTTTTTTAAAGATATTTTGTAACATTTATGGACTACTTGTTAGTTGAAACGTTGGATTGTTTTGTGCACGTTTT
>OZ012693.1:27772349-27789469 GCA_963942565.1 Maea johnstoni | reverse complement strand
TTCACTATAAAGTTAGCGTTCATATTCCTGATTTTTCTGAGGGTAGCAATCAAATACCTAATACTCTAATAAATGATTTGGTAAGTGTGAGTAATTCAATACCACTAATACTAACTTTATCATTTAGTTACATGCGTGTAGGTTTGCTTTTAGACAACACAGTCAATCATGCTTCAATACCATAAAACGGTAAGCGATGTCCGTGGTCTCCCATATCTCTCTCTCTCTCTCTCATATATATATATATATATATATATATATATATATATATATATATATATATATATATATATATATATATATATATATATATATATATATATATATATATATATATATATATATATATATATAGTGGCACCCAACAAAGCTTAAACCACTGAAGACTGGTCCCTTATTTCCAAATAGTCTCTTTCTTGCCATGGCTCTACCGCAGGTAAACAGTGAGTTAAATCTCCAGGCGAATGGAAAGTGCTAAAAGTGTATTATTCATAAAGCATTGCTATAGTAACCGTCTTCTAGACTTTCATATTCCCATTAAATTTTATCTCTGCGCTGCAGAAGGAGCGCAATAGTACTCTGTGTGCCAAAACCCAGATATATGGCACATAACGTGATGATTACTCGGCTAATCCGATTGGAGAGTCAACAATGGTCGTGTATATCTCAGACAACTGTCCCTCGCAGGCGGGTGTGCCATGATAGCGGAGTAGGCTTAACAGTACAATCACGGCCACGTTACATTAACACAAGTGCACGATACCCAGTAGTGAAAAGTCTACCGTGAGAGAAAATATTGCATACCAAAACCTGTGTAATATTCTTTTTTTGTTGTTGATGTTTTTTCTTTTGTTATTTTTTTTTTTGGGGGGGGGGGGGGGCGGGATTGAGTGGTAAAGTCGCTTTCGACAAATAAGGTCATATCGCTAAGAATGGGAGGCACTAAAAGGCGAAAAGGTTGTCCTCTCTTCAAGAAGAGTCAATATGGATAGTACAGTACAGACATTTAATTCCTGCACCAGTCGACCGGACGTCTGCCAGTGCCCTGGTTGTACAAAACGCCCATGGATGGTATGTCAAAAATATCAGACAAGGACATCAATGACACACGTAACTTGCAAACCAAAGCTTCATTCAGTTCTGAGGTAATCCATGCATCAATACCCTGAAAACTGTGTTGCAATCGGGCAAGCGGTTGTGCATTATGCCCGGGCTGCCCACGCCTTTAGTGCAGGAATTAAATGTCCGTACTGTATCTATATATTTTAATTGTAAAATTTCTATCTTTATATGTTGTGTTTTGTTATCATTATCTCAATATTTATATGTATTCTTTTATGTATTCCAATAATAGTCAATAAAGATACATACATATATATATATATATAACGCCTACTCTGTATCTCACAGTTGAGCAGCAACCCTGGACACTATGTACTTTATTTTGCCAGTTTAAAATGGTAAAGAAATTTTATCTGTGTATTGCGTATTTACCAATGTCTTACACGTTTTACCATATAGTAATTAGATCTAACTAGCACGCTGTTTACGTTTTCCTTATATGTTGTCCGTGTTATCTATTTTTCTCATGATTTACCTATACTGCTGGGTTCGCATACGTACATATAAGTGTGTACTATGAAATGTACTATTAATAAAAATACCTTTATCAATAAATGATACCAATCGATTTATTGATAATAGAACCTACTATTTTCAAAGCAATGCTACTCACCAACAGCCAATAATCGTCAGTTACGACCAACTTGAAACTCACCTGAAACAAAGAAAGACAATATGAATAAATGTTTGCCAGTATATTAAAAGCATTCCTGTGACATTTCAAATTTTTACAAATACATGTAATGCACGTTTTTATTTCACAAACCATATATTCACACATATATTCATTTGCCCAGATTGCTATCCGCCTCTCTTTACTGTCTGGGATCCCGGCAGCGGCATGTGAGAATTCTACCAGTGACTTGGGGTTAGGCGGCGGGTTTCTGCCGGATACTCCGGTTTCTTTCAACAGTTACAACTGGTTAGTCACGATTTAGCCGTGGAATGGCAGAAAAAATGACGGAAAAGCGAAATCCCAAATTCCTTAGTTATGACAACTATATATAACTGGTATTCTTATAACTTTAGAACACTTTAATACAATCGCTATACACAAGTCAGGCTTGGAGCCAGCCTCGCTCACCATGACGTAATCGGAAGGACGTTTGCTTTTTGCTTATCATCACTTCTTTTACCAATAGACAATAACGCAAGAGTTACCAAATGCACGTAAAAACTAGTTATTTAGGCACTTGTAGATTGCGCAAGGAGTGACACGATTGAAATTTCAAAATCAATTCGTTAGAGAGAGAGAGAGAGAGAGAGAGAGAGAGAGAGAGACCTTGTATGTGTAGAAATTCGCTTATACCTTTTTGTATTTCCACTTTTCTATATGTACATGTATTTCTTAAGGTGTCACTTGATGCAATACATCATACATTATACAAATGACCATTATCTTAAACCATATGTACATGTATCTCGGATTTGCATAAGGGCTGTTCCTTTTGAATGTACATGGGGGAACGCTCACCTATTAAACAATCATGGGGGGAGGGGGTCAAGATGAAAAAATTGGGGGGTTTACATGAAAAAAATCATTGGGGGGTCTGAAATTATGGGCGTTCCACCCCCTCCCCACCCCCCCCCCCCCCCCCCCCCCCCTCCATGTATTTTTTAATGGAATAGCCCTAAGTCATATTTACGAAATGGACAACACCTATCTAACATATACTAGTATTCATATATGTTGGATAAGGATGGCCTGCTACCTAATATTCTGTTCCGAAGTATATGAATGTTCACTTCAGGTCTCTTCTGTATTCATGTTGAACAAGATACATTTAGCACTTTCATTTTGACCCTCATGGTAGTATACATATACATATATAGTTACGTAATTGACAACACGTGTGTCTATATGTGGTTGTACGTATTGGATCAGAATAATCGTCTTAAGCCAGGATTTGAGGAGCGTGACGTCGTGGGCGGACGGAAACTTTAGAATGCTAGTCACGTAGTCTAATGTAGTTGCCCCCTTCCCGCCAGGTGCTTTAAGCTATCACTAGTGCTCATCTTTCTAACTTACTCTCTCATTATTTCCCTCTGAAACTCGAGACGCACGATCAATGCAACACAAACTGTCCCATTATTCAAAATGGCGGCGGCGTGCTCGGGCCCGTGGCCACCACGAGGTGTCACTCATCACGTCGAGGCTTCAAATGTAGTGTTTATATGCTGCGGCGGCAGGGGCTGGGGAATATGCGTGAACAAACGAGGAGGGGGGAGAAGGAGGGGAGACCGGAGTAGAGGAGGAGGTGTGTCTGATGGCTGTGGTGGCAGGATTGATAGGAACCAATCAAAACCTCGTTTGCCATTTTCCCCGTGGAACCTAATCTCCATTAGTGATCTCCAAGGGCTGTGTATTGTGTATTTAAACATTCTACGCTAGAATCACGAGACGGCATATGATGGGGAATTTTGTTTATCGCCCTAATTTCTGTCTCATAAAGCTTAATCCTTGACTAGCCACTTACTTGATATTGAAGAAAGATGAGTATCCATTAAAACCAATCGAAAAAATTGATATTCTAAGACTTAAAGTAATCGACACTTTTTCCAATATTGACACCTTTTCAGACATTGAATGGCAAATCAATTTTTGCAAATCAGGTTTTATTTTCAATCTTAATTGCATATATCACAACGTATCTGTAAAATTATGTACAATTATCGTATTTTGTAAGATAATGCGAAGTGCTAACCATTTCAATTCATGGTGTTGTAGAGACGAAGGTCATATGAAGTTGAACGGTATGACTTCTGAGTATGAAAAGGCACCATTGATTCAGTGAAACATAAATACATGAGAGAAACAGAATTGCATATCTTCCCTTTGATTGATATTGCAACCCCAGGTCTGCTCTAAATATGATAGAAACACATACGCGGCTAATAGAAGTTATGATGTCGTGGCAAGTGAGTTTAAACAGTCGGAATAAAATGTATTATTATATGCCTACTGCTCATTATCTGCTGTGATTGGTCAGATCATGGTCACATGATCCGGGGTGCAATATTACTTTCCAACACTCAGACTTAGATGTGTTAGGTTCATGTGCTCAATGTACAACTTCAACTCTTGAAAAGGTGAAAAGGAAACCAACAGAAGTGAATTGAGACAAGGAACTCAGAAGAGTTTGGGCTTCTGGTAAAATCATGATTAGGAAGGGAATTAGTAAAACACATTTTTAAATCAAATAGATAAATCATTACAATTCTGAAACTAATGCATGTGACTTTTTCAGGTATTTGTAGTATTTTGATTGCGATATTACTGGATTAACACAATAATTTATTACAGCATGTATTTCCCCAATGCATTGTGGTAAAACTTGGAAATGGAAAAACATATCAACAGTATTTACATTCTCATAATTCTTTAAATTATCTAATTTGAATGAGCAGTAGGCATATAATAAAACAAATATTGCACTTTGGTTTCGTGCAATATCAATTTTTATTGCACTCTGGAAAATGATATAATTGCACTCGGCGAAAGCGCCTCGCCTATATACATATATATATATATATATATATATATATATATATATATATATATATATATATATATATATATATATATATATATATATATATATACGCCTTTCGCCTGATAGCCGTACGTGACTCACGCAACACCAAATAACCTTTGGGAAGTTAAAGGGATCACGAACTGATATCATGCACGTACACGTACTGCAACGTTGTAAGCAGTAATTGAGATGTGCACTTCATATCAAAACTTATCTCGAGGCAAAGAATATCAGATATCGTGTGAGAGGCATAACGACCTCCCAGCAGATGGGTTTTTTTTATCTACAGTGTTAGATATACCAAGAATATGTTTCTCTTGTGTGAGGTATGCGTATATGGGGCAGTTCTAGTCTTTTTCACAAACAGAGTTCGTTGTATGGAACTCGTATCCCGGGCTAGCTAGCTGAACTAATGGCATTACATCTGTGAGCTCCCCAGACAAGTGACGGAGAGGAGGAATATGAAAAATTCAATACATTGTTCGTACATGGCTGGAGCAAGCGCATCATGCGTGTGTTGTGCATAGCAGGGCCTGGGCAGCACAGGGGCAGGCATCAATTTATGGTAGCCAGAATACTTCCCCGTGATCCGATTAGCATTGACTTTATTACCATGTACTTTCCTGCGCGCTCAACCTTTCGCTCTCTGCGCGGAATATTGTATAAACTTGATGAGTCGTCCTGGAGTAATGTAGAATTAGGAGTGACAGAGAGTCAATTAGTTCGTGCCGTGGCCTCATTCTGGTTTCCCACCACGTGGCTCATTCCGGCGACTCACTTCTATACGTCCGCACCGATTTACTTGGGGACATTTTGACAAATCCCTCCGCGCCGCCTGCTGACCCTAGTCACTGGCCCGGGGCTGGGGGCGGCTACGACAGGTCCAATGGTGACGGGGATTTTCCGCTGGCCCTGCCTTTGCTTAATGGCCATTTAATAGGCTTACAGCTCGCAAATCCTTCTGCGTGTCCTGACAGATAGTAAACATACGGATTAGGGTGACGTGGGCTCGTCTGGGATCCTGACGATCACCCGGTGGGTTTATAAGACATAGTGGCCGTAATCCTTTCGTAAATTTGACGCATAGAGTGGTTGCAATTTTGACACGAGTATGTCATTCATCTCCGTAACTATCTAGAGGGTACGTCATGGTCAAACAGTAAAACGAACGGCTCTCAAGTTTAATATATCGTCTCGATTTTCCACCTAACTATCTTCATCGGATTTAGTTAGTCGCTATATAAACGTGCTGAGTTTTGAAGGGTTCCTTTATTGTGTCTTTGCATGAGATGAGAAAATCCTCACAACTTCGGCTTCGTGTCGTTTGTAAGTAATACATGTTTGATAATGGTGTTGTTGATGGTGATGATGATGATAAGAAGAAGAAGAAGATGGAGGAGGAGGAGGAGGAGGAGGAGGAGGAGATGAAGAAAAAGAAAGGATGCAATTCGACTTCAATACTTACAAAAGTATAATTTAAAGATTTCTCGAAAAGGGGAGGTCGGAAGTCAGTAACCCAAATTGCCCCAGTCTTTTATCTACAACAATGCAATTCAAAGATTCCACGAAAACGCGAGGTCGGAAGTCAGTAACCCTCATTGACACATTCGTTTACTAATACAAAAATATGATTTAAAGATTTCACGAAAAAAGGAAGGTAGGGAGTCAGTAACTCCCATTGTTCCATTATTTTACTTACAGCAATACAATTCAAAAGATTCCTCGAAAAAAGTAGGGTAGGATGTCAGTAACCCCAATTGCCCCATTCTTTTCGATTCCTCGCTCATGATTCCCTGCTTTGAAGTATCACGTGGGACACGGAATGTCAACTGTTCATCTCCTTTCAGCATTCCTGAGATGAAATCTGACACCAGGGAGCAATAAGAAGGGAAAGGGTCATGGCATTCCTGTCCTCTGTCCTTTTTCTAGTTTAATCATCTGGACTCAGCAAATAGAGGTTGGCTTTCAACCTTCCCAGAGACGTTGGACTGGGCTGATGGACCTTTTATGCATAACTAAATTGAATCGATATGTTAGAGGATTCCTATACTGGTTCTACTCTCTTAAAATCATCACGTAATACCGGGGGCACATGGACGAAACTTTCTCCATATGCTGCATTAGATGTTATAAGTTACCTTGACCATGTACTTGAGTACATACTATTCCATATATTATCCATTTGGCCATTGTTAAGAAACGACATTTACTAGACCCTTTATGCAAAATAAATTGAATCGATATGTAAGAGGATTTCTATACGGGTTTTACTCTCTCCCAGATCATCATATAATGCCAGGGACATATGGGAGAAACTTTCTCCATATGCTGCAGTAGACGTCTGTATTTACCTACAGTATGTACTTGAGTATACAATTGAATATATCCATTTAGCCATTGTTCAGAAAACGGCATTTCCCCATGATATAAATAAGTAGATAACTTTTCTCCGTGACGTATTTTATCAGAAAACTGATTTTTCTACCATTGCATATTTTAGTAGAATACTTAATCATACATGACGTAAACTTTTAGTAAACAACTTTATTCTTTAAAATGATATTTAGTTTGACCACGTAACTCCACAATAAGGCAGTAAATATTTTAATTACTAGATCCCCGCTATTAAATATTTCAATAGATTTTCTATCTTTTTACCACTTCACATTTCATATACTACTGAATCTATCGACCATGCCATTCACATTTACTTAGACTTCTCTATCTCACCACCGTATAGTGTGTGTTCAATAGATACCATGTTTTTTTAAGATGCCAAACTCAATCATATTCATATATATATATATATATATATATATATATATATATATATATATATATATATATATATATATATATATATATATATATATATATATATATATATATATATATAAATATATATATATAAATATATATACATGCATACATATTTGTGTGTGTTAGTATGTGTGTATATATGATGAAAACTATATGGTTGTTATTGTTTGAGGTACGTGATGGTAATGTGTTGTATAGAGCAATTAACCTGACTTTTGAGCTGTATATATATATATATATATATATATATATATATATATATATATATATATATATATATATATATATATATATATATATATATATATATATATATATATATACATGTGTGTGTGTGTATGTGTGTGTGTTAGTATGTGTGTATACATGATGAAAACTATATAGTTGTTATTGTTTGAGGTAAGTGATGGTAATGTGTTGTATAGAGCGATTATCCTGACTTTTGAGCTGGGTATTTTTGCAAAGCCGTTAGATAGCAGAGAGATTTACACTAAATACCCATTGTACAATATAAAATGGCACTCTACTCTATTATTCACACACACAATATTGACGCAGTCCATCTCTTGATCTAATAGATGAGTATCGTTCCCATGATACGTTAACACTTTCTTTACCCAAATTAAACAGCAAAGCGATGTGAAAATAGAGAAGAGGCCCAACGCATTATCCGGCTTTTTACTGTTTTGTTTTATCGGCACCTTTTCCGCCATAAAAGGTTTATTCGTGACATGATGGTAAATGTAGGTGCATTTTATAGAGGTCAGCGTTTCGTACCATCTTTTATTGTTTTACCTTATATTGTATTGTGCTGTGTTGTGCTGTGCTACGCTGTGCTGTGCTGTACTGTGTTGCATTGCATTGTACAGTTACGTATTGCATTGTATTGTACTGCATTGTACCTTATTACATTACATTATATTGTATTGTATTGCATTGTATTGTATGGCAGTGTATTGTATTGCATTGCATTTTATTGCACTGCGTGGTATTTTATTGTATTGTATTTATTGCATTGTATTGCATTATATGTTAATTGACTGCACACAGAGTGGTAAAAAAATCATGCCATTACAGCATATTTCCCTGGAAAACCCAATGCCATAATAAGCGCCTTAACCCAGTTATTCTTTCAGAGGACAAAGACGACTCGTTATTTCCATGCTATCTTTTTTCGAAAAAATAACTTGAAATATACATTCTGGGAAATAATTATCACTTGGAAATAATTATCTTAGTTTCTTTACTACTTTCCCCTTCACTTATTTCCAACAATCTATTTAAAAATGATAGCATCTTAGGGATCCTCCTTGATATCATTTCTGTACATGAAATAGTTAAAGAGATTCATAAATATCGGCTTTGTTTTGAGGGTACAATATTGTTTTAGATAATGGGATTATCTCTGAGACAACAGAAGCATGCAGTTCTTTGAAGGAACATTTTAATCACGGATGTATAGGTTTTCAAATGAGGCATGCGCTAAATCAAATCAAAATGATCTCTTTGTAATCGTGTAATCGGTGAATGGATTAGGTATTTAAAGTGCTGTTTGTTTTCGATCTAAAAGAGTGCTAACATTTTGTCGCTGATCAAAATTCATGGGTTCCAATAGCAATTATTTAAATTAGAGAGTTTCTTAAATTCACCGTGCAAACATGTTTATTAAGTTGGTCTGAAATCTTTCGCATTATCTGTGTATAAGTCGTCTTCATGAAAATGTATTCATGTGCATGTACCCTTAACAGTTGCATCGGAAGAATACGGGCATACATTTGCAGGGTAATTGCCTCTTTTCACCTAGAGAGAGAGAGAGAGAGAGAGAGAGAGAGAGAGAGAGAGAGAGAGAGAGAGAGAGATGAAATTGTAGCTAGTTGGTTTTCACTGTGTGTTTTAGTTACCGCCGTTATTAACAACTATCGCCTCACGCGTTTGCCCTACTAGGACTTTTATTCATATTTTGTACTGATATTTTCTACCAGGATTATTGTTTGATGTTGTACAGTGTACGCTTTTAATTCGTATGTGTTTTGTTTACCGCAAATAAACTATTATTTGCTATGGCAGAAAAGGTGACGATGATCAACACTACCATACCCATACCCACGCTGTCTCTAGCAGCTATTACATAAACACTGGCATCCGTAGAGTAGCATAATACGCCCCTGGAAGAAGACACGTAGACGAAATAACGCCTCAACCTTGCCAAGATGGCCACTCTAATAGAACAAATCCCATAAAACAAATCGCACGAGTATTGAAGATGCGTTAAACTTCGTTATGGAACCGTAAAGTGCTAACAGGTTGCATTCCGCGATGAATATAAATTCGATTTGTGAAACTCATCTTCCGGGGCTGCTCAGTTTACAGGCGCAACAGCCACGTGCACTTAAAAAGACGCTTTATCACGTTTACTTAGGGTAGGTTTTTTGCGACGACGAGTCGTAAAGAAATCATGCATACCTAGGCTATTGCGCTAAATTCGATATCCATGATTTGTTTAGGTGAATAGTAAAGGGGCCCCTGCACCTGAATATGCTCACTGCTGACATTTTAACAAATTCTGTGAGGATTCCTCCCGCCACCGTTGTATGGGAGCTTGATGAATTATACATAGAGTTTAAAACAACGCACATCAATACCAGACGAGTTTGGTGCGACCTAGAAAAGGTCAGCCCCGCGTCGATTCCGCCAAGCATCGTCCAACCCACCTCCCTAATTAGCTTGGCAACAAAACTGCAGTAACCAACACCTTGGCTAAATGGACTGCTGCATCCCAGAGCATCGGGGAACACATGTGTGTTTTGATCACATCTAGAATGGTCCCAGGCATTTCAGCTAGAGAACCGTCTCCTCCCACTCCGATCCTCCACCATGTTGTGTTTTGATCATAGTAATAACCGAGTTGCATTTATGTAACAATGATATTCGTTGTTATTTATCAAAATTGGAACCGGCCCTCCAATTAAAACTTTACCCGGATCCTCCACCAAGTTGTCTTTTACACAAACTGACATTGCCTGCCAAAGATGAGTATTTGAAGTGAGCGGACACGTTAGAAGACTAGGAGACACCATCTTACCACCCAGATTCTCCACCATGTTTTGATCACACTGACCCACACTTTTAAACTAGGGAACATCATCCTTCTTTCCTGATCCTCCACCATGTTAAGTTTTTGAACAATATTTCCTTGGTACTTTGATACCTTGTTCTTAAGGGTGAGGTCACAGGTTCAAATTTTTGCTGGATCTCCATCCTATATATATAGCCCGGTCGCTATATATAAATGTTCGGCGTTTTGGAGGGCTGTCTTTGGTGGTTCTGCAACTGAAAGACCACTTGGACCTATTCGTAAAGAGAAGGGAACTTATTCCCATTTCCGGGTTTCTATCTCGTCACGATATGACCTAAGCTGTTGAAGCTTAGCTTTATTTAAAAAACAATTCCTTCCTTCCTTGCTACTATAAATTACTGAAGTGGGTCGAGATATTTAAACTTGAACTAGAGACATCGTCCTTACACCCTGATCCTCCACTATCTTGAACTTTGTTCACTTCTTGTTACGCACACGTACATGTATTAACATTGGAGTTGGTTCAGACATTTATGCTATAGAACATCATCTTCCAACCCTGATCCTCCACCATGTTAAGTTTCGATCACACTTAATGTCTTGTTTTTCTCACTTTACTGACACTCAGAGACACTGATGCTAGCATTAAAATCCCCAGGCCGTTTTGGCCCCCATAGGCATAACTGAATTAAAGTATTAACCCATTAATGCTTAAGAGTTCCTCCAGAAAGTGTTGTCTGGATTTGTGATACTTTATGCAATGTTTACGAAGTGAGTTAAATTTGACAAAATATTTTAGGGAGAGTTGTTGGTAATGTTCTGATTAACATTAACATTTCTACGTCAAATATTTTCATAACTATTCCTCAATCATTAAAATTTGCATTTTGTCCGTGAAGGTAGGAAACATTAAAAGTATACAACTGTTTCACCCACGCTGATGGAAATGTGACATGATTAATTCAAGGGCATAATTGGTATAGCACTAAATGTTCCTTACGTAAAATCAATATGTTCACTTTACTACTCCCACACCCACGATAGCTTAATGTATAAGTGTAGCACTTTTAGTCATGTAATTGAAAGAGAATAAAGTGCAAAAACATCCAGCTGTGATTTCCTCCCACTGTGTTAAAACGCAGGTTACATTCAATTTGCCATTTTAGAGTATGAATATGCATTACACCATAAAATATCCCACTATGTAATATGTGATTTATACAGATATCCCACTATGATGTGATTGAAGTAGATGCGACTAGAGCTGATTCATGAGAGTGGGGTGGGTGGGTGTGGGTGGGGAGGGAGAAATTGGTGAATATGTGGCGCTGGAGTACTGCCCACTACTCTTATTTTACTACTCACTACTCATATTTTAAATTTTTAGACCTAAAGCTATGTAGAGACCTTAAGTCTAAAGTTAAATTACTGTACAAGTTCGTGTCTATAATTTGAAATGTTTTGCCTTATTGTTATATCTAACTTGATCCTTTTTGTTCTGCGTGTGATATTTTCTGTTGTTCCTCTTCTATAGTGAAAATATATTGCGTATCATTGTGTCCGATATACTTCTACAGTCAATAAACATACAAATACTGAGATAATGCATAGGGCGAGTGCTGTGACCTTTAACCTTTCTAGACTTAACCACGGTGGGTTAAGCAACCCTGTACGATGGGCCATAGTATATTTCTATCATAGCATGAAATCCCATATCAGTTATTTAAAGTGATTCAACGGTAAAAAATAGCATTTTTTGCATGGATTTTCTGAAATAATAAAAAAGCTGAATCCACCATAATATTCGACCACGACTATCATTTCTTTGAACATCTGAAGATATTGGTCTACCTGTTTGCTTCCAAAAATACCATAAGCTATATGAATTATATAGAAACATGTTATCTTGGATTATGTTGGTTATTGATGCATGACAGATATGCATATCTTATGTTCTAGATATCTTAACTAACATCATATCTTAAAAGATCACATTCTTCATATAGGTTAGCCTGTAACATATGCCCTGCTGGTAAGATGTATCGATTATAGCCTTGGGAATTCTCTAGCAGTATTTATGATGCTCATTTACAGGCTAATTTTACACAGATTTGGCTTCTTTCCTTACTGCTTTATATAATGTAATCATGGCCGTCGATATTGATTTCTTGAAAAATGATATTGTGAAATGAAATCGACATAGGACCGAGATGCCTCGATCTATGATCATGATAAAGCGACTAGATACCGTATGACTTACTCTAGGAGGCACAGAATAACCTATTCCAGAATGAAACTTACACATCAAAAGTATCCTACATTTTTGGAAATTTGTAATTTATTGACTGTAGACGCAAATATATATATATATATATATATATATATATATATATATATATATATATATATATATATATATATATATATATATATATATATATATATATATATATAATGTCCTATAGATGGCACCACATGGCATTCGTATACTTCTCAGGTAGATGCCGTAAGCACCACCTGGTGAGATAATTGTATTTGACCACCTTGAATCCTTCAAGGCTGACAAAAGCAAAATAGCACACTTGATGACAGTGTGAACAGATTATGTAATTCTAAATTCTAGGCTGCTGCCAACCCTTCAAGCCAGCATTGCTATGCCTAACCCAATGATACTCCCAGCGAATAAAACATCCATAAGAATAGCTAGGAACTTCTTTGAAGGAAAAATATATACATCAGAACATTTCCCACAATTCCCCTTCAAATGCTCTGTGAAAGCATGATTAAATGCGAATTTATTATCAAAAGTGTTTAAAATCCAGTAGAAAATATCTGTAAGTAGAGGAACTCTTGAGCAGGGTTAACACGATTGTACTGCTAAACGCCATATGATGAGAAATCAAGGTTGGTCAATAGCTGGGAAAATATTTGAAGGAAAGATATATACATCAGAACATTTCCCACAACTCTCCTTCAAATATTCTGGAAAAAACTATTATTAAATCCGAAGTTATTATCAAAAACGTTAAATATCCAGACGAACGTATCTACATGTAGAGGAACCCTTGAGCAGGGTTAACACGACTGTACTGTTAAACTCCATATGATGAGAAATCAAGGGTGGTCATGCTTATTTCCCAGGCAGACGGATCAAAGCCAAGTTCTCCCTTGAACATGGGTCCATTCCGTGAGGCTGTCAGGACTGATTATCAAGGTCCATTAAATCCTTAATTTGGGCCAAAGTACCATGCCTAGTATTAATTGTTTAATGCACAAGATCACTCGCTGGTCTTTCTGAGATTTGGTCGGCAATAAGGGTTGGAATGCACATAACTGCATTAGGAGTACTAATAGAGCCTGCAATAACATTAAAAGGAACAAGGAGGCGAGCAATATAAGGAAATGGGTTGAGACGCAGTAACGGAGTTTGATCAAAGGCACATCTCACTTATTGATGAACGGTTCAAAGGTTTCTTAATGTAGAACATTTCGTGATAGAAACAGTGCAAAATATCAAGATTTGGTTGAATGAAAACACGTTTATTTTATGATTGATTTAACATCTAATGAATTAGAATTCGTATGATTTTGTATTTTCTGAACGTTTTCATGATGGAAAATGTCCAAAATAACATGATACTGAATACCACGAAGCCACTAGGTTTACGATTGGTTTATGATCGAAATAAAAGTAGGTATATTACTATTTTAATCATACGACCATATAAGGTATTAATACATAAGAATAACATTTCCAAAATTCTCATGTCAAAAGGTGTGTTGTCGAATATATGGACAAACAACTTGGCCATATTGTAACCATATTCTATAGAGTATGAGCATTTTGTCTATGTATCTACAAAACAAGGAAAAAGGTCGATATAAGGAACATGCCAATTTTGCAACAATAAAAAGGAAGATCAAATAAACAGATACTGTAATATTCCGGTTCCATTTCCATTCCACTATAATCCGATTTCAAAACAAGTCAAATTAACGACTGATGCATGCTGATGCAACTCAGTCAAGTGTGATTTCTTTTAAAAAAGATATGTCTGAATGTTTTTTTTCTTATTTGAAGATCATAAGGATTTCAGTGTCACAAATCATGTATTTCTGCTTTGAAGTAGATGAGTACAAGGGGGTTAAGGTCAAGGTCGAACAGTGACATTTTTACCTTTTCATACCGGAACCTTCATTAACAGTATTCGTCTACATCTTACATGTAGCTTAAGGTTCCTTTGAACTTAACTTGCTAATAAAACGCAGACATTGAAATCTTGTGAGGAACATTCGTGACTGCAACAGGTACAAATGTGTTGTATTTTTCGGAATTTATCAGATTCATTACTAGAATATTACGATAACCTCTGCGCAACTAAGACAACATTGCAATTTTACAATTCGCCAATTCCGTTAAATCTTCCACCGCCCCTCGCCCTTAATCCTATAGGGAACATGGCGGAGGCAATTCAACATGGCAAGTTTGTGTTTGACAAGATTAGCCCACAGCCAACAAGGCGTAGAGACAAGATTGACAATGTATTAGATTGCTCAGATCAATTTGCATTATAGGAACTGCAAATTAAAGTTTATTTGTTGAGCAGGTTGATGCAATTTGTACGGGTAGATTCTATAGAAAGGCTTTCACACGAGCATGTTGTTTTTATAGGTTAGGCATTCCACGACTCGCATTCAGTCAATATTTGTTTCATACGATACAGTCCCAACTCAATGGAATAAGGCCTGTCAGGCCAGTGGCACAATTTTACAGCTCGATAAAACCAAACAAACTTCCGCAAACGCATATTTTTACCGAATACATGTAGAGTTCAGAACCACATATTTTGGAAAACATAATTATCAAGAAAATGCCAGAGGGTAACAAAGATATGTTAAAACGGAATGGTAAATTGGTTATCTCTGTCCTTTCTTCCTTCTGATGCTAAATTTTGTCATGCAAAATTTTGATGGCAAGTCCTACAAATAACTTTGTGCCATCGTAGATCTCTGCACATACGTCATTTATCACTCTAGTATAGTGGCCATGTCCCGGGGGGGGGGGGGCACTTGGGTATTTAGAGGGGTGCATACGTTCGTTATCAAAATTTAAAAATACCCCTAAAGCACTGATTTCTGGCCAAAAAAGCACCCTTATTTAAATAAAACGCTGATTTTTTGCACTAAATAAACACCCCTTCTTTTATCAAAACACTGACATTGGATGAACAGGAACACGTATTTTAAATTAAGATTTTAAAATCCTCTGCGTGTTTAGCGGCAGCAAGTGGCGGCAGCAAACTCGGAAGCCCAGTCACTTCGGGCGTCACTGGGCGTCAGAGCTGCGGATATTTCCTGGATTGTAAGGGGATTTTGACCCCCATACTTCGTACCTGGGTACAAAAAAGTACCCTTCTTTTACAAAATCGACATGCGGAGGTCTTAAAAAAGACCCCTTCTTCCGCGAAATACGTAACGAAGGTGCGGCCCCCCTCTCTACCTGAGTGCCCCCCCCCCCCCCCCGGGGGCCATGTGAGCGTGTATGCTCATTCAAATTATGCAACTTTACTGTTTCACACTTACTGTTTCACATTTGTATTGCGATGGTCATGGTTGACATTTATGAAAATTAATAAAAACAACCATTTAGAAAAATGTCAGGTCAATATATAGCAGCGTAGGAGACTGGAGTACTGGTGTAACCCACTTATACTTCGCTACCTATAAGTGTGGTATGTGATTCGTGAAATATGGTCATTTTAATGGCTTGCCCATTATATCTTTCACTACATGTAGTAACCCGGGTCGGTGACGGCTACATGTACATGTAGTTCTCCGGCTACAAGTGACCGAGCTTTGAGCACTATTACACCGAAGAAAACCACCGATGTACCCATTCCACTGTCTACTTTTTAAGATAACTCAAGCGTTAGGGTAGAGAGATGGTATAAAGGTAAAGGTATTCGGTTTATAGTCTTGTATCCACCGAAGTGCTCACACGACCTTCCTCCCCTAGCAGGCACTGTACATACATAAACCATTTTCAATCCCCCGGGGGATATTCCAGAGCAACTGGCAGCACATAGCGCACACACTCTAAGCACTGACTTATTTATGCTACAGTGCCGACATTTAATTCCTGCACTAAATGTGTGGGCAGTCCGGACATACTACGCGACTGCACGCCCGATTGACACCCAGTTTCATGGACATGGATGCGTGGATTAGCTCCAAATTGAACGTAGATTTTATTAGCAAGCTATGTTAAGGTCAATGATGTGCTTGGATCATTTCTGACATGTTCTCCATGGGGTTTTGTCCAACCAGGCATTGGCAGACGTCCGGTCGACTGGTGCAGGAACTAAATGTCTGTACTGTAGGTACACATTTTGCAGCTGGGTAGACTGAAGCAATATGGAATAAACTGTTTTGCCCAAGAACGACCAAAGTGCCCGGAGTGGCCGGGAATCGAACCAGCGACCCTCTGATTGCTAGTCCGACACCCAACCAACTGAGCTACTTTGTCCCCGTATAGTATATGCGCCATAATAAATTCATGCTATTTT
>OZ012693.1:27759849-27769849 GCA_963942565.1 Maea johnstoni | reverse complement strand
TTTCACCGCTTGAATTGAGTCTTTCTGGATGTGGATGGTTTGATAACAGTCTGAAGTTCCTTAAAGTCAATCGACTTAGGATATCGTCAAGCATCTTAAACCTTGATGATAAATTGATTTAGGGGGTTGACATTTTATTATATGGGTGCCGTGTGCAGAATTTATCACAACTTCCGCTTTGCGCAACTGACTGCAACAATAACGCTAAAACAATAACTCGGCTGTCGACTGTGCTTCAGTAGAATCTCACATAATAAAACACGTCTAGGAGTCATTCACCTAGCGTATCCTACTGCGTTTTTAGATACATAGGAAGCCATGCATAATTAATGGAGTGTATAACATAAAATCATCCCTTTATGGTATTCCTGGAAGTAGGCCATTTGCTGGTGGCCGTCGGTAAAATGTTTTCTCAAATACAAGTTCTATACAAGTTTTAACCCATTCATACTTAGGAGTTTGTCTAGAAATCGTCCTTTGGGTTAAAAATACTTTTAACCAAAATTTTGGAATATAGTATAAATTTACAAATTACTTGAATATGGGGTTGTTAGTACTGCAATGATAAACATCTCTGCATCAGATATTTTCTCAACTATGTTTTTGCCAAAATTGTGAGGCTGTTTTAGCCGCATTGAGCTTTAATCGGTTAAATAAGAGCACATTACAAGAAGGCATGTAAGGTTCCATGACCAAAGACCAAATGTTATCTACATGTACTGGACATGAGACCACCTGTATATAGAAAAAATATCAATAATTTGGGGCGTTCTGTTTTGGTCTCTGCAGCTCTGGCTAAATAGTGACCAGTTTGTGAGAACAGCGAATGAAATCGGAGTATCTTGGAAATATATTGGGAAAAACTTATGCTATCTCTTAAGTCACTGACAACACTCGTATATTTCCAGGCGGGAGTCGAACTCTACACCTAGCTCAGAGGAAGCTAAGCTCCTGTATCTGGTTTCTAACAAAAAGGTATTGAGTGAATAAAGCAAAAAATGCTGCAATAAGATTATTTTTTTTCATTCATAAACACGATCAGAGCATGGTGCATCTTTAAGTATCCTGTAATTTCTGAGGATTCAATGGCCTATTTCAGATAGAGTCTTTGTCATCAATACATGAATATTTATGTAGATAAAACATAAACAGTTCAATGATCGATGCAAGATCGTCCCCAACATTCATTTGCCAGACAGAAGTAAGCTATGCCGTATGATATTCAGCCTTGAGAGAGAGAGAGAGAGAGAGAGAGAGAGAGAGAGAGAGAGAGAGAGAGAGAGAGAGAGAGAGAGATGATGAGAAAAGTGGAGAGACCATACACTCTGGTGAATTGGAAAAACAGGTTGATCACATGTCTGTCATCAATACAGAAACGCAATTCAGTAAAAAAAAAAAGAAAAAAATGGAAATCAAGAAAAAAAGGTTCAATGATCGATGCAAAATGGTCGTCCACATTTGCAGACAGGAGTGAGATCTGCCTGAAAGCAATTAGCCTTGGCAGCCAGGTCTGTAATACACACCAGTAATCCTGTTATGACGAATAGCAAGGCATATCTCCCCATCGATCTGCCCCTTTCTTTGTCTGTGTTCCCGAGCTACTCTGCCTATTGTCTCCCTAAAAGTCGATCAGGGCTAATGCACTGAGTCCATACAGCCATCCTTGACTCTGGATTAGCTTACAAACACGTTCCCACGTCAACATCAATATACACCTCATCAACATAATTTATGCTTTCAGAGTTTGTATTGTCTCTAGGCGTTTGAGTACCTGTTTTCTAATGTGGGTTGAAAGTGATTTTGTACTAGGTATATATGTGATGTGTGGGCGAGGTCCATTTGTAGTGTACACCTTAAAACAGGTTTATGTAAATTGCATTACCTTCAGTGTTCGCTCGCAAGCTAGTATACGCAACTGGAAATAGTTATGACACAAACAAAGTTATGACTCACTGTTAGCAAAAACCACACTTGTATGTTAATGCTTTTAACGTATATATTTGTTATAAAAGAATAAAATTGTCATGTCATGTTCATATGTCTATATATATATATATATATATATATATATATTTATATATATACGTATATATATATATATATATATATATATATATATATATATATATATATATATATATATATATATATATATATATATATATATATATATATATATATATATATAATATATATATATATATATATATATATATATATATATATATATATATATATATATATATATATATATATATATATATATATATATATATATATATTTATTTATATACGTATATATATAAATATATATATATATATATATATATATATATATATATATATATATAGTATATATATATATATATATATATATATATATATATATATATATATATATATATATATATATATAATATATATATATATATATATATATATATATATATATATATATATAATATATATATATATATATATATATATATATATATCATATCCCCCGTCTGCCCTGATCCGATAAGGATCATGCCTATCCATTCAAGCACGGTCCCAATGCAAGAGTCAAGAACGCAGAGATAAGATCAAATCCTAATTGTGTTACAGCAAGTTTTGTATCCTAATAGGATTTTGTTGAGTTATGCACTGTAGGTTATTGTCATTTCCAATTTTCATAAATGTTATTTTGAGAAAAGGGCATGGTATTTTTAGTTTTTGCAATGAATTGTAGTGCTCATTAACCATATCGTATAATAATATGATCATGTAATATAATCAAAACAGAGAACCGGAAAAGATCAATGTACTCTGTCATATTTCAAAAATATTCTCTAGTCATCTCCTACGACAAGCCATAGAATTTATTTTTTGCGGATTATTCCAGAGTTTGAATAAATCAATTTTAACATGAACGTTATTTGGTTCCTCAATACAATCATATGTATGAAAGCAATGCATTTTTCCATTTTTTCTTTGCTTTTTTGACATAGTAAGGTTTATCCAAGCAAGTGAATTTCATTCTATAGATAACTATACAATAAAAAGTATATAGACGTGCATTACATAACCTAGATTCTTTACCATGAACAATTTCCCTGGGCCATTGCTGTAATGTAATTCTAAGTAGAACATTGCCAATTCACGAGCGCGGGTGAGCATCGATTGAAAATTCACTTTGAAAACATTCCTATTTACTTTCAAAACTGAGGCGTGAGTCAGATTTGCATATAAATTATAAATTTTGAGTTTTCTATTTTACATGGCTTTACATCAATCATGAAGCTACAACTTTCAATCACTTTTTGACAGCGGATTTGTATTGTAAAAACAAAAATACGTGTTTAAAAAAGTTATTTTCAAGGAACATTTTTTAAACTAGCTGTTCGGATATTTAGTTTAGATTTCTAATTATAGAGTGGTCGCAGTGAATATTTCATCTAAAAAGTTATTTCAATCTAATATGTTATAGATATTGCAACTCGCTCTCTCTCACCACTGCATGGGGCATGTGAGAAAGTTACCAGTGACTTGGGTTTTGGCGATGGTTTTCGCCAGGTACTCCGGTTTCCTCCACTAATTACAACTCTCAGGTCATGATCGAAATTTCCAAAATTTCAAAGTCCAATCCAAAGTGGTGCAATTGTACGACGGTGACGTCATAAACATTCCCCCTCTGTCTATATATGTATCTCTTCTCCCTACGGCCCAGTAGGAATTTTACGGAACTACTCTAACATGCACGAGATTGTTCCCAAGGTATCACAGCTCCCCTATCGCCATATGCAATTCGTTCTGCTCTATTTCTCTCGTATTATTGTCCCAGGAAGCAACGCGCCACGACCCCTCGGCTAACGCACATTACTATAGTTTATGACGCAATCAAGAACACACCCAATGTTTTATGTTCAGGTAGGTCTTTCCGTAATAAACCTGTATTGATGATGACATCGAGACTTTTTGGGGCAGATCAATTTATCTGAAAATATATTATAGCGGAGTTCATTCATGGACTATGAACTCGTAATACAATGGCTGTAAAGCATAAGATTGCGTAGTTTATCATCAGGAAGTAGGATAGCTAACTCATCAAACGATGGGAGTAGGGAATTAATCTGCATCGATTTGATAAACTATGGTAATTATTGAAGTGTTATGTATAATTGTGGAAAGAAATTTAAAAAAATGCTGTAAATATAGGAACAATAATCGTGAATGTTCATCTGCCTGTTCAATCGAGTATTTATGGTTGGAGATAGCAGGAAGTCAATTGGATCACGTAAGACCACTCGGCTATTGGGCCGTCCCTGGCTGTGGTCAGAGATAGCAGGAAGTCAATTGCAACACGTTAGACTACTCAGCTATTGCATGGGGGCCGCCCTTGTCTATAGTCAGAGATGGCAAGAAGTCAATTGCAACACGTTAGACCACTCGGCTATTGGGCCGCCCCTGGCTGTGGTCAGAGATAGCAGGAAGTCAATTGCAACACGTTAGACTACTCAGCTATTGCATGGGGGCCGCCCTTGTCTATAGTCAGAGATGGCAAGAAGTCAATTGCAACACGTTAGACCACTCGGCTATTGGGCCGCCCCTGGCTGTGGTCAGAGATAGCAGAAAGTCAATTGCAACACGTTAGGCCACTCGGTTATTGGGCCGCCCCTGGCTGTGGTCAGAGATAGCAGAAAGTCAATCGCACCAGGTTAGACCACTCGACTATTGGGCCGCCCCTGGCTGTAGTCAGAGATAGCAGGAAGTCAATTGCATCACGATAGACCACTCAGCTATTGGGGGCCGCCCCTGGCTGTAGTCAGAGATAGCAGGAAGTCAATTACAACACGTTAGACCACTCAGCTATTGGGTCGCCCCTGGCTGTGGTCAGAGATAGCAGGAAGTCAATTGCATCACGATAGACCACTCAGCTATTGCATGGGAGCCGCCCTTGTCTATAGTCAGAGATCGCAAGAGGTCAATTGCAACACGTTAGACTACTCAGCTATTGGAGCGCCCCCTCCCTCGTCCTCATCCAGCATGTTGCTCGTGGCTTCATAACCTTCAGGCCTGTGCACTTGCCTCTGCGCCTAACTTAGTTAGTGGGTCCCACAAGAGTCGCCTCTTGCCTTAAACACTCTATAATAGGCTGTAGTGCTACAGCGCCTCAACGCTCCGCTGTGGCCGGCGCAAAATAAATGAAACACCATTAGCAGTGCCTCTCTGAGACTAGCCCAACTATTTGCGCCAACAGTCCATGTACAACGCATCTATTCCATGCCAGAGCATTTCCATAGTCTCCGCATTAAGCTGAAATTTTGACGGTATCAATATATTTTGAAGTAATTTATCGTTTTTAAAGGTGATAATTGTCTTAGGCATCAAGTTATTTTAAAGCAATTTAATTTTTTAAAGGGTGATCATCTTCTTGGAAAAGGGCTATATGATACAGGCTAATCCTTTTATCCTAGTAATGTTCAAAAGCATTGTAATATAAAAATACTTTTGCTTTTACCTCTGACACATATCCAATGTTTCGTTACATATCATACGTCAGGCAGTTTATACATAACTGATAGAAATTCAACTTAATTTCCCCCAAAATGAAACTTGACAATGTATATAACCTTGCTATCCAGACATTGGAATTTAAAATCAATCAACAGTTATCCATTTTCATTTCTCAACTAATTACTAGCTTCTAAATAACATCTCGTGTTTTCGACACAATGCTTACCCTTTACCCTTTTACCCGATAACCATACCCTTACATGTGGTGGAGGGGGGCTGCCCTGATGGCCGAGTGGTCTAAGCCGTTGCCACTGACTGCTGCTGTCTCTCACCACTGCCTGGGTTCGAATCCCGACCGGGGCCTGTGACAAAGTTGCCAGTGACTTGGAGTTTGGCGGTGGTTTTCGCCGGGTACTCCGGTTTCCTCAACTAGTTACAACTGAATTAAGACAGGAGACCAGAATTTGCCTACTCTCCATTGTAAGTCCTATACGAGGTCCATGGAGTATTTGAACTCCGATTATGGGCGCCTCATGCAATCTTTCACAACGCTTATATAACGACTACGCCAACCAGCTAATGAGAATCACGAGAAGACTCAAAACGAGCAACTGGCCAGAACCCATACTATCACCTTTACCAATATTAACAATCTCATTACCAGGTGGACAACAGCCAGCATACTAAAAGGTGCTTCTACCCAAGTAGTGTGGCCTTATCTTCGACACAACCGTGCCTTTTCCAACTAGATTAATCATATCTGCATGAGATTGTTAGTTTCATCAATGCAAAAACAAGAGACTAAACGGTCAAGGTTTTAAAGATACTTTGAAACAAACATAGAGTACTTGTGAGTTAAAACGTTGGATTGCTTTGTGGACGATTTTGAAACAATTATGCAAGTATGTAGTACTTGTTAGTTAAAATGTTCGATTGCTTCGTGGACGTTCTTTTTAAAGATGTTTTGAAACATTTATGGAGTACTTGTTAGTTGAAACGTTGGATTGTTTTGTGCACGTTTTTTGTTATTTATGTCATGCTTTGGTACAATCATATGGTAATGAACGGTCGTTGTGTGCCGATATGCCTTTAAGCATATATTCGCTCATTCATTCAATGAATGCCATCCCTCGACCATCCCAAATATGGTAGTGCCATCAGCAGTCACACGCAAGGGGAGCTGTTAGGTACAGAGCACTATTGTGTGTAGCACAGACATTGAGACAGGGCACCATATGCGCCTCGTGCGTCGAGAGGATTAGAGCATCAATGCGAGACGTGTACGACAATGGGTGCATACAGGAGTAATTAACACATCCATTAGCCGAGACAATGCCAGGGTTCTGCTACCTGCATTCAAAAGAAACGTTACATTACACGTTGCGTGTGCCGAACCCATGAAACTGTTTAACAATGGACAGGCTAAGAGTATGCAAGAGAGCATGTTATATTGTTCATTTAGTGCGATCATGGTATGTTGGTACATTAAACGCTGGGAGGCGAAAATAAAGAAAAGACTGTTTTGGTTTTGATTTTAGAGGCAACTTCAGACCATTCTTTCTAGGACGAATCTTTTTTTTGTAAACGTGTGCATGTTTTTATTCATGTAGCATGCACATACGTAGCATGCAAATTATATCATAATAATATCCTGTTCAGTTTGTGCCACGTGGCTCGAAATAATTCAACCTTTCGTCCCAGCTTATTGTTTATAATTGATAGGTGTTACATTCAATTTCATTTATGTGGATAACTTTGATCGTTTGCCTATTTTAATGAATGTTTTGGTAATTAATATGATGTTGTCGTTACTCTGGCCTAAATTTCCGCACAAAGAATCTTTAGATGGACATTTCCATCGGCACAATCAATAACAATCTGTCAAATGTCCTTGGCAAGTGGTCCCCCATTCATAAAACATTAAGCACTCTGTGAACCAGACAATTTCATGTGAAACATATTCATCTATGGATATTATTTCCAGTATGCATATATCGATTTACACCCACATACTCTCCTGTATATATACATGTGTTTGATTTATGGAGCAATAAAAGTTTTAAAAAAACAAAGAGAATCTTAATTCACGTTCACTTTTCTCTTTTCCACCGTTCAATACTTAAAGTTTTAAAACATATCTTCTAGCTATGTAAAACGCAAGCTTACGTTACTTTTTATGGGAAAACGTCCGTGATTACAGATTTCGGTATCGCAGACAGTTATGATATCAGTGGCAACTCGACTTCTATCCTATTTCGCTATCCTATGACGTTATGTTGATATAACTTATATGTAGTCTGTGTCTATATTCTATCATGGTTACCCCGCGATCTCAAAAAAGGATTCTAGCTAATGAACTTTTCTTGAGGTATTTCCGGAAGCGTTAATTACTTATATTTCATGATATATACCTAACTTAGCTTCTTTTCATAATAAGCGCCAAATGAACAGAGGTCTTTGATACCTACATGTACTAGTGAATCAAACAGCAGTATGGCCCCAGTTCCTACAATATATGTAAGATACTAAAGGAAATGCTTTGCTTGTCGATACTCAGGGCCTGACTTTTAGAACTGGGCCACTGTCAGTCCTCTCCCATCTGCCTATAACAGCATGCAAATTGCGCAATCGATTACCACGCGTTGTGCATCCTCTATAATTGTCCATACATATTTAATCAATCCTGACCTTACCACCACAATCAATAACAAAGGCCCCCGTGATCAATAAACTGCGACGCAAAAAAAGCTGAGGAAGTATATATATATATATATATATATATATATATATATATATATATATATATATATATATATATATATATATATATATATATATATATATATATATATATATATATATATATATATATATATATATTTATGTATATATATATATATATATATATATATATATATATATATATATATATATATATATATAATATATATATATATATATATATATATATATATATATATTTATATATATATATATATATATATATATATATATATATATATATATATATATATATATATATATATATATATATATATATGTGTATATATATATATATTCAACTTTGCGAATTGGCCGCAACATGGAGTGCCAGCTATACACTTAAAGTGGCAGCATTTTCATTACGTTTTTAATTTTGCGTCCGAGGCTAAACGCTAAAAACACAAAAAATTAACTAACGCAATCTTTTTCAAATTTACAGTATTGTAAAGAATCATCATATCAGACCTGCAGTATATAAAATAGCAGTATAGCTAATCTACTCATATGTTGAGTTCTCTGTGAATGAATCAACTGTAATATTTGTCGGACAAGTGTAATCATCTTTCTGAAGGAAGGAAGGAGGGAATTGGTTTTTACGTCACTTTCAGCAGCTTAGGTCATATCGCGACGAGATAGAAACCCGGAACCGGGAAGAAATTCCCTTTTCTTCAAGAATAGTTCCAAGGAGTCTTCAGTTGCGGAAGGACCAAAGACAGCCCTCCACAACGCCGCACATTTATATAGCGACCAGGCCAACCCGCTTGGGGATCCAGCGGAGACAGCATCTTTCTGATAAAGTTTCCCCATCAGATATTCTTAAACATATTTTGTTTGAGAGATATCAGTAAAATAGTCAAGCTATTTTTGTGCGCTACATGCACAAATGGGTTTCGTAAGACATGTAAAACAATCTGCGAAGATACAGCGTAATATTGATGCCTTCCATCAACATTTTCCACAAAACATCAACATGTAAAATGCGATGCCTTTCATTGTGATCAACAAGCGAGAGCAGCAGCAGCAGTAAGAGAGCTCGTGTTTGCTTCATTTTGTTGCGACACAAGCGTATCAATATTTCATCCTCTATATCCCGTGAGGGCCGCCGACCATATGGGGCCCATATACTATCTCAACACAACCTGTTGTATTACCCGATACCTTTCGCTGGCAGAAAGCACCCATTACGCACGCGCAGTGGATCTCAGGAGTACCTCAATAAGTCCCCTGTGTTGCGGGCTAGCCGTGTTTTCTGAGTAAATATTGACTGTAGCTGCGGACCTGCTGGGTTTTCTCCATAAGATAATTCATAAACGTCATCATGTTTTGCTTTTGCATAACCATTTTAGATCAGAACGTCGCCATGACAGACAAGACTTGGCTCAATCCAATGCACTATGTTTTCCCTATGATGGTAACTCAGTAGTGCATTTTATTGTCTAAAACATTCTTAAACTAAAATGGGCAACGAGTATTCAATTTCGAGGAAGAAGTAATATAACGCCACCATATGTTACGACATGCATTATAGCATGTTCAGATAAAAAATAAACTATTCAAATAAACTAATTCAAGATCATATTCATAACAGTAAAATAATTGTAATAATATAATGTCACACACTAATGTTAAAACTGATGACAATAGTTATCTTTGTTAGTTCGACGCCTCCCCATACTGCAACCATATATACATACATACGTACATACATACATACATACAC
>OZ012693.1:27747349-27754849 GCA_963942565.1 Maea johnstoni | reverse complement strand
TTATATATATATATATATATATATATATATATATATATATATATATATATATATATATATATATATATATATATATATATATATATATATATATATATATATATATATATATATATACGAAAGGTATACATAAAGAAGGGTAAATGCACATAAGTTGTTGTGTAAGTGGTTTTTACCTTTTAGTCGTGGCTCGCACAAAGTCCCCTGCTCCCTTCGCCGGCTGGAGAACCCGGTCCTTAAGATTCTCAAATTTACCAAACGGCATTCTGGCGGTGGCGGCGGAGATAGAAGTTGTGCCTAGATTCCACTGGTAGACTTGCAGCAACTCAGTGAAACAACGGGATCCCTTGCCCCGGGTTCCTTCAGAGCGCCCAAAAGCGCCTCCTTACGACTCTCAGTGTACCTTAAAAGCAAACGGAAAAGCCTTCGTTGAAGTTTTTTGGTTTTGTTTCGAGTAGCAGCAAGGACTGCAGGTGAAAGCGTCTGGCGCCAGTGATAGCACCAGTGTTCCGCTTCGATTCAACCAGAAAGTCAGAGCTAAGCGCTGATAAAATATGCAAAGGGCGGCGCTGAAAAATTAATGTGCAGTCTCTGGGAGGCTGGGCCAGTAAACACGATGACGTAGTAGCGCTATCTCCACGCCTAACATAGATAATATAAACCGCGCCCACTTGCTACTGCGCCTTGCGGCTGCCCGTCACTTACGGCGATCGATAATGAGCGAAGGGGCGGACGCTCGCTGTTTATCCCATTCATGCCTGTAGCAGCCAAAACCGCCTCACAGCTTATCTCTCCTATAAAAGTAATATTACAAAACTATTTGAAGGAAAATTGAAGAAAATGTGTTCATCAGAACACTTTTTTATAACTCTCCTTCAAATATTTTGAGAATTGAAGCTTCATTTGTAAGTCATTTTCAAAAGTACAACAGGTCCAGATGACACTTTGCAAGGAGACATATATGCATACATGAGATAAAGAAGTATATATGTGTAGTACGAAACCGTCTGACTTATTGGCAAGATTCACGGCATCACTTTAATTCTCACAAACACCATTTGAAAGGGTATACCTCCGATATCTAGCTGTATTAAAGGGCTGGTGGGATGCGCCACGTGCATGGTGTTTCTTTATTGACCATGAATAAATTATGATGTCAAGAAACAATTAAGTAATTAAACTCCGAAAACAGATGGAGGTAAGTAGTGTATGATGTAACAATGTGTATGAATATGTATGTAGTTAATTAGCAAATTCCGGGGACGATTTACTCAGTTAACACACACACACACACACACACACACACACACACACATATATATATATATATATATATATATATATATATATATATATATATATATATATATATACATATATATATATATATATATATATATATATATATATATATATATATATATATATATATATATAATATATATATATATATATATATATATATATATATAAACAAAGATAGACAACATTAAAAAGTCTTTCAAATTACATTTCAGATAGGTTAACCCTTCCACTGCTAAGTGTACTTTTATCAAAAGAACAAGGACACAACCCTTTTTGAAAACAAACTAAACCCTATCAAGTCCGTATTCATTGAATAGCTCATGCTGAGAACTCTCAGATGAGTACCAATGTGCCATGCTTTCAGCCAGTTATCTTTTGCATCATTTTACTGGCCAAATAAGCTACCTGCAGCATAAGGGATACAACTCGGCGATTTGAACGTTACATTCCCATTACTTGTAGTATTAAATTTGAAAAGAAAATGATCTTGATTATCCAGATGAGCCCCTGTGACAGGACTCTTGTGTCGGTTGTGTGTTAGCCGCAGTGAGACGCGAATAGGAAGTGAAGTCGTCAGGGCCAATTAGGAAAGTGAGTTGTCCCAAGAAACAATCCGTATGTGGCTTCTAAGGGAACTTCAACCTGCGTTCACTCAGCAAAGTTCTATAAAAGACTCCTGTACTCTTTCATAGGAGAGGATTTCTCTCTAGCGATCGTTTCTGAGTCTCTGGCTACCATCATAGTGTCAGAAATAGCAATTATATTTTGGCAAAGCAATGGTCATCGACATGGGCTAAGTGTTTTAAATGTGAGTTCTTGTAAATTTCTTGTAAACCTATCATATAGATTGATAGTTATATTTGCGTAGTACGTCATCGCTTCATACGTAGATTGAGTCATGACGTAGCATGCAAATTTCTAACACAAACTCTGATGTTAACAATGCATCGCTTTTTATAAGAACATATTCTTCTTTTAGACCCAGCTAGGGTGGTCCCCATTTTCATTGCGGCTCGTTATATTTTACGCTATTCTCGTTCTGAGGAAGTGCGCGAAACAAAAACTGCTTCAAAAATGTGGCAATAGAATAAGGCAGTGAAATTTGAAGGTCTTCAGTTGATAATTGTGGGTAGGAGCTCTGTTTGAAAACACCATGCATATTTTGTTTTGTTTTCTTTTTCATGTTTTACCCAAAAAAGCTTGCACCCTGAGGGTACTTTTGTGATGTTTGATACATTCCCCACCAGAAGACCTCTTCAGGCAATGTAAACGTTGTATGATTGTGCTAAATTGTTAAATAAATGCAGGATAGAGGTTGAATTGACTCCACAATCTACTTCGAACGACCCGTGGTAAATCATTTTTCAGTGCTGCGAGCGCCATCTATAAGTTGTTGACGGCGCAACTCCTTACCCAAGTATGACTATATGGATTGCTTTGGACTACACACAGGGTATACTGTCAGGGCATATTAGATATCACAAATAATGACGGTCCAATCGTCGCACCTTGGTGTTCTGAAGAGAACAAATACTGTAGTGCGAATAAAGGATATCAACAGATGGGTGCAAAGAGGACAGATTACATAAGAAAATCAACGTTGTCCAATTTCTCTTTTATATATACCGGTAATACTTGATATTGACCAAATTTTAAGCATGTCTTCTAGGAGTGCATCAATTGGGTGCATCCCTAAAAGTATACAAAATAGGTCTTGCTTATCGCTCATGATACGCTTGACTTGATCATCTTCAATGGCGTTTATAACATCGAGCATCTCTGACCTTATTCCCCATCATAGGACATTGCATGACAATATGGTTTGTATCTTCTTTGATACCGAGGTAGCAAGCATCGCACAATTATGGCTGAAAGATTTGCTTTTGAGCCTATAATAGTGGGCTTTGAGTAAACTTGCATTACATGCGAGTTTAGCCATAATTTCACATGTACTCGTGAGTTCGGGCATAAGGTCAGATATGATCCACCAAATGAGATAATAAGGACGATCTACTACTCTAATCATTAAAGATTCATTCATACAGAGCTGGTACTCATCATCCTTAAGATGCCAAGTGAAACTACAATGACTTTCCATTAGTGACTTTCCACTGGTAAAACATTGGTAACTCAGCCAATTGAGCGAATCACTAGTGTTTCGCTAGTGTTTCACTAGTGAAATGGCGTTTCACTAGTGAAATTTCAACTGAAGTGGTGACTTTCCACTAGTGTCTTTTTCGTATTGAATATCTTACCTATCTGTCTATGTTTGTTAACATTCTGTTGTGTGTCCAAAATCGTTCTTTTGATGAGACTATCTGCCGTTTCAAAACCAAAGATTGTCTCTGTCTCCCACTTCTAGTTGTGGGTCAATTGTTGTTTTAACCACCTCTCCTGAACTACCTATTCCGACACCTTTAGACATTCTGTAGAGGTGTGTATCAGAATTTCTTATGGACAGTTACAGTAGGTACAACTTGGATCTGTCAATGTGGTCAAGACAATTTGGAAAAGCACCAGTTTGAATGGTATCTACTTTATGCATGCGCATACAGGAAGCTTTCTTATATTTTCCAAGGTAGTTTCAATAGAAGAAGAGAAATATCAATATTCATTTTTTATGGCTTGTTTGTTGAAAATAATATTATTATTAAAGGACATAAGGTGCTTGTAAGTATTCAAACATTCTTTCGATGATATGCCTATAATTGATAGAGTAGTGGGAATATAAGGACTGTATTGTTTACTGTTTTGCTGATGTTAAAATTGAGTTTGCTAAAACTATATTTGAGAGTTTCAAAAAAGTATATAATATGATTTTGAAACGAGTGTGCAAGGTCAATAGATCATATATACATACTACACAGGAAATATCTAGATTAACAATGAAAGGCAGTATCCTGTCATATTAAATACATCTTCAAAAATTCAAAATATGAAAATCACAACATTTAGAAAAAAATTGTGGATGATTTGAATCCTTCAATCATGGAAACAGAGGCTAAAAGCAGATTTGGGTCATCTTTTTGATCAAAATTACTCATAGATATGCAACAGGCCAATAAAGAAAAAAATGCTACACCTTGAACAATCTCTTGTATGAATGTTTGTTTTTATGACAACTTTAAATGGAGTACTGTTGATGATATATGCAATATATAGCAAGGTCATTGGCCTTTCAAATTGTGGAGACACCTAGTTTTGAGCGTAATTCACATATTTCTTCTCCTATATACATAAAATCATTATGGTCATACCATCTGGAATGATATTTTTGAATCTATAATAACCTCATGAAGTGGGGAAAATGAACTGATGCAGGGGCGATTAGCTTTTTGCATCTAAATCTTTGTTGATATACCGGGGACAGCAATTTTTCAGAATTTGAACGTTTTCTGAACACACACACACACACACACACACACACACACACACACACACACATATATATATATATATATATATATATATATATATATATATATATATATATATATATATATATATATATATATATATATATATATATATATTTATATATCTAAATATATCTGTATATCTATCTCTCTCTCTATATATATATATATATATATTTATATATATATATATATATATATATATATATATATATATATATATATATATATATATATATATATATATATATATATATATATATATATTTATCTTTATTTATATATATATATATATATATATATATATATATATATATATATATATATATATATATATATATATATATATATATATATATATATATATATATATATATATATATATATATATATATATTAGGTATATGTATATTTTGAGAATAATGTTTGTTATTTTGCTTTTTGTTCTGGACCGTATTTTCGTGTGTACTATAAGTTCATAGGTTCATGGTCACTATGTTTTTAGAACGCCGGTATTAACCATAAAATCCCGTAACAAAAGGTGAAATCAGTTCCCATTTTATGTCTACCATTAGGAAATAAGCATAATACCATTTTCTCCACTTTTGTCTAGCACACTTTCCCTGTAATCTGCTAATAAAACCTGTCTAGAAATGTCCAGTTAATCCGACAAATGTTTTGGGCGATGCCTGACGTATGAATAATCCATTCCAACGCATATAAATCAGTCTTATATGCTGAATATATTGCAGGGATGGCATAAAACAAAATAAGTGTGTTATATTACAGTGAGATGGTCTGTTCATTACATTCTATGGACTGTGTGCATACATCCCACGTAAGGGAGTGCTAATGGTTTTAAGGAAATATATGTCTCTTCGTGCTTTTTATTGCGAAAGCACTAAAGATTAGAATAGTCAGTAGAAAAATAGTAGATGGTATAGTACAAGTGATACAATTATCCGAAAATGATAACTTTTAGTTCAACTTAAATCCTCAGTAAGAGTCTTCGATGCCATAATCAAATTTTCCTAAAAAGTATCTACGGAGTGGATAAATTAAAATAATTGTATACGAAGGAGAGTATACATATCCTATTATAACTTATTCTGAGGAAATATGCTGGTTGTTCTATTCCATCTTCTATAATTGATAAGTGTACTTAATATGAGACCCATACGTCACACATATATACATGTATTCCCGTGGTTCGGATTTTGTCCGCTAGGGGCACTCTCAGCGCCAGTGCAGCAATGAGACACTTTCTACCTTGCGTTTTAATCAGCGCCGTGAGTGTTGGCTCCTCTCAGCACTACGCTCCTCCAGTCACTCCCGCTGCTGCTGCCAAAGCTACTGCAAAAGGTACTGCTGCCGCTGCTGCATATACTACTGTAGTCTAGAATCTAGGCTGTCGTGTGTATTTTTCTGTCATATTTTTCGGTTACCAGGCACCAAATAGTCTAGGTGGCCATACGGTGGTCTATTTAGTTTACACTTATCTCACCAGTGGAATGGAGTATTCAGTTTGAGTATGATACTCTAGAGATAGGAGGACCAGGCGTTGCCATCTATCTACCATACCTGATACTACACCACACTGATTGGTCAGCACAAAAGGGAATATCAACATTTTAGGAATTAGGAGCCTAGTCTAATACTACTGCTGCGTATATACTACTGCTGCTACATGTATTACCACTGCTATTGCAGCTACCTTTAATAATGCTGCTGCTTATACTACTGCTGCTCTTACTGATGCTGCTGCACGTATTACCATTCATTGCTACTGATGCTACCTTAAAATGCCTCTGCTTGTATACTACTGCTGCCTTTAATGCTGCTGCTGCATGAACTGCCACTGCTATTAATACTACCTTTAATAATGCTGCTGCTTATACTACTGCTGCTTTTACTGATGCTGCTGCTACATGTACTACCACTGCTACTGATGCTACCTTTAATAATGCTGCTGCTTGTACTACTTGTACTACTACCAATTCCATTGCGGCTACCTTTAATAGTGTTGCTGCTGCCACTACTACCACAGCCACTGCTGCAAATACTACTGCTGTTTTAATTACTGCTAGAAATACTGGAACAACTACTGCTGCGGATACTACTATTGCTGTTACTGCTTCATCAACTACTGATGTCGCTGCTATGCTGCTACTACCTCTACTGCTACTACTACTACTACTACTACTACTACTACTACTACTACTACTACTACTACTGCTACTGCTACTACTACTGCTGCTGCTGCTACTGCTACTACTACTAATGCTGCTGCTGTTGCTGCTATCTCTGCTGCTACTAATACTGCAGCAGCAGCTGCTGCTGGTGATGGAGCACCTGTCGAAAAGACGCACACACTAAGCGCAGAAACCCGAGAGCTTCAAGTGCCTTTAAATGGGCGACGAAATAAATGAGATTTCAGGCTAAACAAGATGTGTGAGATTCACGAGATGAAACGAGACGTGCTGGAGGGAAGTCGATTATGCGAGCAGACAGCGTAAACTCACGTAGTGGCACGTAGCAGTAGTAGTAGTAGTAGTAGTAGTAGTAGTAGTAGTAGTAGTAGTAGTAGTAGTAGTGCATTTATTTGCTGGAATCATAAGTTAAAAAAGTGTACATCCACTTCTATTAACAATATCGAAGTGAAATGAAAAGTAAACCAAAAAGGACAAAACAAAAGAAAAACAAATTTGATATGACATACAGGAAGAACGTGTAAATATAAACATAAGACCGATACATAGAATGATACAGTTTTTTTTAG
>OZ012693.1:27723716-27747149 GCA_963942565.1 Maea johnstoni | reverse complement strand
TAATCTAAAGTTAAAATACGCGTTCCCGTTCATCCAATGTCAGTGTTTTGTTTAAAGAAGGGGTGTTTTTTTAGTGGAAAATGTCAGCGTTTTAAAAAATAAGGGTGCTTTTTGGGCCAGAAATCAGTGCTTATGGGTATTTTTAAATTTTGATAACGAGCGTAATGCACCCCCCTAAATACCTAAGTGACCCCCCCCCCCCCCCCCCGGGATTGGCACACATCGTAGTAGTATGGAGGGCAGCGCAAAACAAACATAATCAAATACAAATGAAACTGAAATTTACTTTACTACTTCGAAACGAAAAAAAACGACCGCAAATCACAATAACCGCAATGCATTACAACATTACAGTAAATTAAAACTAGGAATAAAAAGGAAAACCAAGACAGGAAAATATTATTTATACTTATGGATGACAGAGGTATAAATAAGGAAAAGGTTATTTACGCCAAAATGTGCACTAATTGAATCATTTAATAGGGCCTATACATATACTATGTGATAAAAGACTATTAGGTATGCACAAAACAGAATAAATTAACACTTAAAACATCTTACAATATGAACGGTGAAGAATTACTTTAAACATCTTGCTTAGACAAGTCATTCTTTAAGATGCAGGAGAATGAATTAGCAAATCTTGAAATGCATTCACGGATATGTGCATGAATACATCATATTATATATTCGAAACTGTATCATGAAAGTATGCAATAAATATGTACATTATCGAGATTTTAAGTCCGTCAATTAGGATCATTAACTGGGGAATACTTGCACTGCATATACTAGTATTCTTATGTAAGTACATGTATGAGCATATGTTTATTACATAACTGTATGCAGACTTCACTAGTATAGAAGACACATGTACACAATTTCCTGCAGTGTGTAGTTTGCCAAGATGGCTCAGTATTCTGCCTCTAAGACATCCGGATACCGTCGCCACTATTATCCTGATGTAATGTCAAGCTACTTTCAATTTCCTATACGGCTTCAATGGTTGGCCCTACTTTCCTGAATTATGTGATGGCCACAAGCATTCTCTTTGATCAAATGATATATATACATATATATATATATATATATATATATATATATATATATATATATATATGTATGTATGTATGTATGTATGTATGTATGTATGTATGTATGTATGTATGTATGTATGTATGTATGTATGTATGTATGTATGTATGTATATATATATATATATATATATATATATATATATATTATATATATATATATATATATATAATATATATATATATATATATATATATATATATATATATATATAACTGTCTATTATATAAGTTTGAGATTCCTTGGTTTGAGATATTTTGTTCCACTATAATTTGTTAATTATGCTCACTATATTCAGTATTTGTATGTCTATTTTATTTTTTGTGAATATTTTGTATTTGTGATATTTCATATCATATAGATGGGGTCAATAAAAGATACAATACAATACAATACAATTGATGTGTTTCTTGGGGGACCAAATAACATTTAAAAGCTTTTTTCAAGGTACTGTACTGTCGTTTCAGAACCGTAGAAACAAGAGGATGTGTCCAATCCCTGCCCCAAACGGACTGAAAGGCAGACTTTGAATTGGAGAATATGATAACATTCTTTTCATCATCATCTAACGTCTCAACCCGATCAAGAGCAAGACATGGAGCAAATGATGAGGCTTACCCTCCTGATAGAAACTATATAAGACTACTACTATAGCGGTTAGCTTTTTCCGAAAGAGGTAAAAGGTTGAGGGAGACACTGTGTTAGAATAGAGCCAATTTCACGACACAATCTCCTCTAACGAGTAGAGAACACCATTTACATCATCGTATCGTTCGCCACCTTTTTATTCGACGACAAAACAGCATTGCACATTCCATTAAGAATGTTGCCTTTATCGATTTCGTGAAATTGACACTTTCACGAAACAGCCATCATTCAATAAACGTGTGAAATGTGACACATTCCACGAGCCAGAGGTAGGTCAACACATCCATTACATAGCAGCGCTGATCTGTATAGACATTCGGCAAGACTCTCTGCCAATGCCATCAACACCTTGTTTTCATTTCATTATCTCCTAATGACTATTCTATTCTATTCCGACAGGCATTCACCTACAGGAAATTGGGAGGGGAGGCTAGCAACTGGTAAGATGCCCACTTAAGCGGAAGATTCTGCTGCCTCACTGGAGAGAACGATGGATTTTTCTAAATATAAAAACACACCTAAAATGACCTAAAATTTGGCAAAACATCCTGGGTAGGTCAAGGAAACTGGGCACCTAATAAAATCAAAGGTAAATATGTTTTAAAGGAAAGATAATATTTCATTTTTGTACGTGTGCTCGCTATTGCAATAAAATGAAATTGTCCCTTTATAACCTATATTTTGGGAAAACCGTTAGGGTGGTCAGGATACTAGTCAGAGGTTTTCGTACAGTAACAGTAAGTCAAGGTTTATGCTTTTTGCCACATATATCACATACTTTTGGATTCGAATTATGTCTTTGAAATTGCAACACGATTTTTGAAAGGGCTTAATTATGTACATGTAAGTCAAAACATGGGATTTCACACTTGAGAATCAGGCTTCAAGTTATACGCAGATGTTAATCTGAGTCAATCTTTTAAGGATAAAGATAGAGATTTTGATTGTACTTATGTCAGATATTTACAATTTAGATTATTGCATAGAAGAATGTTTACAAATGAACTTCTATATCGAATGAAAATCGTGGATAGTCCAGAATGTCCTCAATGCAATAACATACCAGAGACAATTGAGCATGCATTTATTGAATGTCAGAAAACACATACATTGTGGCGACAGGTTGGGTTCCGGTTATGTATAATACTAAAATTGAGATCAAAATTTCAGATTCAGAGAAAATATTTGGTACTGCCTATAATAACTCCATAATTGAAAAGGTGATTTTATTTACTTAGAAGAAAATATACAAGAACAGACAAAGGCAAAGAGACTAATATCGCAGAAATCAAACATGGGCTATCAGTGCAGTTACACTATGAACAGTACTGTGCCGAAATTGGGAGGGAAACCTCCACTATTTGAACAAAACTAGTGAGATCTAATTCACATTTAGGGTAATATTGAAAATCTTATCAGATGTTGACGAAGTGTAGTGTATAACTTTTAAGATGTTTGTCTCATAATCCATAATCCTATAATAGTGTACAGAAATATGCTTGTGTTGTGTGTTACATGTAAACAGCAAAATATTACAGATGTCAAACGGTTGACGAATATTTCGGACGTCCAGTTGCTGTCCGTCTGCTGTCCGATGTATCGGACGACGAATGTTCCTAGGCACTATTTGTGCACTGGAACATTTATGCACAAATCGTCAACCGAACATTTGTGCACAAACGGTTGACAAATATCTTGGACGTCACTTTGCTGTCCGTTTGTGCACACACGGTTGACGAATATTTCGGACGTCCGTTAGCTGTCCGTTTGTGCACACACGGTTGACAGATATATCGGAACAAAAAGGAAAAGAGAATTCAATGAAAATCAAGAAAATAACACTTTAGGAGAATGCAAACAACTATCACAAGAAAAATGTCAAACATTGGTCCGATACGTTGGACAGCAAACATCAAACGCTTGTCCGATGTTTTAGTGCACAGACGGTTGCGTGGGCAGATTTATATCCGTTTGCTCTCCAAAACTTTTTGCTGTGTACCAGTATGTGCTTGTTTTGTTTGTGTGTGCAAAAAAACATACGCCTTGCAGAAATTTTAAAAGGATTTTGCACACGGCGGATCCCTTATCCAGTTAGTGATGGTCTGGTTTCATATATAATGTTAAGCCAGATTTATATAGCAAATCCGTAATATCTTCCAAGCAAAACATAAAATATGCTGTACCTGCATTATGAATTGCTTAAATCGTTTTGGGTTTAAATATGTATACCTTACTATTAACTGTATTTTAGATGCTAAAAGTAAGCTTAAACTACCCTTGTGAGACACTTTTATTTTTCGAATATGAATCTGTATATGAAAGCAATATATATATATATATATATATATATATACATGGTGAATGTTTGGCTAGTGTTTTAATGCTATGTCTTAGCAAGTTTCACCGCATACAAGTACTAAAAGTCCAGTAGCTCCGCCTACACTTGCAATATATCTGGGCGTTTTGCACGTCTAAGTAGGGCGTTGATGTGAACTTAATGGAAGTCCTCGGGGGCAGCATCTCTGTGTGTCCCGTGTCAAAACAAGGGAAAGTGATAGACATAACAATTCTCTTATCACTGATTGCGCATCTCTGGGCTATTAACCTTATCATCAAAGCGCTGGCCGTGCCAGAGAAGGACCCTCTCTTAACGAACGTGCAGCTTTGATCTTTAACTTGCTAAGGCCTGCTGCCATCTTTACTGATAGCCGGCTCAGCAGAGCCGCTTTAATTATTGCCTGACAGTGAGGGGCGCTTTTTGTTCAGGCTCGTTGAATAGGCTGTGGCTTATCTGGCGTTCAAAGCACACGTCTTTAAGGAGTTGGGGGAGGTGGGATTAATCCGCATTGCTCTAGGGTTGATAATCAGAGACCCTCTTCAGTTCCCCGGATATGGAAATACTATTCACACATACGTGTATGGTCTTACGTGCTTTTTTGTTTCTTTTTTAAGGGGTAGGGGTTGCGAATGATCTAGGTTGATCTATGTTTGATAATCAGAGCCTTTTCTTATATGAATTGGATGTGTACATCTATTCCTCTCACACATTATTTTAGTGTGGGTTTAAGAGCTTACGGCTTGAGAATAAAAAGACCCTGGCCTCTTCACTTGCCCGGATACGGAAATTGACTGGGTTCATAAACTATTCGAATTCACACATACTCTTGATATATATAAATAAATAAATATATATATATATATATATATATATATATATATATATATATATATATATATATATATATATATACAATGTATATATAAATACAATCGTATATTATATATATATTATATATATATATATATATATATATATATATATATATATATATATATATATAATTATGTATATATATATATATATATATATATATATATATATATATATATATATATATATATATATAAGTATATATATATATATATATATATATATATATATATATATATATATATATATATATATATAGTTATATATATATATACATATATATATATATATATATATATATATATATATATATATATATATATATATATATATATATATATATATATATATATATATATATATATATATACATATATATATATATATATATATATTTATATATAAATATGTGTATGTGTGTGTGTATGTTTATATGCATAATTCTTCAAACATGCTGTATATACAGTAAAGTAGGTGTTTTACTTTTTGTAAGTTGTTGGTGAGATATGGGATCGATAGACATTACTCAAGGCTTGATAATCAAAAACCGTCTTGACTCTCGCAGATATGGTAACTGAATAAGTATACCATTCTATTCACACATACTTTTAATAGAGGTCCTAAATAATTGGTAGGAGTCGTTTTTGATCCATGGCGCTCTCAGGGCATAATAATCAAAGACCTTCTTTACTTGCCCGGATGTAGCAATTGAATGAGTACATACCCTATCCACACATACCTTTAACGACGGTTATTGAAAAAATAAGTTCATACAATACGGTAGTGTAGTTCAACACACACGTGGCGGATGCGGCAATAATAGGAGCGCATCTCACATTCTATTTCTTGCAATAAATTCAAAGGGAATATTGACAGTACTCAAGAAAGACGTTGGGCAATTAGGGACTTTAGAAGAATCGCTTTTCTTGCAGCGACATCACGCGTGGTGAGGAATCGGCAAAGGATGTCGAACGCCTTTCATGTATCTTCAAAACACCAGCTAGCAAAACAGATTCGTGCGTTCAAAAGCATCGAATTATTATTCTCAACGGGGCGCCCAACTTCGCTTTTGTTTACCTCCGTCTTTAGTCATTTATCTGCAGGAAATTACTTCTTCTGCTATGTGATGAAGCCAAATAGTCATGCGCGAAAGCTGTCAAAGGAAGACATTGCTGCGTCCTCTATTTGGTGCCTCTGTATGCCAAGGCAACATTCGCTAATCAAGGCCTTACTTGAAACACTTCATGTTTTCTCTCTTTCTCGCCGCCTCCGCGAGAAGTTGAGACTTCTTTCTTTATTCAGGGCACCTTGTCTCCTCTTCAATCAGTCAAACACACGCAGACAGACACACACGCTAAGTTGCATGCATTCATTATATGGGGCAACCTCAGTAGCCGAGTGGTCTAGACAAGGCCAATTGGCTTATGCACACTGTCTATCACCGCAGCCAAATGGTCTAGGTTCGAATACTGCTCTGGGCAATGCGAGAAAGTTTCAAGTGACTTGTTTTAGTCGTGCCCCCCACCCGTATGTATTACAATTCCTCTCATCTTTAACTGGCAGTCACGGTTTAGCCACAATAATGCAGAAAAGTTGGCTATATACGTTATGTGAATCAAAATCATCAGTCCAATGCAAGTGGTTTGTTGTTCTAGGTTTTGAGTCTCTGTCAATTGCTTAGGTCATCTGCATGTACTATTTACGGCAAGTACCGAGTGGTCTTGCAGTTGCTGTAACACTTCACACTTGTTTTATAGACCTGAGATCAACCCACCTATAAGGAGACTCAAGACCTGAGGTCGCATGCGTGTTATCCTACTAGCGTCGTCCTACCATTTATAGGACCTCACAGCGAATGGTCAAAACTAAACACAACATGTATCAGAAAACTCTCACATGATTTTAAACGTTGATAATTCAATAAGACTACATTGTACGTACTGTATGTGTTCTGTCTGAACTTTGCAAGACTTGTTTTGATATCATTTCTCATCAACATTCAATTTTATTTCAAAACTTGATCGAGTGTGTAACATTCGTGTTTAATTAGCAAATTTATGATGAAAGGAAAAGTATTATTTCAGGGATACTCACCTGTCTAAAGTTTGTATAGCATCCTTTTACTTTAGCATGGACTTAGATTGGAAGAAAATGAAAACATGCCTATGTGACACTCACCACTAATATAAAGGTGAATTAATCATTCTGTTTGGAATTAATTTTCGGATTAGCTTTCCGGTCATGCGCACGAAATAATTGCACTTTCGGTGCGAGGGGTGCAGGACCCTGTATATCTGCCGCGCATATATGCGCATATTAATGGGAATTTCTATCTACTTTAGCGTGATATTTGGTGGCACATCGATCTAGTGCTCGAGATAGAGTTGATAAGGCCGTACCACAAGCCTTCTGACACCAATGAATACGGGATCATAGAGATACGATGCTAATTACGTCAAGAAGTCAACCCACTGCCTCTACATGGGGCGACCACTATTTCAAAAATACCCGGCCCCCTATACAGTTGCTTTATAACCGGCAGGGTGATCTCTGATTTTCGTTATCTTGAGTATCGTCCAAGTAAGAGAAAGCCTCTCTCTTAGACTGGTGGGATGGCGGTATACCTGGATACAAATTCGTGGAATAGGGTATGATTTATGATCATATTGGCAATGGGAAAGATGTGTTTTATTAGTTACGGAATGGTTTATACATATTTTTTTTATATAAGAATGGATATGGATCATGCCCATCTTGGTATGAAAGAGGGTATGTTTCATAACAATCTGGTATAAAATAAAGTATGACCATCTTGGTATGAAATAAGGTATGACCATCTTGGTACGAAAAAGGATATGTTTTATAGCCAATTTGGCATGAAACATAGTATGTTTTTAACATATTGGGGTATGAAAGACGGTATGGTTCATAACCATTTTTTACTGGGCGGGGGTATCAAATATAATATAGGTGAGGCTCTGGTTTATAACCAACTCCCGCGACATAATGTACGAAAATTGGGGTGTTTTAGTGTTTTTTATTTCGGGCAATTATGGTACAGCGGGCTGTAAATGCTTCTTGTGCCAGTACCGCACTTCACCCAGTAATGGACTAGTACTCTCCCGATCATTCTCCTCTTGCTACGTAATGCGTTATCTATCTATGAGGGCCATGACAGGGGTACCTTGAGCCATTATTTCTATACAGATTAAGGTAATGAGAGATTGAGAGCGTGGTATTCCATCTAGGAGATCACTGCGAAACCCTCCATCTTACTCTCGTTAGGAGCATCTTGCGACAGACTGCTAGGAGCTCAAGTTACATAACGAACAGCACTTTGGCGTTTGTCAATTATCGTGAAGGATTATTGTGTGGCATCTGTCGTATGTTAGTACATGTATATATATGTATATATATATATATATGTATATATATATATATATATATATATATATATATATATATATATATATATATATATATATATATATATATATATATATATATATATATATATATATATATATATATATATATATATATATATATATATATATATATATATTTCGGTTCTAGGACAATATCCCCCCGGAAAATATCCCCCCAGGACAAAAAAAAACCAGACAATATCCCCCGGATGATATCTCTAGTACAACATGTGTTAGAAAAAATAAAAAAAATAATTCAAGTGTTTTAAATCATCCTAAAACATGTGTTAGTAAAAAAAACTTTTTTTAATTAAAAAAAATCCAGTGTTTTGAATTATCCTAAAACATGTCTTAGTGAAAAGAAATGTTTTAAAAAAATCACAGTGTTTTAAATTATCCTAAAACATGTGATAGTAAAAAAAAATTAATTTAAAAAAAATTCCTGTATTTTAAATTACCCTAAAACATGTGTTAGTAAAAACAATTTAAAAAAATTCCAGTGTTTTAAATTATTCTTGAACAATTGTTTTTACTAGAGATATCATCCGGGGGGATATTGTCCGGGGAGATTTTGTCCGGGGGGATATTGGAACGGGGGGATTTTGTCCGGGTTTTTTTTGTCCTGGGGGGATATTGTCCGGGGGGATATTGTACGGGGGGATATTGTCCTGATACCATATATATATATATATATATATATATATATATATATATATATATATATATATATATATATATATATATATATATATATATATATATATATATATATATATATATATATATATATATATATAATATATATATATACATGTATATATATATATATATATATATATATATATATATATATATATATATATATATATATATATATATATATATACATTAAAATACATTCATGTGCTAATATCCGCGAGGGCTGCAAATATGCAAACAATAGATAAGAAATACTTTGACACTGTAGTACAATTTCAGTATAGCTATTCAGAATAATTTGGGGTATTCAAAATGCCCATTTTACCATTAAAACAACATTGTTCATACAGGTACAGGTCCTGGAAAGAAACTTTTGCTGTATTTTCCAATTCACTTCGTGAAGCATCAAAACCAAAATAATTCTACTTGCAAACATGAAGAATGACGATAGTATTAGCTGTTTTATATTTGGTATGGCTTATATTGAATGATTTTTGGTATATCCAAAATGTTGTTTGTTCCAGAAAATCAACGTGCACATTAGAATACCCAAAAACAAGAAAAGATTAAAAACATTGTGTTTTCAAATAATTACACGTAGACAAATGTTATCATCGTAATTATTGTTTTGTGTGTAACATGGAAGGAATTGCACTCGAAGTAAGCTAAAACAGTAATGCACCCAGGGCGTCCGCACATCTGATTGGTAAGACTGAACTTAGATAGCCCACTTCAGAGGCCAGGAACATCGATCATTTCCTGATAGAAGTTCACTTGTGACCAGTCACAGTCCCGTAGGGGGCTTGAAAATTACCAATTGTCCTTATTGACCTCCGATCCGGTGAACAGTGGTCAGTAATTGCAGCTGCCTAATTTAGTTAGTCAGTATGTCAGGTACATGTAGTGACCTTATTAATGCCCCAGGGGAAGGATTGACGAGTTCACATTTTGGTCACCGCTGGGAAGGGGGCTACGACGGCCTGAACTGTTACTATTGGGGTAATTGCAAGGGACATTAAGGGGTAGACTAGGGGAAACCAGGGGCGGTGATCTGGGATTGGCCGCAACTTGATTACTACTTAAGTAGGAGGAAGTTTTGTGCTGTCGGTTCACTGGCGGGGTGCCTCAACTAGTGAGCGGTCGTCGGTATTGCAAACTGACTACTCATTGAATGTAAACATTGGATAGCGCTTGAATAATGGACCAACACTACATGTATCAGCTTATTTTTTTAGGATAAGTGGATGACTTTTCCGGTTATTCCGATTTCCTCCAGCATAACTATGATAATAATTCACGTTACAAAAGCAAAAGATGACAACAACCAAACATTACTATTTGGACTGAAGATAACCAGTCATTGCTTTGAAATTGATAGTAATTGTCATTCGATTCTTACATTTTACTCTTACTGAAACATTAGTCTAGCAGGTAATCTATCGATTATTTAATCAATAATTTTGCACGAAGTTATCATGGTATTCAGCATACATTATTGATAATAATAATGATAAAAATAATAATAATAATAATAATAATAATAATAATAACAATAATAATAATAATAATAATAATAATAATAATAATAATCATGATAATAAAAATAATAATAATAATAATAATAATAATGATAATAATAATGATAATTATAATATAAATAATAATAAGTGTAGAGCTATACCTGGATTTACACCACACCGATGACTGCAAGTGCTAGTGCACTGCTTTTTGCAGTACTAATGCAGTTCTCGCGAGCAGATTGGCAAAACGTATGCTCATCCGAGTGCTTATAATGGGCGGTAACATTATACTGGAGGAAATGCCTGTTGATCTATTGCTTGGTAAAGTATCCTAATTGCCCGTAAGTCAGCTCTCGTGATACCTGGTATTAGCCCCATCACTGGCAACACTACTCACGCCACACCTAGCGCTGAAACAATAGACTAAGTGGTAAGGGATACTGCGCTATGTACGTCACCATGCTGTCTATTACTGGCATGACAGGAAATGCTCCATATGGGTAGTAATCTCTTTTGTTGGTGATATATGATAAAGCCGTCTCGTGCTTGATCTCTGTTATTACGCATATACAGGGGGGCTGCCTCAAATGCTGGGTGATCTAATGCATTGCACATTGTGTGCAGTCTCACAAAACTTGATCTCTGTTATTACGCATATACAGGGGGCTGCCTCAAATGCTGGGTGATCTAATGCATTGCACATTGTTTGCAGTCTCTCAAAACTTGATCTCTGTTATTACGTATATACAGGGGGCTGCCTCAAAGGCTGGGTGATCTAATGCATTGCACATTGTTTGCAGTCTCTCAAAACTTGATCTCTGTTATTACGCATATACAGGGGGCTGCCTCAAAGGCTGGGTGATCTAATGCATTGCCCATTGTTTGCAGTCTCTCAAAACTTGATCTCTGTTATTACGTATATACAGGGGGGCTGCCTCAAAGGCTGGGTGATCTAATGCATTGCACATTGTGTGCAGTCTCACAAAACTTGATCTCTGTTATTACGCATATACAGGGGGCTGCCTCAAATGCTGGGTGATCTAATGCATTGCACATTGTTTGCAGTCTCTCAAAACTTGATCTCTGTTATTACGTATATACAGGGGGCTGCCTCAAAGGCTGGGTGATCTAATGCATTGCCCATTGTTTGCAGTCTCTCAAAACTCGATCTCTGTTATTACGCATATACAGGGGGCTGCCTCAAATGCTGGGTGATCTAATGCATTGCACACTGTTTGCAGTCTCTCAAAACTCGATCTCTGTTATTACGCATATACAGGGGGCTGCCTCAAAGGCTGGGTGGTCTAATGCATTGCACATTGTTTGCAGTCTCTCAAAACTTGATCTCTGTTATTACCTTTATACAGGGGGCTGCCTCAAATGCTGGGTGATCTAATGCATTATACATTGTTTGCAGTCTCTCAAAACTTGATATCTATCATTACGTATATACAGGGGGCTGCCTCAAAGGCTGGGTGATCTAATGCATTGCACATTGTTTGCAGTCTCTCAAAACTTGATCTCTGTTATTACGTATATACAGGGGGCTGCCTCAAATGCTGGGTGATCTAATGCATTACACATTGTTTGCAGTCTCTCAAAACTTGATCTCTGTTATTACGTATATACAGGGGGCTGCCTCAAAGGCTGGGTGCTCTAAAGCATTGCACATTGTTTGCAGTCTCTCAAAACCTGATCTCTGTTACTGCGTATATACAGGGGGTCTGCCTCAAAGGCTGGGTGATCTAATGCATTGCACATTGTTTGCAGTCTCTCAAAACTTGATCTCTGTTATTACGTATATACAGGGGGCTGCCTCAAATGTTTAGTGATCTAAAGCTTTGCACATTGTTTGCAGACTCTTAAAACTTGATCTCTGTTATTACGTATATACAGGGGGCTGCCTCAAAGGCTGGGTGATCTAAAGCATTGCACATTGTTTGCAGTCTCTCAAAACTTGATCTCTGTTATTACGTATATACAGGGTGGCTGCCTCAAAGGCTGGGTGGTCTAATGCATTGCACATTGTTTGCAGTCTCTCAAAACTTGATTTCTGTTATTACGTATATACAGGTAGGCTGCCTCAATTGCTGGGTGATCTAATGCATTGCACATTGTTTGCAGTCTCTCAAAACTTGATCTCTGTTATTACGTATATACAGGGGGCTGCCTCAAAGGCTGGGTGATCTAATGCATTGCACATTGTTTGCAGTCTCTCAAAACTTGATCTCTGTTATTACGTATATACAGGTAGGCTGCCTCAATTGCTGGGTGATCTAATGCATTGCACATTGTTTGCAGTCTCTCAAAACTTGATCTCTGTTATTACGTATATACAGGGGGCTGCCTCAAAGGCTGGGTGCTCTAAAGCATTGCACATTGTTTGCAGTCTCTCAAAACCTGATCTCTGTTACTGCGTATATACAGGGGGTCTGCCTCAAAGGCTGGGTGATCTAATGCATTGCACATTGTTTGCAGTCTCTCAAAACTTGATCTCTGTTATTACGTATATACAGGGGGCTGCCTCAAATGTTTAGTGATCTAAAGCTTTGCACATTGTTTGCAGACTCTTAAAACTTGATCTCTGTTATTACGTATATACAGGGGGCTGCCTCAAAGGCTGGGTGATCTAAAGCATTGCACATTGTTTGCAGTCTCTCAAAACTTGATCTCTGTTATTACGTATATACAGGGTGGCTGCCTCAAAGGCTGGGTGGTCTAATGCATTGCACATTGTTTGCAGTCTCTCAAAACTTGATTTCTGTTATTACGTATATACAGGTAGGCTGCCTCAATTGCTGGGTGATCTAATGCATTGCACATTGTTTGCAGTCTCTCAAAACTTGATCTCTGTTATTACGTATATACAGGGGGCTGCCTCAAAGGCTGGGTGATCTAATGCATTGCACATTGTTTGCAGTCTCTCAAAACTTGATCTCTGTTATTACGTATATACAGGTAGGCTGCCTCAATTGCTGGGTGATCTAATGCATTGCACATTGTTTGCAGTCTCTCAAAACTCGATCTCTGTTATTACGTTTATACAGGGGGGCTGCCTCAAAGGCTGGGTGATCTAATGCATTGCACATTGTTTGCAGTCTCTCAAAACTTGATCTCTGTTATTACGTTTATACAGGGGGGTTGCCTCAAAGGCTGGGTGATCTAATGCATTGCACATTGTTTGCAGTCTCTCAAAACTTGATCTCTGTTATTACGTATATACAGGGGCTGCCTCAAAGGCTGGGTGGTCTAAAGTATTGCACATTGTTTGCAGTCTCTCAAAACTTGATCTCTATTATTACGTATATACAGGGGGGCTGCCTCAAAGGCTGGGTGGTCTAAAGTATTGCACATTGTTTGCAGTCTCTCAAAACTTGATCTCTGTTATTACGCATATACAGGGGGCTGCCTCAAAGGCTGGGTGATCTAAAGTATTGCACATTGTTTGCAGTCTCTCAAAACTTGATCTCTGTTATATCGCATATACAGGGGGCTGCCTCAAAGACTGGGTGGTCTAATGCATTGCACATTGTTTTCAGTCTCTCAAAACTTGATCACTGTTATTACGTATATACAGGGGGCTGCCTCAAAGGCTGGGTAATCTAATGCATTGCACATTGTTTGCAGTCTCTCAAAACTCGATCTCTGTTATTACGTATATACAGGGTGGCTGCCTCAAATGATGGGTGATCTAAAGTATTGCACATTGTTTGCAGTCTCTCAAAACTTAATCTCTGTTATTACGTATATACAGGAGGCTGCCTCAAAAGCTGGGTGATCTAACGCATTGCACATTGTTTGCAGTCTCTCAAAACTCGATCTCTGTTATTACGCATATACAGGGTGGCTGCCTCAAAGGCTGGGTGGTCTAATGCATTGCACATTGTTTGCAGTCTCTCAAACCTGGCGAAGGCCTGGGGTTTGGGTACAATTTTAAGCATGTACGAAGACGACATGCGGCTTTGGGTTAGTCAGTGTTTTCCGTGGTACACACTTTACCGCTACTTTTAACTACTGGTCAATATCAATTTGATAGAGAAAGGCAGGAAAGTAAAGGTGAACAGACTTTTGAAATGAATTTCTATGGCAATAGCACCCCAAAAAGACGATAGACTGCTTGCCTAAATCTAAAGTAATTTATTTTGCCATCCCCGCTAAAAGAAATATTAAATGTGTACAGTGTTGCTGTACCTTTATTCAATCTGTTGACATTCCACTTTGGATACACCCTTTCATGGAAGCAGCGCCAAAAATGTGACTATTTTGATGACATATTTGTAAATAGAGCAGTAGCAGAACCTAAAGAAATTTGATATAAACCCTTTCAATAACTTTACATAAGATATATTGTGAACGGATACTTGATTCCCAAAGGACCTTCAAAAGTATCGTCAAAAATACAATATTTGTAAGTTCAGACACTATCAAGCTTAAGAGACTCTCTCTGAGCGATGATGGGTTAAGGAGTTCCTCGCGCCGTTTGTATTCAGGTTTTCACCTCCCGGCTTTGGCTGTCCCATATTGAGGTAATTAGTCAACAAGGTAGCCGCCCGCGCCCGTCACAAGGATAAGACATACTAAATTGGCACTTGCCATGCGAGATGGCTCTGTCCATCAACATGGCGGCGGCAGAGTCGTATTCTAACTGGAGTCTACCTTAACACATTCACACCCACATCCAAGATTTAGCCTAACACATATGTGGATATCTTGATAAAAAATGAATATATCAAAAATATTTGATTAAAATCTTTTATTTCTGTTAGGTCGGAAAAAAAATGTTCAAATATCTTTTTTAAATTTTAGTTAATTTGACGAGTTTTGTTCAGAATTGTCAGATCTTGAGGACATTTCAGATAGAAATGGGTTAAACTGCGCCTTCTTCTCCTGTTAGCTATCGATCAATGCACCAATGCACCCTATGGAATTCCTTAGCCCCGTGGGGTTTTGGCAGCCAGGCTTACGAATCACCGCCTTTGTCAATAGAGAGGCGACAATGCTCATTCCTGAACATTGCCCAGTGGTGAGACCCTAATTGAAGCGGCGGATTGCTTGGGACAAAGAGAACACAAGAAAGAGTGAGATGCATGCGATATTAAAGGAGGGATTTCTTTGTAATATCTATATGAGAACGTCACTACTTTACATCAATAAAGGTCTACATGTAGTTACTTCTATCTGGAGGACATTAACATGTAATGGTCCAGGCTATTATGAGAGTCTCGTTTGATATAGATGTTCTTATAAACTATGGTTTCGTTGACCGCTGTTGCTAAAACCATGTGCGAGTGTATCACTAAAACACAAAATACATAGTGAGATAATCTTGCCTTCTCATGCGACAGTAGATATCACCCAATTTGCGAATACGTATAATTCAACGGGTGATTATATAGACGATTGACACACATCTCATACATACTTTATACTTTGTATGTCACTTTTATGATGGAAATCATAGTCAATAAATATACATACATACTTACATACAGACACACAAAGACACACATACATACATATATACACACACAAACATATATATATATATATATATATATATATATATATATATATATATATATATATATATATATATATATATATATATATATATATATATATATATGTTTAGGCGTTAGTACTCTTTTAGTTAGTTCTGTACCTCTCCATAGTTTCCAGAAATCTATGTCTTTTAGGTCTCGGTACATTTTTTCGCCTTGCCCCGACGTCACATAGTATTTAACACATTCTTGTCAGAGCGAGAAACCTCTCGGCTTGCCCTCTAATCTCGTCCCTCAATCCCGTCGATAAGATTAATGGTTAGGGACGGCCATATACAGCCTTAAGCAGAATCTTCAGGAACAACACTTGGACTACAAATAGCTGTCCTCGCACATGAAATGTGATATCGGTTTAACACTCTAATTTGACAGCATAATGAATTGAATGGGCAGTTACATTTTAACACTTCCATGCCCATAGCTGAAAAGATCCATTAAACAATTTTGGTGCGGTTATAAAATTGATTTTGTAAATATCTTTAATTGAAAAATGAAAATTAAAATCTTTGAATTTGAAACTTCTTTTAGACAAGTATTAAGGTCCAATATTTAGGCTTAATAATGACTATCCAGACATAATTGGTGTTAGAATAATCAGTACCCGTGAAAGTTACCGACTAACACACCAGTTCCCTGGCAACATTTAAATGAACTTGGGATCTTTGGCAGTGTTGATTGACACAATCAGTGCTATATACTTAACCACTCGGCCATTGTGGCAGCCCTGCTCAGTTCTGATAAAGATACCCTTCAAATATTTACCAGGGAAAGTTGCAATCCACTGTCCAGTGTGTGTGCACATGGGAGCATGTGTTTTTGTGTGTTTGCTCGTTATTGCTGAATAGCATTAAGGTCTTTAGATTTTTCCCAAAGGTGAACGTTAACTAAGTTAAACATAATTAGACACTTGTCACGTGTGTAGTATACAGGACATGTGAGACCTCCCATAGCTCGTGTCATCTTCATGAATATTAAAAAGTGGGAAAATGTTTCAAAGTACCTTTTTCTTGTGCATTGATTGTGCAACATATTGGTCTGTGGCATATGTTGCTCTTCTGAATAAATTGGTTATTTAATATCTAAATGTTTTTTCTGTACTAACCTTCATCCATTATAAGAATTACTTTTTTTTACTTTTAGTGCAACAAACGGTTGTGTGCATGATTTTTATTGAACAATAATGCGTTTTCATGTTTAGTATCATCATCGTTTATTTCTTTCTGTTTTTCATTATTAATTAATGGCATTGTTTTAGTTGCTTATCTAATATCGTCCATGTATTCCTATTTTCCTTTGTGTTAGTTATTTTGTTATAGTTTTGTTTTATATAGTATATACTTTGTAGTTATCTACAGTCAATAAAGTATACTAGTAAGCTACATGCAGTCTACATGTTCCATCGACGTGTTTGTCTTAATTCCAGACTTGAACATGACAACACGACAAGTAAATAGAGACTAACAAAGAATCATGTCAAGCTTGAATTTCAAAACAGTGTAAGACATCTCTTGTGAAAATGGTACTTAATAACGTGTGGTTTTCTGAGAAGAAAATGCGAAGCTCTAAAGCGTCCCAAGACTGCCCAGTCCCATGTTTTTAAGGCCTGGGGGATGAAAGTTTTGGGAAATGCTTCATTTTGCTGGTAAAGGTAAAGGTATTCGGTTTATAGTCTTGTATCCACCGAAGCGCTCACACGACCTTCCTCCCCTAGCAGGCACTGTACACACGGAAACCATTTCAATCCCCCGGGGGATATTCCAGAGCAACTGGCAGCATATAGCGCACACGCTCTAAGCACTGCCTTATGTATACTAGGTACCCATCTTGCAGCTAGGTAGACTGAAGCAATATGGAATAAACTGTCTTGCCCAAAGACAGCCCAACGTGCCCCGGCCGGGAATTGAACCAATGACCCTCTGATTACTAGTCCAACACCTAACCAACTGAGCTACATTGGTATACAAAACTATTGGGAGTTGAAGAATTTTTCTTTGCTTAAAGTGTAAGTTCACCTTCAAAATTAAAAAAGATATGTTGTAGAGCTCAATGTCACCTTTCTCAGGACACCTTGATTATAATTGTACTCCGCAAATTGACTGAGATATTCAAGTTTGTATCTTGCAAAATGCAGCAAATTCACTGCCTCAGCTGGTTCATGGAGGCACCATCTTGGAGCTTATCAGAGACAGGAAGTGACATCACACTGCTACATGCAGGCTGGAGCTCTGGAGCTCTGCAGAACTGAATACACTAGCACATGCTCTTATAAGTATATGATTTGCAAAGAGGAAAGTGGTGTATCAGACAACAAACAGAGGCACTGTGTCTCAGTGTGTACCTGTCTATTCTAGAGGTATACCAGGTTCTGTTTGGCAAAACCAATGAGGGAAAGAGACCTGTAGTAAAAGGGTTATGGATGAGCTTTAGGGCTCAAGAAATTCTACCTGTTTATAAAATAGACTGGCATTTACTATTTCCTACAATGTTCAGACACTGTAATCTTGTGATGAAAGTTTTCAATTTGTAAGCTGTGAGTGTATTGTCAGCGTTAGCCTCTAAGGAATTGACTGCAATACACATTATTCTCAAAGGAATTTAATGTACTCTGGTATCCTAAGCTTTATACCCAGGAGATTAACTGCAATACACATCCTCTGGGCACAGCTACTACAAATTGCCGTCAGGCTAGCTACTGTTAGGAAACCACAAGCAAATGAATTACAATTATGAAACCAGAAAGCCAAGAAACCACCTACTAATTGTACTGTAATATTGGTATTTTAATACTAATTCATAATAGCTATTAACTTGATTACTCATTTACAACAGGTAAAGGTTTTTATTCATTTAAGCAGAGACATTCGTGGGGACAACATCTATTTGTGTGCCTCATTCTTAGTGGATTTACAGGCAGATATGGAAAACCTCCTTGGCATTCAACCATATGCATTTGAACCAGTTTATTCTGAAGATGAATTTGTTTCTGACTCTGGGGACAGTGACAGTGACCTAGAGGGAAACTCTGATTCGGAACGAGTACTAGTAGGAAATACAGACTGGTGTGGATGTGGAGTCTGTGTGTCTTTATCTGAGAAGGAATGTATCTGTTGCCATGAGTGGGATATTCTAGAGGAAAAACTGGAGGTTAAGATGTTGACTGTGTAACTGAACACATGGACTTTGACATTACCTGCCTCTCCTGGCATGAGTAAATTTGAAAGTCTTCAAAGTCCAACCAGTTCCTATATTATGGAGCCATCTAGCTATTAATTCTGATTTTTCTGGATATTTCTCTGGGTTAGAAATTATGTAGAATGTTTTACCAGCTCCTTTTCTAGAATCATTGTTGCATCCAAAAGCTTGACAATTCACCATCTTTGTGCTCAAGTTTCGAGCTGTCACCTGGAGCTTGCTTCTAAGCTCCTTCTCTTAGCTGTCATATCCCATTGACTGAGCCTCTGAGGATGTCCCAGCACTGCATCACACGCATCTAATTAGCATCACTAATTAGGGTCCCTCTACACAAACATGGCAGCCCCCATAAAGCTACCTTTAAAGGGTAATATCTCAGTTTATGTTCTGAGTACAATTGTAATCAAGGTGTCCTATGAAAGGTGAGATTGAGCTCTACAACATATCTTTTTTAATTTTGAAGGTGAACTTACACTTTAAATATCTAATAAAAAAAATATTCCAAAATATTCCATACAAACAATTGTGCCTGGTATAAATGAGGGATCAAATTTATTTGTGATTTGTTGAACCAATTGGAACAGATGGAAAGCAGAGAAGAGCTGATTACTAAATGGGGCAGTAGTTACAACTTCTTAGAATATGAACAATTGAGATTTAGATTTTAAAATTTAATGAGAAATCATATAGATGTTACAATGTTCATGCAACCATTTTCTTTCTAATTGAAGGTTCAAACGTTTCTTATAGGGCTGTGCACACTTCTATAAACGTATCAAAAAAAGCCAACGGATTCATACTTTTTCAAATTAAGGCAAAAATGAAGAAAGTCTTAATGATAGAATCAATTTCTATCAAGTGAAAACATGCTTTAGGCGCTGTAATAAGACAACAGAGTCTACTTATTTGGGGTATCTACAGTTAAATATTACACATTGGCAAAAATTGGCAAATCGGAATCTGAGTCCTGCCTCTACTGTAAAGAAATGGATACCCTAGTACATGCTTATTTTGTTCTCCTTCAATCATTCAACGCTGGGGTAATGTTAGAAAATGGGTGAGAAAACATGTTCAATCTCATTACAAAATGTGTGACAGGGATAAAGTGTTTGGCAATCACAAGTCATCCTTCATAATAAATGATATTATTCTTATTATAAAAAGATAATATACTTGCATAGTCAAACTAATAATGTAATTTTTTTGAAGATAAACTTAGATAGGAAGTTACAAATACGTAAGTGAAATAACAGAAGAATGAAACGAACAAGATACATGTAGAGCTGAACAGCATCAAAATGCAGTGCGGAAATACATATATACTTATAAAACACATATTAATGTGTAAAACTTGAGTGAAGCACTGACTGGTGAATTGCAGATGTAAATTGACATTAGGTTCCTTTTTTATTGAATATGAATATGATTTTATCTGTGAGTGTGGTAGTACTTAATTTTTACTCTGTAACTGGATTTACGATAAATGTTTACAAAACCATAGTAATTCAACTTGGGTATAAAGGGACACCAGGATCACAGATTGATGTGTTTACACATTGGAATGGGCACACATCCTTACTGAATTAAGTATTGACTTTTACTTGAAAGAAACTAATTGAGAAGACTACTGAGTCAGGCATAGATTTATAGGTTAAACTTTCTGAGATGAATACAAATTAACTCTTGATTAGTCAGGTGTAAGTGGTGCAGGAAACCGGAGTACCCAGCAAAAGCTATCACCTAACCCCAAGTCATTTGCAACATTCGCACAAGCCCCAGCTGAGATTCGAACCAGGTAGTGGTGAGAGACAGCCAGTAGTCAGTGTCAATGCCTTTGACACCTAAGCCATTAGGACAGGCCCGGGCAACGGTAGATTATAATCCCAAAGTTAAGTTCAGTTATGTAAGGCCCTACGTTTACCATTCAGAAAGTTGACACATTCAAGCAGACCAGCCATATTCTTTTAATTGTGAGAGCACAGTCTGGATCAAAACATGGAAAAGGTTTTCAAACAAGTCACTATCTAAAAGAGGTATTTGAAGTATAATTGAATTTTGCAGCAAAATTGATATGTCATTGGTTAGGAATAGCACATAGGCCAGTTTTCGTAGGGTACTGAAGTGCTACATAACTTACAACTTGCTAGTCACGATTCAAACAAGTATAATTGAGAGAGTGACGATAATGGAAATTCGAATTCTACAGATGGATAATTTCATGCCAACTCATTCACTTTTTCCCAGGCCCATCTCTAATTTTGATAAAATTTAGTAGACTTGTTGACCCTTCAGAGAGACTAACAATCATCGCGTTTCAGCTCATTATCATCATTATGGATGTAGCTACAGCACTTCAAAGATTTCTGACAGTTTTCAAAATTTTCGACTTTGGGACACAAAATATGCATTACAGTGCTGACATTTAATTCCTGCACTAAATGCCTGGGAATTCCGGGCATACTACACGACCGTACGACCGATTGACACCCAGTTTCATGGACATGGATGCTTGGATTACCTTCAAATTAAACGTAGATTATATAAGCAAGCTACGTTAAGGTCATTGATGTGCTTGGATCATTTTTTGACATGTTATCCATGGGTTTTGTACAACCAGGCACTGGCAGACGTCCGGTCGACTGGTGCAGGAACTAAATGTCTGTACTGCAACTCGAGAAGTAACCAACTGATTTTTAAAAATCTTATCCAACGATATGCTACTTGATGACCTTCTGAGAGATTTGACGTTTCAAGGACATTTTCTGAGACCTTGACCTTTGACCAACATTTTCTGAAAAACCACGCCTTCAATTTTTCTGAATTATCGGGAGAAGGTGTTCAGTGATGTAGGTAAGAGGCATGAGAAGTTGGTTTTGGATAATTGGATACCTCTTTTTAAAAAGCATGAAATAATGTTTGGTGGAAGGGTGTGTCATACGAAAACAGACATTTTGATTTCATAATGTACTTTGCATGGCATACTTATAAAGTAATGATAACATGATTGCAGTAATGAATTGTAACAGGAACTTTGTGAATAAAATGTAGCAGAGGCATTTTCTCATACATTGCCTCTTGCTTACGTTGGTAGCTTTTAAAAACAAATTGAATTTGATCCTCTGTCCCAACATTCATTAAAAATGTGGGCATCTCACTTAAACCCACTTTTAAGATCCTTCTACATGTACACTAAATTTCACAAAATATATTGAGAAATATATTCAGCGATTTTTTCTGGTCACTATTATGAATAGGTTACCGTCATATGAATAATGGAAAATGATCCGAACGTATAAGAAAAATACTGATAGATGACTGCAAAACATAAAATGCGAGAGAGAGTAGAAGATAGGGTGTCGTTAATCTTACCTGGACCCTTTTAAAGTATGTGAGCCTTCATCATTCCTAACATTTAATAACATTGAACCCATCCCCTCGTCACTTCCCACGCTTACACTGTGACCTGATGTCATCAGTCATGTGGGGGTGCAACACGTAGGAAGATAACCTACTATCTATCACTATCATATGCAGTGTCCTTGTGATCTATCTGAAAATCTATTCCATTAGTATTGCCATTACTTCAACTTTAGTCACACGCAATGCTGTATTCTTCAATGTTTTATCCAGTTGACAGTTGACTGTGAGTTGGTGAGGTTTTGGAGTCTACGCACGTACTAACTTGTTAGATTTAACCTTGATGTGTCATGAATGTTTTGAAGGTCGTATTACAATCCCGTGTAGATATAAAAGAATATGCTATGTGTGGAAAGAACGATATGAAAAAATCCAGGTAGCGGTGGTCACTGATCCATGAACCGCTTCATCATTAACCTATTTATGCTAAGAATTTCAGCGTTTGGATAGAAGATAGTTTTGACGTTATCTTTCAAATAAAGCTTCATTTCACAAATCATTTGAATGAGAGTTGTTATCTATATTTTGATAAATGTTTTTCCTCCAAACTCTTTTCGAAAGAAAACGCGTCTATAACTTAATATGCTTACTTTCTAGTGATTATACCAGCACTTTTAATCTGGGGTAAATAGTTATCTGCCCTAATGGCTTTGAAATCGACT
>OZ012693.1:27703716-27718716 GCA_963942565.1 Maea johnstoni | reverse complement strand
AGAGAGAGAGAGAGAGAGAGAGAGAGAGAGAGAGAGAGAGAGAGAGAGAGAGAGAGAGAGAGAGAGAGAGAGAGAGAGAGAGAGAGAGAGAGAGAGAGTTGTGTGTGTACAAAAAGACAATGACTTACGCGCGCTTTTTGACAAAGGACAAATACAATAGAGGAAAGAGAAATTCACAGAACCAATATTTCGCGACGATGAGTTTCATATTTTATTGCAAACTACAGTATTTTTTATTGAAACTGTACTTGGCAAGAGTATTGACCGATTCAAAACCAAAGCAATTCACTGATATGAATATAATGTTGATGAAAGAGTGATCTATGATCGCCTACCTTATCACTTTTAAATCCGGCTCTCCTTAATTTGTCCCCAGAATGTTAGTCAGCAGCAGCAGTCCCAGGAACAGCGGTAGCAGCACCTGTTGAGGCAGTGCGAACAGCCTCTCTTATTTCCACCACTGCTACTGCCCTTAATCATTCACTGCGGACTTGATCTCTGTGACGTCACGGCCAAGGAGACATCGAGCCACTTAAGGAGCGGGCTACTGGACCATTGCACACCGCCACCCCTCCCACCGACCCCTTAAATGGGGAAGTAAACCTGGGGGGTTTCACCGTGGCACTGTCGCATGGGTTTGTGACAGATACTCCACGATGTGCGATCCCTGTCAACTCAGAGCATGTTATCGACTTATTTATGTTCATGAGGTTATTCAGTGGTCAGTTTCCTTAATCGGATTTATGGAGCCCGACGATTTACTCCATGCATGCCTTAATGATATTTCTAATTCATATTGTATTTTATACAGCTTAACATTAATGCGAACTCAAGCATACTGCCTTTTGATACAATACCGTCAAACCTGGTGACAAATGTTTGAACCAAATGTCTCACACCAGTCAGAAATTCGCTGTGCTCTAGGACAGATTATCTCTTTGCCAGGATTCGTGTAAGTTGGACACCCTTGTAGATAGATTGGTACGGTTTTATGGCATGGAATGTGCACCACTTGAGTTATGTACATAGGCATCTTTACTAACCGTGACATTTACATCAAACAGGATATCGGCCAAAAACAATGAAAATTACAATTTACACAAGAAATATCTAAGACCTAAACAAACTGAAAAAATATGTCTTAATTCAAATCAGATCTATGTTCTAGTCCTTTATACTATTGCCATCGTCCATTGCATAAAGTATCAATCTATTATCACTAAGTTCTACATAAACAAATACCTATCTGAGAATTCTTTTATATATGCTTACTACTAATATCGCTTTTCCCATAATACATCAGAACTTGGCCAACAATGTTAACGGAGATTAAATTCAACCTAACTGTGATGGGGATCTGGATTTGGAATTTTTGAGAAAATGAGATATTCTCCTCTGATATATAAATGTGCCAAATTTTGAACTAATCTATTTATATTTGATAAGCAAAATATGTGTTTAAGAAGCCTTATTTTGAAGAAATAACATTTTGTATCATGGTAGGAAGTTTTCGACTGCTGTGTAAACATAGTTTGATATGTTAGTAAACATCACCGTGTAAAATATGCCATAGTTATACTATTAATTGATAAATGTATTTTGTTTCGATAACATGAAATATCTTTTAACATTATACAAATATGCCATGCCAGTGGGGGTAACATGATGGAATGTTTCCCCGAGGGAGGGTGGTTTTCCCGAGGGCGGAGCCCGAGGGAAAACCATCCTCCCGAGGGGAAACATTCCATCATGTTACCCCCACTGTCATGGCATATTTGTTTTATTATACTGAACAAACCCCATTTGTAATTTAAACAAAGCAAGGTCACAGATGACTGGTGATTCACACGTTCCCCGCTAGGTGTCGCTAGTGGCAACGGGCAACATGAAGCCCTCACTGATGGCATCAGGCAACATGATGATTGTTCACTGTTAAGTCAGCCAATCACGGCTTACGATCTTCAAGTGAGGTATAATAAGATCTGTTAGGTATAGCTTCCATGTGTTCACATGTTCAGAAAATAAGCTTTTCTAGACAAAAAGCATTTATTCACTATTATGTCAAGCATGTTAACTATGAAAATACCTTTAAAAATCTAACATCAAATATCACAGTTACCAAACACTTATATTTTCCTGTTAATCCTTTATTCTTCATAGTTGAACACATAGAGTTAGAGTGCACATAATATATATATAATGTAAAGAATATATTCAATAAAACTAATGACGAAAATCCTTATATTATCTGATATTGTGTGTGTTATCTTCAGATTGATAGCCTAGACTGTTGGTCTGAGGAAATGGGTGTAGGCATTAATATATATGTGCAAAAATATCGAAATAACCATATGTTTATATTTTATCACTATTAGCCACCTCCAATGCCCACGCACCGCTGCCACTGACTGCTAGATGTATCTCACCACTGTCTGGGTTCGAACCCCACCTGGGGCATGTGAGAAAATAGCCAGTGACGGGGTTAGGCGGTGACTTTCGCCATTTACTCCGGTTTCCCCCACCAATTCCAGCTGGCTTGTCATGACTTAGCGGCAATATGGCAGAAAAAGTGACGAAACTGAATTTAAAAATAAAATCCACGCACCACAGCTCTGAATGAATGCGGACTTACTTATTGAGTTGCCGTTGACACTGTTGAAAATCTTGAAAGCCCAATTCAAAAGACTTGCATCTAGGGTATGTAGGCATCTAGGCCAAATGTGCCCCTGACTTTACCTAAACGGTTAAGGGTATATTTGGTGCATAGAAATATAGGTGTCCGAATTTGCCTAAGACTTGTTCTTGAACTAATATGTTCATTACTGTATTGTATGCTTTATTGAATGCACATATACTGTACGAAATCATGTTAGATCATTTTTAACAGTAAACTAGCAGTAATTAGATACGCATATAATGGTTAACAGTATTATAACGAGTGAAGAGCAAAAACAAGTTTGTGACTCCATAAGATTCAGTCTATTTGAGAGTTCGATTTATAACATTAAAATCACAAAACGGGCTTAGATCCTACACTTTCGGGCAACTCGAGATGGCTGAACGCATGATTGAACAGGACATTAACTTCTAGTGCTAACACATCCAAACAAGCGCCAAGCTCGAGAGTTTGAGGGACAGTGATACTATCCGAGTCATTCTTCTGACAGAAACTAATATTCTCGAAGTGTAATGACATTAATAATGCATTGCATAAAAAGCAACTAGATAGATATATTGCACTGAAATGTAAACAAAGACGAAAACAAATTGAACATCAATAATCCATAATTACAGCATACACAATCATACAGACATACAGTTAACAGTCTATAACTACAAAAATCATCTTCAATGGAGTCCCACTTTTTATGGAGGCTTTGTTTGTCCAATAGAAATCTGGCTGGTAAATTTTCTTTAATCATCTAAGTATAAAGCTTGCGTCTTACTTGCGCTAATGCAAGGGTGCCACCAATATAAAAGGTAAAAGGTACACATACAGGTGTTGACATACACACTTTTAGTCTTGTATCCACCGAAGTGCTCACAGGACCTTCCTCTCCTAGCAGGCCTGTACACATGGACACCATTTCAATCCTCCGAGGGATATTCCAGAGAGGCTGGCAGCCTTTAGCGCACAAGCTCTAAGCACTGCCTTATTTATGCTAAGTACTCATTTTGCAGCTGGGTAGACTGAAGCAATATAGTATAGACTGACTGTGTGGGAATGAAGTATATGTTATCTAGATCTATAGCAATACATTCTATGTCTTAGATTAGCACTACCTTACAGTGGCATCCAGGAATACTAGCATGTTGCACGTGGGTGACATGTAAAAGACTCGAGCGGAAAATTCAAGGAATGCATGCTTCCCCTATGGTAGTAAAAACATAAAAACATACACTCTTTTTTAATAACAGCACTCAGACTAAATACATAGCGGGGGAGATATTGGCAAATCGGTCTTCACTGCAAATGTCATATCCCCCAAGTGGAATATCATAATTCTGAAACGTGCTAAATTGAGTATAACACATAGGATCGTATTTTAAGGAAGTGACACAAATCACGTGTTATGGAGCTGACCGGAAATCATTTTTTGTAAAAAGGTGTACCGTTTTGCCTGGAACTGCTTAATGTATAAAAAGCTGGAAGAAGATTGCTGGTGGTTGTGCTGATCTTATGTTGCAATGATGGTCACCGTATATACATAATTGTATAATGGCTCCTTCAAGTGGCGATATCACGAACTTATAAAACATAACAAGACCTCAGATACAAGTCCTAGAGTATGTGTCAGTAACACATTATGGTATGTTAGATGATCAAGGATGTATGTTTCATTGACTCTGTTTTCCATATAAATTGATACATTTATCTAAATATACAAATATATATATATATATATATATGTTTATTGACTGTAATATCTCTATTACAAAAGCATATTCTATATTAATAGTACACAATAAAGTACAAATACAAATAAAGATTTATGTACAAATACAAATAAAGATTTAATATAACCTACTTAAACTCTGATGTTTTGAGATTAATGGAAGAAACAGCATTTTTTTAAAAGGGGTTATTCTGTTCGCATTAAGTGATGTGGATACCAAATACCTTGGCGTGTACAGAGGAAAAAAACCCAAAGTTGGATACATTATACCACTGAATGTCTAACTTAAAGCTAAGGTACCCTTTCTTAAGGGGATGTATTTACTCAGAAAATATCAAAGATCTTTTGAGTTTGCAAAATAGAAAAAGAATTTTCATTTACCAAGGGATATTATGCATTTATACTCTGATATAGAAAGAGAATATCTGACTTAATTAACCCTTTGTAGATATGTCTGAAAGCTAACATTCTGAGTTAAAGCGGGCTGTGTTCTAAAGGATCTGCGTGTTATTACCAGGGCATGCCTCTAGCTAGGCAACAAGGTAATAATATACACATAAATCTATTAAATACTACAAAGGTTTTGATGCAGGGCATCAGCATCTCGAGAAAGTCAGATACTCCTAACCTATACCGTCTCTATTTTTTAAAACCAGTAAATACATCTGGTGGACACTCATAGCCACTATCCTATGAAAGAGGAGCATCATCTCATGGTCTGCATTTTCTGGTATTTTCCCTAATAATATAGGGAGATTATTACCAGAAGATAGGAGAATTGTTGTACCATAGTATTTCTCTAGAACTCCTATTTCTTTAAGCATTTTTTCTCGTTTTTCATTGAGAGATGGGCAGTGCATGAGAAGATGCTCCACATTCTCTATGGCAAAATTATTACACATGTTGCAGTACGGACGATTAACACTATCATTCTTATACATATAGCTGTCACTCTTAGACATGGTCTCACATGGATGCATCATTTCAGGGAAACGATCTCCAAGTTGCCACCAAACTAGTGGTTTTACAGTGTCCATAATTGTTTTGAGATGTGCAGTTACATTGAAAAATTGTGTTCTATAGTACCAATCTTGGTTATCTATTTCCCATGCCTTATTCCATACAATGCCGCGCCACTGATTTTTGCTAAATATCCTAATGCTGTTGAGCATCTGCCCTACTAAATCATATAGCCCAAAATTATCGGCTGTCCTGAGTATATCAAAAGTGACACTTTGCAATCTATTCACTGTACATACTTCTTTGTTGTCATTAAAATATTAAATCTTGCCATAAAAATACGTTTATACATTGAATTGTTGTCAAGTATGGCTATTGTCCTAATAAAAAGTAGCTTCTTTATATATACAAACATTTCCAGTCTTATCCAGCCTAAGCCTATGTAACTTGTTACCCTAGGAGAGTTCTGCGCAAAGCGCTGTATCCTACGACCTGCATAAGTTTGAAATCTTCTAGTAATTTTACATCTTCGTCATTCAGGATCCATAATTCGCATGCGAAAGTAATAATGGGTACTAATAGGGACCAAAAAATCATACCACATGCGTTTATAGACAAACCGCCTGGTTTTAGACCTAAACCTGTGGCTGCGTTTAGTGCCTTTCTCCCCTTCCCTATTTTCTCGGTGATGCGTTCTTTGTTTTGCCACATACAGTTATTCTTAAGACCCTAATGGTCATAGCTTTGTTTCTTTAATTGGATCATTACCCATTATACATTCTATACTTAGAGTTAATTCTATTTTCCTTTCCGCTTTCGCCAAAGAGAAGGATGGCGCTCTTCTTTGGATTAAGCGATATCTCCATGTACAACTATGCTCGTATACTATTTTTAGTACCTGATCAGTTTTGTTCTTACTGGTACTGGCAGATGCAACATCATCTGCATACCCTAACGGAGAGATACCTAAACCATATATAACGCTGCACAATCCACTTTCTTCAAGATCGGTTAGAAGCGAATTAATGAATGCTAAATACTTGATTAATGATAAATACCCCCCTTGGTGTATACCGCACCGCAGGGGGTACCATTGTGACATTTTGTTCTGGACTCTGGCTTTACATTGAAAATCTGTGTAGGAGTTATAGAATAGACGCCAGGTTTTGCCGTAAATGCCTATTTCGCAGAGTCTATAAAATAGTCCCCCAATCCAGACCCCGTCAAAATCTTTCGACACATCTAGATACGTGGCGAAAACTTTTGAGTGGGTCTCTAATAATGTGGAGATTGACTCTTGGAGTACATATGCCGAGTGCACGCAAGATATGCCCTTCCGACATGCACCCTGCAAGCGTGATATAGCTTCAGAGTCGCACCACCATTCCTCCATTCTTTTCCACATAACTAGCTCGAAGAGCTTATTAAATATACTTAACAGGGTTATCCCACGGTAATTGTTTACCTCGAGAGTGGACGTGTTTTTTCCTTTGTAGAGGGGGATTTGAACCCCTCTTCTGATTTTTATTGGTCTATACTCAGTCTCTAGGATCCAGTTGAATAGGACAGTTATTATTTGGACCATTTTATCACCGGCATTCTGTAAATGCTCCTTAGTTATCCCGTCAATGCTCGGGGCTTTACCTGAGTTTAATAAACTTATCCCTTTTCTTACTTCCTCGGTTACAATTTTGTCCCTTGAGAATTCGTCCACGTCTGTGTACGAAGCTAATTCCTCTAACTTCCTGTTAACCCTTTCAAAATGTTGTTGATCGAAAGTATTGGACTCCATTGGGGTCCCCAGGGATGCGAAGTGATCTCTCCATACCCGTAATATGTCATCTACATTATGGACGACTTTTCCAGATGGATCTTTTATAGAAGGGGTCTTAACGCGTGGGCCATCTCTTTCCCTCTTTAACATTTTCCAGAAAACAGTTTGGTCTACTTCAGCACTGCGGACGGCTCCGCTGATTTTCTGTTCGTCATATTCTCTGAAAATTTGCTTAATCCTCTTTCTGAAAGTTTTCTTTGCATCCCTATTAGCTATAGTCAGAGGATTGGTAACGTCCCTGGGCCTTCCAGCAGCGACCCATTCTCTAAAAGCATGTACTTTAGTCTGTTTAAGAGTATCTAACTCGGGACACCAATAATACAGCAATCTGGATAACGAAGTAAAGAACAAAAGAAGAGTCTCTGTTTTTCTACAAAGATGAGACTTCTCTATGCATCTCATTCTTTATATTTTCCATAATCTTTTGTTTATTATATAATTTTTGATGTATTTTGTAAACTCGCGTTCTCGAATGTGGTCAATGAATAGTATAATTACAATCACATATGATAAAGTTTAAGTGGTTATAAAGTATTAGCGATAATAGGTACTTAGTATATAGAAATTGTCAAAAGATAAATATAAATGAGTACGATATCTGCTGTGAAACTGGGAGGCGATCCAAGATTTCAGTGTAGGGGTTTGCTTTAACAGAAAGCTTGATGTACCGTATTGGGTTTAAGAAAAATAGATTTTCACAATTCATAGAAAGAAAATCAACATTGTTGATTGTAAAGGCGGTTGTGTAAACACCTCGCTCGCACTTCCTCTGTCTCGGCAAGTGTAATCGGAATTCACGTTTTGTTTGTTTTTAAGAACTTTGGATTATCCAAGTTCGTTTATATCCATATAACTTATTGAATATACAATGTATATGTTTACAATATCTCCCTTTATGACAGTTTTTCATTGCCATTGTCTAATAATGAGAAACTAAAGCAATGCAGTTGGTTTTGACCTTTAGTTAGCCATTCACTTTTCCCATATAAATTGCCTTTCTTCCAGGTGCCGGCTGGTGTATTTTGAAAAAGGATTAATGTAACCAGGTGTCTAAATCTCTTCCCTACACGGAGATTAGCGGTATTGCTCACGCTACGTACAGCACGGATTGCGACATTTCAGGATAACAGATAAACGTGGTTTCGTGACCTTTGCCATTTCCTTAGAAAGGGTGTCGACAAGCAATGGTTCCATAATGTATGTTTATCGATTGCATGCAATGTACATTTACAATGGATTAATTGCAAAACACCAACCTTTAACCTGTCTACAGCTAGCGATACAGTAACAAAAGAGCAAACTTCAACCCGTTCATGATCAAGAGTTCCTGATAAAATTGTTATTTGGATTTTTGACACTTTTGACATTTCCTAATGGAAACTAAGAATACTTTTACGAAATATTTCAAGTAGGGTGTTGGTAGTATTGTGATTAACATTTCCCCTTCAAATATTTTTTTAACTATGCTTTGGTCGGTTTCACCAAAATTGTCAGACTGTCTCTGGTCCGCGAGCATCTTTGGGTTATGACGATAGGAGAAGAATAGTTTAATTTATCAGCATTCCTTGGATTGATAACACACACTTTTTTCATAGAATATTTTGATAAAAGACAGCGCCTGTCTAATCTTTGAAAAGTCTCTAGTCAAGGTGAATTGAGTTTGCACCATTGCTCAACATTGCTTAGGGCACGTCTAGTTGATTATCTGTTTCCCATGTCCAAGGTACTGAAAATTAGGGTCGGTCGGTCGGGTAAAAAAAAAAAAAGGAAAAAAAAAAAAAAAAGGCAGAAGTACCTATAATAGGGTATCAAATTTTTTTATTTGTGACAGAAATGCTGCCAATGCCATGGCAAGAAGTACAAATATGTGTACATGATGTTCATGAGACACATCTCCCTCTGTATTATTCTTCAGCTTGTTCATACAGAATATTGTGCAGATTTGAAAAATGTTGAATTCGCAGGCTCCATTATAAATAAACGATGTCAAAATCTCAGTTTTTTGTACCCTGAAATGATGGTACTTTCAAAATCTTTTTTTTATTTATTTCATTCAAAATGCAGTTCTCAGAAGAAAAAAAGCTCCTCTGGACAGGGTCGGTCGGAAAGTTTAAAAAAAAAAATTTTTTTTTTTTTTAGGGTCGGGCCCAAAAATAGGGTCGGTCGGTCGGGACATGGGAAACAGATAATCAACTAGACGTGCCCTTAGCTAGTTTCCGGGATTGCAATGTGTGCACGTATTTTCTATTACCCAGCTGTGTAGCTCATTATAGGTTTCACATGTTTCCGCCTTGCCTAATAACATGAATCTCGCGGCTCTGGCGTTTTAATTAAGTTCTTGCTATGACCGTATTGCTGTGACACAGCAGGTGTTTTCTCCTGGTGGACGTTTGACAAACTAACGTCGTATTGGATAGTTTGTGAATTACGCAAAAGAGGGCGCCATAAACGTGTCCAATGTGTTCTGTGCACGTTAATACTATAACTAGCAGACCCCCGTGCACAGCACGGGTTTGGATTCTAAGCCATATTCAGTGAAGCTCAAAAAAACTGCCTTAACCACTCAAAAAAATAGAACCCTTACAGAACCATAGACGTCGCTCTTGTTTGTTTTTTAACTCATGTATAGATTCCCCAACCCCTGCACCAACTAATCAAGATACTGAAACACCACCTAAATGATAATAATAAGAGAGAGAGAGAGAGGGTGCGACAACTTTTTTTAAAAGAAAGGGAGAGAAGATCCCCATAGGGGACAGGGCTCAACAGTACCCTGCCAACCCAAGTAGTCCGGCAGGGCAAGTTGGACATGGGCCACCCATGATCAGAAAGTCCTGCCAGGCGTTAAGTTTGCCAAGCCAATTTGATAGAACTCATGTTTAAATTCCCCAAACCCCTGCCCCCACTAATCAAGATATTGTGACACCCAGGATCTGACACTTAGATTTTAGGCTTGGGGCCCGAAAAGCTATTTTAATCAATTTAGTGGTCAAAAACAGCATTTCTGTATTATAATACTATACATACTATTTTGGGCCCCTAGTCTAAAGAATCTAGGGGCCCACAGCAAAAGCTAGGGGCATATGCCCCTGGGAAAGACGAACCCTGGACATCACATACATAATGAGAGAGAGAGAGAGAGAGAGAGAGGGGGCAGTAGGGTGACAGGGGGCAGTTAATAAAGGGGCAGTAGGGTGACAGGGGGCAGTTAATAAAGGGGCAGTAGGGTGACAGGGGGGCAGTTAATAAAGGGGCAGTAGGGTGACAGGGGGGCAGTTAATAAAGGGGCAGTAGGGTGACAGGGGGGCAGTTAATAAAGGGGCAGTAGGGTGACAGGGGGGCAGTTAATAAAGGGGCAGTAGGGTGACAGGGGGGCAGTTAATAAAGGGGCAGTAGGGTGACAGGGGGGCAGTTAATAAAGGGGCAGTAGGGTGACGGGGGGGGCAGTTAATAAAGGGGCAGTAGGGTGACGGGGGGGCAGTTAATAAAGGGGCAGTAGGGTGACAGGGGGCAGTTAATAAAGGGGCAGTAGGGTGACAGGGGGGCAGTTAATAAAGGGGCAGTAGGGTGACAGGGGGGGGCAGTTAATAAAGGGGCAGTAGGGTGACAGGGGGGCAGTTAATAAAGGGGCAGTAGGGTGACAGGGGGGCAGTTAATAAAGGGGCAGTAGGGTGACAGGGGGGCAGTTAATAAAGGGGCAGTAGGGTGACAGGGGGGCAGTTAATAAAGGGGCAGTAGGGTGACAGGGGGCAGTTAATAAAGGGGCAGTAGGGTGACAGGGGGCAGTTAATAAAGGGGCAGTAGGGTGACAGGGGGCAGTTAATAAAGGGGCAGTAGGGTGACAGGGGGGGCAGTTAATAAAGGGGCAGTAGGGTGACAGGGGGGCAGTTAATAAAGGGGCAGTAGGGGGGCAGTTAATAAAGGGGCAGTAGGGTGACAGGGGGGCAGTTAATAAAGGGGCAGTTGGGTGACAGGGGGGCAGTTAATAAAGGGGCAGTAGGGTGACAGGGGGGCAGTTAATAAAGGGGCAGTAGGGTGACAGGGGGGCAGTTAATAAAGGGGCAGTAGGGTGACAGGGGGGCAGTCAATGAGGGAGTTAATTTCAACACCACAGCCCTGAGTACACATGCACTAATTCTCCCTATCAACCTATAGTGCTGTATGATGTAGAGTTTTTTGCAACATTGTATACTTTTATAGACAGAGTTGAAAGAGGGGGAGAGCAACATTGTATAATTTCATAGATACAGTTGTACAACATTGTATGAAATACATTGTATCATATCGGGTGGCTGCAGACATATGTCATTGATGTGACCTGGACTGGCTGCAGACACTTTTTCATTGCCATTGGCAACCGGCTATTTTTCAAGATAATAAGTTAAGTAAACACAATTTCGAAAAAACAAAAGTGAATGCATTAATCGGAAACAACTACCAATTGATCCATGGCAGCAGTGTAGCCCGGCAGGGCATATCCCACGAGAAATCCCCCAACAACGAACCTGCCAAGTGAGTATTAAAATATAGATTACTGAATCATAGAAGTTCTATGATAAAGTCAGCTGATTATGACAACTGATGTTACTCCGACGAAAGTTTGCGTAGTCATTAATTGTGGAACCCGATCGTTACAATCGTATTGCTGGCATAAAACAGTAACTACAAGTTAAAGTTGAGTCCATTTATCTCTGAAATCCAGTGATATGGTATCACAATCACTTAACATGATTTCGTTTTTCTCCATTTTTACGTATTTTACTATTAAAACATACAGGGTTTGACGATGTATGCATTCCAGTTTTGAACCCCCATGACATATCAACGGAAGTTTTGAACTGGTCAAAACTTCCGCGCCAATTCATAATGGACGGTGGCAAAAATTTCGAGAACCGTGACGCTACCACCGCTTTGCCACGAAAAAGTGAAGTCTTCCATCCTCAACCGTACTTACACTTTATACTTAGTTACAGTACAGACATTTAATTCCTGCACCGGTCGATCATGTATAACATGTCAAAAAATGAGCCAAAACATCCATGACCCACGAAGCTTGCGACTCAAAGCTACGTTCATTTGTGAAGTGATTCATGCATCCATGCCCAGGAAACTGGGTGGCAATCGGGCGTGCGGTCGTGTATCATGCCCGGGCTGCCCACACAAATTTGGTGCAGAAGTAAAATGTCGGCACTGTAGCTATACCGCCCAAAACGGTTGTACAGCCATCCTCATATTGCGGCTAATTGTAATCGTGAAGCTGGTTGAAATGGTCTAACTTGTCCTCATCCGGTGCTTACACACCACTATAAACTTCACTTATCATAGCAAGTTTGAGAAATATATGTAGGGTGAGTGTTAAGCACACGAGGAACAACAACTTTCAATGAAGTATTTCTCAAAATATTGCTTTATTATTAAGATATTCAGATATGTGTCCGACCATAAGTGCATTCTAGATTTTGGTGGGTTAAATAGATAACCCATGGAGAATCACCTCACCCCTTTGTTTCTACAAGTCCACCTTTTTCTGTTTTTAGAAAGATTTATTCCCAAAAATCAATGCAAGAGGGAGATAGATAAAAAAAATTAAAAGGTGAAAAGCAACGTTTACAAGCTTAAACATATTTTCTTATTGTCAGATACCCATGTATACGTTCTGTAGGGTATAAATACAAGCATCCTTTCATATGATTGGATGGTTTACACCAGATATCTAAGTATGCCATGTGTTAAAACATTTGAAAACCTACAGACTCAATCAATATACAAATATAGCTTTTCAATGAGAGGCCCAAAATCAACGAGGGACTTTTCCTAAAACAGAAAGAAGTAGCATAATCGTGAGGAGAACATGGTAGTGTAATTTAGGGAGCTGAAGGAAAATATGAAATAAATAACCCTCACAAACCATTTCCTGCGTAGGGGACTCGCCCTATGTGAGGGGACTCACCATTATAGAGAGGTAAATCTATCTCATTGGTTTTACGCAAAACTATTGAAAGTTACCTTACAAATAAAACAACCTATTGAATTCAAAGGGTGGTTCGTCGAAGACATTGGGTCCTCTATATCCCGCGCATGCGTACATACTCAGAAGCAGAACAAGAGCGTGAACATCGACTACACAAAGTAGCGTTTTTCGCTTCAGATTTCTACAATAGATGGCGCAGTTTGCACATGTATGTTTTGTTACTCGCTCTGCCAAGAAGACGTGCATGTACCCATGGTGTTTAATGTCCATGCTATGCTTCCCTTTGACCAACTAGGTCCTTATAAATGATAAATCCCCAGTTCGCTTGGTTAGAGAAGAAAGGTTTTGAAAAAAATGCCAGCATGGGACACTCCAACCGGGTCATTTAGTATCTATAACAGTATCACTTCATGAAATTATATTCACCAGATTTGATGAGCAGTGATACATCTTTGAATAGTCAGAGGCGCTGTGTTGTCTACCCTGTCGAAATGCAATGAGTCAAGCCATACTTATACAATAGATTAGCTTCTGTGTACAAGTATATTGAATAAGGATTGAATACTTATTGGATAAATGCGTTGCAAGTATGAATGTATGTATGTATTTATGTATGTATGTATGTATATATGTATGTATGAATGTATGTGTGTATGTACGGATGGATGTATGGATGTGTGTGTCTGTGTGTGTGTGTGTGTGTGTGTGTGTGTGTGTGTGTGTGTGTGCGTGCATGCGTGAATATATGAAAGTATGTTTATTGACTGGATTTTGTCAATTACAAAACCATACGTGTTTCCCCACAATATAAAACAACTTTTAGAAAAATGCAAATGCAAATTATAAACAGAACATGCATACCGTTTTTAAAATGGGATATCAGTTGCTTTTGGAGTACTTTTTTAGTTTACAAAGACTTTATGTTATGTCCTCTCAAAGTTTTCCCATACGAAAACTGTAAAATGATTAACCAATTCATGAAAGAGATCAGCTTGAAAGGAATCAACTACATCGTTTAGACAGCGGTCTGCCGTGGTACATTTGACTGTAGAAGGTTGTAGATGTAAAAGATGTACGATATCCTGAACTCTTTCTGTACCCGCTGTAGAGTTAATCAGTTTACTCGACTGTTACGCAGAGCGTATAACAGATTGCATGTGTAGAGAAACGCAAACACGAGGAATCAGTGACGTAAAAATACAGCAGACGATTTCTGCTCAGTGACCTGCGTACAGGAAGCCGGCACCTTCCGTCAAAATAACTTGGTGAAAGAAAAGACACACGGCTCACAGTCTTGGCTTGGCACTGTATCTTAACTGAATTAGCGTTTTTAAAAGCCATGGTGGACGATACGATTACAGGTACCGAAAATGGTACAGAAACGGCGGGAAAACCCGACGGATCGAAGAATATTTTACCTGGTCAGGTGGAAAGGATTACCTCAGAGGAACGTCTAGCTATGAAAAGGTAAGCTGAATATAACCGAAACTGCATTAAATATTATATTGAAAATAATTAGAAACATATAAGTAAAGGCGGTAAGGTCGTTTGAACCAATATGTATACTGTGATAAAAAAGGAATACAGTGAAACCTTTAGAGATGTAAACACATTGTAATTGGACAAAAGTGTTCATATTAGAGGGTGTTCACATCCAAGGGGTATTTTCTCAGTGTTAAAGGTACGACGGGACAGGGGAGATTGTTTTCACAATAATAAGGGTTTTAAATTCAAATACCGTAGCTCTTTACAGTGAGAGGTTTCTCAAACGTTGGGGAGTGCCCCAATAGCAAAGTGGTTATGACAAATTGGCTTTTGCTGTCTATTACTACTACACG
>OZ012693.1:27676216-27698716 GCA_963942565.1 Maea johnstoni | reverse complement strand
CCAGACGACATTTTTAGACAAATCTTAAGCATGAATGGGTTAACTAGTATCAGACTTCTAAGTGTCGGGCCGGATCACACAGTTGGCTAGAGAGGCGCCCTGGGGTGATTGGAGTTAACTCATTAATGCCCAGAGCGACCAAAGGCAGCCTGACAATTCTGGCGAAATCTTGCAGCCAAAAGCAAACTTGGGGAATCATTTGAAGGAGAAATGCTATCCAGAACATTACCGACAACTCTCCTTCAAATAGTTTTTCAAATCGTTCTTACTTCAATAGTTATTTCTAGAAGTGTCATAGATCCAGACGACAATTTCCAGATGGAACTCATGAATGGGTTAAGCAGAGCCATCGGGTGCAACGCCCATTCCTGTTTTGGCAACGCTAATAAGGACACTACATTATGCCACTAAAGTTATTACGGTGTCTCGCAAGATCATACCTTTGCTTACGTAGGTAAGTACAGAAACCCTCTATCCTGGCCGCCTATACGATTTGCAACTTGTCCGCATTTATTTAGTGGGTTATCCGTCTCAGAGGGACTGCATTTAGTAGGAGATATATGTTCATGAGAAGGGGTGAGATTTCCAATCAGGTTTGACCACTCCCAGAGGGTCATTGTTACCGTTTAACGTTACATGCTCTTACAGAGTGTTGATCCGTAGATAAATATGTGTGTGTATGTATATTAAAAGTGTGAAGAGGGGAGGAACGGAAGATAATTGAAAATCCATCACCCCCCCCCCCTCCTGCCAGAAACCATATCTAATCGCATGGGGTAAAATAATTAAGAATTCGACCCCCCCCCCCTCAAAAAATATTCCGTTCCATCTATCCCCCCCCCCTCACCTCCCCCCAACACCTTAACTAGTAAATGGAGCAGCCCTTAGACAAAAGGGTTGCGATGTGGCTCATACACTTTATAGTGTGATGCCAACGTGTGCTGTTCGTGGACCTAGTGGACTGTTTGCCATCGTATGGTTAACTATGGGTAAACCGTGTAGCTCTCCCCTCCCCTAGCAGTGGTTCCTGAGATGATTAATCGCCTGCCCTCTCAACAGGAATGCTGGGGGCTGGCCTCAACCACAGGACTGCAAGTGTCATACGAGAGCACCGAGATAGGATACCCTGTTTCATACATTAACTGAAATGTTTACACTTTTCTATACGCTATGTAACCATTTATTAGATAAAGAAGGATATGTTAAGTAGCTACAGTTTACTCTCAGCATCTGCAAAACCGGTGCTTACATACACATATATACATACATACATACATACAAACACACATACACGCATGCATGGATGCATGCATACATACATATGTACTTACATACGTTCGTACATATATACATACATACATGCATGCATGCATACATACATACGTACATACATACATACATACATACATTCAAACATACATACATACATACATGATTACAACATACATTCATATATACACATACAAACATACATACATACATACATACATACATACATACATACATACACACATATATACATATACATACATACATACGTCAAGTGTAAACTGTTTTGCGTTCTCAACATTGTGGCAATTCCTTCATCATGTGTACTAGTATTCTGCAGAGCTCATTGTGTTCACAAATTATCTGTGTCAAGCCTCCTATCATTGACACCATCTCTTAGAGGCTCTTCTTCAAGCATTAATTAATAGAATTGCAAACGTATGGTCTAATAACTCAGTATTACATAAATTTAAGAGGGATTATAACAGACCTGTAAGTTCTTTGCAGAATACATCAGAATTAGACTAAGCAGCATTGTCAAAATAAAATAATTTCATCCCGTTATCGGTTTGAAAGCTCATATCTCTTTGAAGGCATTATAAAGCAACTTGTATGATATTGTAACACTGCTTTTAGAATCGCACGCTTGGCCTATATCATCACAAATATTATCACAACACAAATATACATATACATATTTAGATTTTAAAAGATTGAATGAAGCCACTCCATTTTCGCTCAAAACAAAACATTTTGTCAGTAATTCCGCGCTGATGTTCCTTATGGTTCGCAATTATATTGACACTGCTGCTACATTGTACACTTGTGGTCATTACTTAAACTTTTGGATACTACATTTGCTCTGTTTAGCAATATTACAATTGGTGATAATTGTGAAAGAACTCCTTGGCTGTGCTACCTCGACCTGTTATATTTCATTACTGCTATGAATTATAGCATAAACTGTCTATGGTTAGTGCACTGCGTTTGCACGTAGAAGCAATGACTGATTCCAGAAGGATACGAAATTCTCCATATCTAGAAATCTCTTTGCAATTGTTTGACTGCTGAGTTTTTAACTAGACTTGAATTGATCCAAAGCAACATGCAGAACTTTGTTTTGCCTTCCTTCCCAGGCACCTACATCAAAAAAGTTTAAATTCCAAAACAGTTTCACATAGGGTTTCTTGAACCAGCTAACGTTTAAGTAATTGAGTTATCCTAGCTATTATATAAATGCGATTCTAAGACGATCCAAAATGTACAATACAAAGTTCCAGGTTCAGAGTTGTGTGTTGTGAATATACATGTATACCCTAGACACCTGACAACATTGCTTCAGGATCCTTAATTTCCTGATATTTCTTCAAAATATCATGACTTTACCAATGTTTATATTCATTAGCAAAGCATGAAAGCAATGAAATTCTACAGATGTCATTATAGCATATAAAACTTAACCCTTCCAATGCTGAGACTGCTTTCGTCCAAAGCACAAGCTGGCTAAAAACTTTGAAAATTATTTAAACCCTGCCATATTCGTATTCATTGGATAGCTCTCACTGAGTCCCTGTGTGCCAGGGTTTTAGTCACTGTTCAGGTTTTTGCATCATCATTTTGTATTTGCCAAATAAGCCACCAGCATAAGGTTTACATCCGTATAGTCTCTGATGCAGTTGAATATAAGAAAGTCTATATCCTACAGGATAACTGAAAAGGATAAGGATTTCTATGCAGTATTATCTATCGTAAATTAGTGAATATTTATATATTTTTCAGATGTAAAAGAAGAGTAGTAGCTATAGCTGCGGTGCTTCTACTGTGTACCATAATCATCGTCATCATCGCCATCGCCATCATCAAGACACAAGGCGGAAACGATGAGGAGGAGCTGCCTATTGCTGCCATCTCCACGGAGAGTCAGCACTGCTCCACAGTTGGAAGGTATGTCATCTGACCAGGTGTGCAAATATGACCATGCCCCAATTTGATGAGAGGTGGAATATAGCGTGGGATTCTTTGAGGCACTTTAAAAATGGATATTTGACATTTCCTTTTTTAAGCTATCAGCATGTTATATCGCTTTTTATTGTAGTTAACCGAATGCATGCTTTGAGGATTGTGTGATTACTTGTGGTTGAATTACAATACGAAGAGGAATATACACTTAGAGATGCAATAAAAAGTATCTCTTTGAGAATTAAAAAAGGTGCGCATGTGCAGAACCCTGGGAGAACATTTTGCAAGAGGATTTCATTTCAGACATGACCTCTGAGATATACTCAACCATTAATGTTTCACTTCATTTTTTCCTGCTGATATTTATTGGTGTGCCTCATTTTTGTCATTCCTGTACAAGTTAGCTTTCAACTAAATCATTTCAAATGTGTTTTTTCGTTCAAATGTGATATTCATAGGGCAGAATTCGATACCAAACAGGAGGACACACACGTACTTACATAAATGCACACACACACATATATATATATATATATATATATATATATATATATATATATATATATATATATATATATATATATATATATATATATATATATATATATATATATATATATATATATATATATATATAATTGTATATATATATATATAATTGTAGAGAGAGAGAGAGAGAGAGAGAGAGAGATGTGGAGTAGTGTTTGCAAGGTATCACCTAGATTCCATTCAGATTGCTGTTAACTACTGTTTCTTGATATAAAATCTTACCTGCTGACGTTTAGTAGAAGAGGTATCAGTAGAATTGCACGGTTGCCAAAGTTTCCTTCAGCATCACCAACAGCAGACCTTTGGCAATTCCTCAAGCTTGCTCTGTCATCATAACAATTAAGGAAATACGAAAATATCCGTTGAAAATCGTAAATATTGATAAGACCTTCCTCACTGACTCTTAAGCCGTTTTGCTGTATGAAGCTTGTAAGAAGAACAATTAGCTACTAGTCATAGAGGTCATTGTTTTGTCTTAAGTGTTAGAATGAGCACGAGATGCGGCCATCAATACGATTAGTTCTGGGAGTTGGAATTGGACCAGGGAAATTGCTTCTCTCTAATTACTGTGGAGATTTTTGGCAACGCCAACACGTTAATGAAGGTCGATGGTTGTCAGTATACAACACTCTCGTCTTGATGACTCGTCTTAAATTAAACAAAGATTCCAACAAACAGTGCCACATCAGCCAACAGACAAAAGAGTTTCCAATACCAGCAATTACAAGCAAGGGAGGTAATGAAAGCAAGAAAGACTTACATTTTTTAAATTCTGGTATTGTATTAAGGTTGTTGATGGAATTGTCTTTTGTTACCAGTCAATAGAAAGTTAGTGAAAATACTCGAAATCGATTTCACTAATTGAAGCTTATGACGAGAAATATGTTCTATACTATAGGAGAAATGCTGGTCATAAATGAGTGTATCGTGGTGTTGAGGTCTTTATATGGAAACATACATGTATACCAGAATGAGTTCAAGAACCACATATAGTCATATTGGGCACACGGATTTGGCGTACATGTGGCCAACAGTCCATTGCAATATGTGCTTGATGTCTAGAATAAATTGTTGCAGAAGATAACATTTGAACTTGATTTCCGTTTTTAGTTTTACATGGTTATGAATACTAGTAATTTAATGTGGAATGACAGGTCTAGGTATATACCCTGATTTTTTCGCAACAGCCTTCTGTCTGATATCAACAGGCGGCCTTGATCTGCCAGGAATGGGTGCATTTCACTTAAAGTACACATACACTAAAGCATTCCGACAGGCACTTTCTCGTCCAAATATTCTTCATGCGTAAATACTAATTGCACTTGTTATGTTTAGTGTAATATTTTCGATGCGGGTCACAAGAAACATCTTACGGGCTACACATTTCCATACGACTTTCGTTATATTCTCAAAAAGCAGTTATAGGGAATTTTCGTACACACGCACACATATACATATGTATGTATCCATCTATGTATGTGCATGCGTGTTTGTGTGCGTGCGTGTAAGGTATATATACATATGTATATATATATATATATATATATATATATATATATATATATATATATATATATATATATATATATATATATATATATATATATATATATATATATATATATGTTTGTGGGGGTGTGTGTGTATTATTGATATTCTAATATGCTGGTTTGCTATGAGAAGTTTAACGACACTAAGCATTTGGATATTTGGTCACTAATGTATGAAGCAATGGTAGAAACAGCAGAGTGTACTTGAGTGTTGCATATCCATATAGATCTAAATTATTTCCAGGACTATTTTTCGTCGCGGAGGGTCAGCAGTGGATGCCGCCATAGCTGCCATGCTCTGTAACAGTATTATAAACCCCCATAGGTCCGGATTGGGAGGTGGTAAGTTGAATCAAAAGTAACTCGTATTTAGATGACTATTTTATAGGGGTTCATCATATAAGGCAGAGAAAAGATTGGAAAATTGCTATATCAAAATCTGTTTATTAGACTACCATCTAAATTTTACATGCATGGAGTGGGCAGTTTCATCTCTCAACCAAGGTTATCTCTTTGAACCTTTATTTTTTTTCTCTCATTGTTTGGTAAATAGCATACATATCCTTATTGTTGATGTTTATTACTATTTGACTATGGAGAAATAAAAATCCTGTTCCACAAGTGTGCGATTTGAAATCTAAAAAGAAAATTTTGAGGTATTTTAATACAATTTACAATTACACATAGAAATTAAGAAATAGGTGTATCCGGTTTATCATTTTGTGCATATAAACGTATGAAGAGTGATGAACGCTTATCGATTCACCTAGTGTGGGTGTTCACTTATAACCATTGGAGTGCTATGTTAATTTCATCATTCCAAAAAGCGCCGTAGATATTCTTTACGTTACGAACTCGAAACACATATTTCTGCTTTCAGGTTGCTTTCTGGTGAAGTACTCAAAATCATCAAGAAACGTTAGTGTTATGGATGGCCGTGAGACGGCGCCACAGTTTTCACGGTCAGACATGTTAAGGTCAGACCTGGAGGGACATTTACAGACAGGTATGTAGTAGTAGTCAGACATGAGGTCAAATACTTTTGAAAGTAATATATTACAATTACAATTACTTTGCATTGACCCTATTACCATTAACATTACAATTACTTTTGAAAATAATCATCACAATTTCAATTACTATTACTTCTGACATGGAATATATTACAATTATTTATTACTTTTCTGCTTCCTTCCCGTAAGTGAAGGTAATTCCATGTCATAACTCTGAGTATATTATGGGAATGCTGTTTATACTTTCATATTGGCATTAATTTTCCTTGATAGCTATATATGGTCAAAATCTCAGTCTTTGGCATATGAAAATAAGAAAGCAATTCACTAGTAGTAGTACATGTAGTAGTAGTAGTAGTAGTAGTAGTAGTAGTAGTAGTAGTAGTAGTAGTAGTAGTAGTAGTAGTAGTAGTAGTAGTAGTAGTAGTAGAGGTAGTAGTAGTAGTAGTAGTAGTAGTAGTAGTAGTAGTAGTAATAGTAGTAGTAGTAGTAGTAGTAGTAGTAGTAGTAGTAGTAGTAGTTATAATAGTAGTGGCATTAGAAGCATAAGCAGTAGTAAAAAGTACCTGCAGTAGTATCACCAGCACCTGCAGCTTTGAGACGTTTTGAAATTTGACCAATGATATGTTAAAATGTTAAAAAACAATTTGTTGTTTTATGAGGATTGAGATGGAAATCACAACAAACGTACTATAGCTTCACCTTTTCCTTACAGGTTCCTCGACGATAGGCGTTCCTGGCATGTTGCCAACTCTCTGGGCAGCCTATCAACAAGGCGGAAAGCTTCCTTGGGCTGATTTGATACAACCAGCAATACGATTGGCTGAGAGGGGTGTAATAGTGTCACGTGATCTTGTAAATGCCTTACGAGTGAAAAATGAATATGGATACGATGCTTCAGCCTCCTTATGGTAACTATATTACGATATGCCATGATATACAATACAATGAAATCAAAACTAACCAGCAAAGACTTTCAGACATATTCCTGAATGATGTTCATATCTTTAGTTGATTGATTTTTGTTCAAAGAGATATTATATATCTCGTGGTATCTTCTTTTCCTTTATCTGTAAAGATCTATTAGATAATATCTTTGCATAGTTATGTCAAAATGTTCGTATTTCGTTTCTATGCACTATTTCTTCCGTTTCAAGGCACAATCGTAACTAACCAATTGTGAGTGCATTGGGGGATTGGAGGGCCGCCTATCCCCGAGTCACTGGAAACTTGCGCTATGTTAGTCTGTAAATTGGGTCGAGGTGGGGTCCTAACCCCTTACTAGTCTTATCGGTGTAACATAGTATACGGTCAGTGTTTATGTTCATATATTATCAAAATGAAATAACGATAAACATCTCAAATACTATTTACTTTACCACCTAGTCTGAGTAAATTCTAAATATTACAGAAAAGGTTAAAATTGCTTTAATTTGTATACTTTTGTTTTCCAGTGATGTATTCTGTGATGCGAATGACGAACTCCTTAAGGAGGGTAACATCGTGCGTTATCCCATACTGGCTAAGACGCTGAAGGGCGTGGCTCAGGAAGGTCCTGATTTCCTGTACAGAGGGAGAGTGGCAGAAGATATCGCCAGTGATATCAGAATAGAAGGTACAAAACAAACAACAGTATTTTGATTAGGAAGTACGTCTGCTACACTTGAAACAAGTGCTGTCTCGAGTAGGAAAAGAGTTAACTAATGCAGCGCACTAGTGATAAATTGTGAAGGAATGGATTTGAATTTGAATTTTGTTTTTCGTCACATTTATGCCAATTGTGGCTAATTCGTGACTAGCCAGTTGTAAGTAGTGGAGGAAAGCGGAGTACCCGGCGAAAACCACCGCCTAGCCCCAAGTCACTGGCTTTGAAGGAATGAAAATCAGAAATTAGCATTCAGTCATGTAGTAGAAATGGGGCTTTCTCATTGGACGAACATACTTGTAATGGTTGTGTTATCAGATAATACGCAGCTGCAATGCCTACAGTACCCTACCATTCGTTATTCTATGTTAGTATGACCAGGGACAATCTAAATAGACCTCTCTGGTATGACCTTATGTTGGCTATTCCAGCAATTCCTATTGTGTCTGTTTTAGCATGTCTGAGGCTTCCCCCATGGTCGGGCGAGCTGGCGTATTGCTGTTGATCTAGATCTCGTTGCTAACCACCGTGTTGACTACCACTCCTTGGTCTGGCCTCCCACATTGTTTGTAATACTCTATCATGCTATTGTATTGTATTGGTTCTATAGGCCGACTTTGCATTGTATTCTTGCAATGTTAAATGTTATCCGAGCATAATGGAATGCTTGTTAGGTCAACAAAGTGCGTCACTTGTTTAAAATACCTGCAAATTCAATGCTGTGCGTTATTCATGTACAGTAATAATTTGCAATATCGTGATTAGAAAGTTTATGCTGTGCATCCCCAAACCACCACACCATTTTAATACAAATCTCATTTCAACGTTTTGGTCAACACACACACACACAAATATATATATATACATATATATATATATATATATATATATATATATATATATATATATATATATATATATATATATATATATATATATATATATATATATATATATATATATATATATATATATATATATATATATATATATATATATATATACATACATACATACATACATACATACATACATACATACATGCATACATACATGCATAAATGCATACATACATGCATATATACATATATACATATATATATATATATATATATATATATATATATATATATATATATATATATATATATATATATATATATATATATATATATATATATATATATATATTTATATATATATATATATATATATATATATATATATATATATATATATATATATATATATATATATATATATATATATATATATATACTAATATGAGTCACCTGATGTGTCACTAATTGATGTGACTAATTGTAGGTGGGATTATCACCTCTACCGATCTGGAACAATACAAGGTCAAGATCAGACAACCTCAGGCTTTTGATCTAGGTAACGCGACCCTGTACGGAGCGCCACCACCAGCGAGCGGAGGAATCACAGGAATGGCTCTCAGTATAATACATGGTAACAAATGGATAATCTATTATTATCTATATTTTACATACATGTCCTAGATACCGTACACTTTAACATTGCTGTTTTAGGTACATGTATACATGTATTCTATGAAAGATAACGAGAATTTTCCATTATAATTTCAATTGTATGCATAATTCAGAACAAATCTAGCAACCTCTGACAGTGACTTAAAAAAACAAGATTGATAATAACAGTACACCACTTTTATCTAAATACATGTACATGTAGATTTCGTTAAAATAAAATTGTTTTTTTTATAAATCACTGCTTATAACTTTACTATCTTTCTGTTGCATTGCTCCATCGTATTGTTTCACCAATGACATGTCTTTATTTCCATGTTCCACTCATGTTAAGAACATGCTGTCTCTAACCAAGTGATATCTGTATGTATTTTAGGTTATAACATGAGTGCCGAGCCGTTCGCGTCGGATTACGATAAATCGACAGTTTATCATCGGATAGTAGAAGCGTTAAAACTTGCTTTTTCCCATTTTTATAACGCTGGAGATCCAAGTTTTGTTACCATGGAATCCGATTTACGAAGAATGGAAACAAGAAGATACGCAGAAGCGCTGAGACAACGCATCAAATACTATGAAGTCTCGCGAGACTATTACTATAGCGAGCAATTTAGGTCACGAGACTTTGGCGGGACCTCGCACGTGTCGTCAGTTGATCAGAATGGCGATGCAGTTTCCCTGAGTTGCAGTATTAATTCTGAGTATGAGTAAATTTGATATATATTTCAATGTTGTGAGGATATGGACATATGTAATGTCATGTTTATTGACCATATACGTGGACATACAATTACGAATGCATATGAGTAAAGTAATGTGTTACATATGTTACATTAATTGAGAAAATGGAATTTTAGGACATTACTTAAATTTATTGCTATTTGTTCATTTGATCGTGATTAATACAAAGAATATGTCTATACATTATGTATATTATTTCCCATAAATAACATGTAATGCTATATAGTAGCAAGATATAATAGGGCAAATTAGGAATTATAGGACAAAGTAATGCTTACTAAAAATCAATTAACTAATCTAATGTCCATGAAAGATCTGTTTAAGCAAAAACAGTATTACAAATAATATGCAGACAAACATAACTCCATGCAATTTGTATAGTGTAGAGTAACATTTAACATAATCTATGTAAGATAAAAATTGAAAATCTTGTGAACAAAGCAAATACCTTATAGACATGTTACATTCTAACTCCCTTGTTAGTAGTGTTCTGATCAGCAATTTTCTTTCAAATATTTTCCAACTTTTGCCGAAACGAGTTCGCCAAAATGATCATGCTGTTTTTTGGCCGCTGTGTTCATTGATGGGCTACATGCAAATGACACTTTGGTCTAATATTGTGTCTATCTTCTGGATAACTCCTCTGGTGATCGTTATTGAGTTTGCGACTATAATTGGTTATCTTTTAGATTTGGGTCGAGGATTCGTTCCAAGACTACCGGTATCGTATTCAATAATAACCTTGCGAGCTTTGCTGGTCCCGGCGATACTCACCCAATGGGTTATAGGGTAGGTATACGATATTGACATACTGATAGGAACATGTGAAAACTATATAGAATACACATTATCAAATATATACTGTTTAGACAACAGTTTAGTTATTGCTATATTTATTTAAGTTAAAGTGCATATACTTTTCGTATGATTGTTATTATAATTATAATTATTATCACTATTATCAGTAGCAGTAGTACTAGTAGTAGTAGTACTAGTACTAGTAGTATCGTTATTGTTATCATTATTATCATTATTATTATTACTATTATTATTATTATCATTATTATTATCATTATTATTATTATCAACATTGATAATAATATTTATTTTAATTTTTCTTTTCCACTTCAACGTTTACGTTTTGTTATCTTAACCAGGCAGCACAAAAGAATTTCCTGTCGCCAGGGAAGCGGCCCATGTCGCCTATGTCACCCGTTATTGTGGTAAATAAGGATGGGAATGTACGCTTTGTGATTGGAGGAGCAGGGGGCATGCGCGTGCCAAGCACTGCAGTTCAGGTCAGTATGCTTGGAAGTGACACTATTGGTTGAAATTAGGAATGATTTGTAAATGGAAGCATTCAAAACAGGTATTTATCTGTTGTTTACGTTGTTTGTTATAATAATTTTTGATGCCAAATTTGGTAGATCCGGAACCTCTGTGAAATATGTATCTCACAAGTGCATATGTTTTCCTCCAGTGTGTTCATACACACCTGTGCATTGACACTCACAAATATACATGATACAAACATACATACATGATGCATGCGTTGACATATACACGTACGCACCTACAAACATACATACATACATACATACATACATACAAAGTATGCATACATCCTACATACATTTACCTATACTTACATACTTGCATACATACATACATATGTACGTTATGCATGCACACACGTACACACATATAGTTGGCAACGTATGATAATATGTAGGTGTGAGCGTTTATGTGTATGTACAGTACAGATATTTAATTCCTGCACCAGTTGACCGGACGTCTGTTATTGCCTGGTTGTTCAAACGCCCAAGGATAACATGTCAAAAGTAAAACCAAGAACATCAATAGTCCACATAGTTTGCGAATCAAAACTACGTTCAGTTATAATGTCATCAATGCATCCATACCGAGAAAATGTGTGGCAATCGGGCGTGAGGTCGTGTAATATGCCCGGGCTGCCCGAGCACTTAGTGCAGGAATTAAATGTCGGCACTGTATATGTGTGTATACCATAGATAAAGTAATAGATAAGTATCTGACACAGACGAAATTCTAGGCTAATGCCCCCCGTCCCCTTCAATGAATCACTCATCCTTAATGCTTAATGTATGATAGCTTATCTAGGCTAGTCTAGCTGAATGTATCTTTAATATTTACTCAGTATACTTTTAAGATACTATTGTTGACCTGTTTGTTCACACCTTGACCATCTTAGATATCCACTCGATAATGCGTTTGACTCGCGAATGAACCTGAATTGCTTTGTGAACCTTAGCCACTGGCAAAAAGGTGTTGAGTTCGCTTACTCGAGGCAAGTGAGCAAGTTCATTGGATCCTATGTTTCGAACTCAGGAGATATTAAAACTATCGTATTGTAACCTGTGACTTCGTTTGTATGCGTATTGATTTGATTATATTGGAGTTTGCTTACTAGTATTTATAGATTATACGGATTTATTGTATATTTCACGATTAATTTTGTGGTCTATAAAGATACATACATACAATGGGGGCTCTCTTGAGTATAATATCTATATTGAGTATATACACAGCATGTGTTGACGCCCTAGTAACACTGAAAGTCATATAGGGTATTTTAAAATGCCATGCCTGCGATCACGTCTTCGAATCCCTATAGATTCTAATTAGCGGATCGACCATGTGCCTTTAGAAACGTCTTTGCCTCCGTTGCAACTGAAAGTCTCCTTGATGTTTTTCGTGAAAAATTACCTTTTCGTCCTATGTTGAGATTCGACTTAATCCCCACCATACCTAATGTAATGAAACCGAAGAAAATCCTACCCAACAAACAATCAACCAAACAATCTAACAGACAAATTAACAAACAGATAAAACTTGCATACATACACACATACGTACATACATACATACATACATACACACAGACAGACAGACTGACGAGCATACACGCATATATACAAACTCACAAACAAACACACAAGCAAGCAAACAGACACACGGGCTACAAACAAATAAACACATCGCCTTACAAGATCGTTTATCATTGAAATAGATTTGAAATAATCAGTGAGATTGATTTTTATCATCTATTTTTCTTAACCAAGTCTTTGACAAAATCAATGGGATTTTAATCATGTATTTTCCTCCTGTATCAGGTGCTGGTGAATAACCTGTGGCTGCGGCAGAGTGTGGAGGATTCTGTCAACGCCCCCAGGATCCACGAGCAGCTCTATCCCATGGACGTCATGCACGAGGAGGAATTCCCCAGGGTACGTGTAAATCTACATCAGGCCAGTATTCTTACCTAGTTTAGGGCTCGCACCTTTTGGGGAAGTGTTGGTCTACATGTACAGGAAGAACCATCTGTGTAAACTCTGGCATTGGTATGCCGAAACGATATTAATTCAACTTCACAAAATAGCATGCAACTTTCACAATATCGTTCAACTTGGTTAAAAATATCGTGCAACTTTCTAAATGTGGTGCAATTTTATGAAATATATCAAGCAATTTAGGAAGGATGTATATTGGATATATCCCTAGCCCCTAGGTCACTGGCAACTTACACAAACTTCTCGAATCGGGCATCTACAAGTATGGCAGTATCTGAGAGATAGGGTGCAGTGCCTTAGACCACTAAGCTATCGGGGCAGTCCTCTTTCCATAACTCATTAGGATAATATGTGCCCCATGATATTCTCACAACAGAAAGTGTTTATGTGTGGGTTTTTACTTGACATCGTTAAATTTTAGACCAAATCTTCCTTTACCATTGTAACTGGCTAGTCACTATTTGAGCTCTCTGTGGCTAAACTGACAATAAATAACATTCCAAATTCCAATGATATTTTCAGAGTGTTCTATCGAGTCTCAAACTGCGTGGCCATAAAGTCAAGGAATACGACCCGTTTATTGGTGCAGCATACGTCGTGAGCCGAGATCCCGTGACCGGCGAGCTGCGCGCGCATTCTGACCCACGTGAGAACGGAGAGGCGGAACATGTATATAAAGAAGACCAGGAGTCATGTGAGTGCAATACTAGAAGAATAAAAGACATTGCCCTACAAATAAAGCAATTTGCACAAAATATTTAAAAGAATGCCAAGTATATCAGATTTGTAATTATTTGCACTAGAATATATATATATACATGTATATATATATATATATATATATATATATATATATATATATATATATATATATATATATATATATATATATATATATATATATATATATATATATATATATATATATATATATATATATATATATATATATATATATATATATATATATATATATATATATATATATATATATATATATATATATATATATATATATATATATATATATATATATATATATATATACATATATATATATATGGTGATATTGATTAGCAATAGATGGAAAGTATACCCCTTAAGATTAAGTGCTTGTATTCAATCGAAGTAAATCGAGATTGGTCACACTTTTTATTTAGATTTCTTTAATTCTACTAAATGTCTATGTTAAGGGTTACCATAGACTGCATAGTATCTATGAGAAATGAAACCCTACGAACCTGGCCAACTTTATTCACTCTAGACTGTTTCCACATTTCATTTGACATGTTTCGGAAAAATCTGAATGGGAATCTGTGTTTACGAAGTAAGATGTATCCTCATCTGTGCTGGGTATACATACCCACTCTTCTTTGGACTGAGGTGTTCGAATCTCACGGTGCTGGAAACTATCTATCAGTACGGTGGTGTTTAAATGTGGAATCAGTGTCACTGTGCATACAGTGTCTTACATTACAACTGACCTGTATATGTTATTCGAACCTCAACAAACTATTCTATGCATGGGAGTCATTTTGATGTCGATTGTGGTTTGTTTCGATTTATCTATCCACCCTTTGGCGACATTGGTTTACTTAGTACCAAATGGTACATTTCTGCTAGTGTTACCAGCCGTGTATAAAGACTATTGATTTCTGTCCACATGGAAATAAACGTGACTGCACGGTACGCTAAACAATACCAATACCTATTACTGGGTATCCGATTTAGTACCTGAAAACCAATACCTTTCTTGTTTGACTTAGTACCTTATGTTTTGCAGGATGACGATAGTTGTGATGACAAATGACGTGGTTCCTTGAAAGGGATCTGAATACCTTCAAGACCTTCAAGATATCGTCACCTTCAAGATATCATATTACCCTTACGATCCAACTGGATCTACAATTAGACCAACTGATCTACACCGTTGGGGTATACACACTGTCTGACACAGATGGAAACACATTGATACGGCGTATATTTTGATCAAGATGACTACTGCATGTTGATTCTGTTAATTTCAAAACCACTTTGCCGTTTTTTTTACATTTGTGCCTGTAAGCATCTTGATTTTCTTAATTTTTGCCATATTTTGTTCTGATCGTGACAAGACAATTGCAAGTGGCTAAGTGGTACTCATATTAAGAGCATGCACATTTGACATTTAAACAGGTATACAGATAGACATTGTAACAATCTAGTCAGTGGTGATAGAAAGCCATTAATGGCGTTTAACAGATTATCTTATTACGTGAATAATTATTCGGAATTACTTTATTCGATGGCTATGATTTCCATTTGTACTGTTTACTATCAATAGGTGTTTGTACATAGACGTTTAGTTTTGTTATTCATGATATTGTATTTATCTATCTCAGACGCATATTTATATGTAACTTAATGTGTGCCATGTCTCGATAATATAGGTCATCCTTGTTTCTTCATTGGATTGACTATTATATTCATCCATCCACAATGATATTATTTTGTTATTTCTAATCTGATTGGAACACTTTCCAAATGATATTAATGTAATTACTAGTTTAAATGAGTAAATCAATACATATCATACAATTGCATTAATGTCCCCAGCCGTAATAAAGACATATGAATACTCAAGTATACTGTATATACATATATATATATATATATATATATATATATATATATATATATATATATATATATATATATATATATATATATATATATACATATATATAGGTTCTCGGCAGTTCCTCGATCAGGTGCTCGCATTGGTATCGGCTTTTGTACACGCAGCTGCAATTAAGTCACGCGCATTGAGTTTCTTATGAGTATTACATCATACACAATACAAGTATACGATTGCGTTTATTTCTCAAATACATTAGTGCCTATTATTTGTCACCGTATAAAAAGCGGTTTATAGAATTCGATTGAATGGTATGGCAACCGAGAGGATGTAGAGGAAAGGCATTAACGGTAGAAGTGGTATTGCCTAATTTAGTCGCTGAAAATTATAACTGATGGGAGGGGACGTGTACTGGTTTAATCCATAGTATGCCCTCCTATGGTATACTGACACTACCCACTGTTACACCAGGTCTGTGAATTAATGTGTCCACCCTGTGTTAGTAAGAGAAACCTCTCTGCCCTATGTGGCATAACGTATAGTATTTGTATAAAGTCCTAAGTTCTTTATGTTTTTGTTGTGAGTGTCTATGTGTATTTGGTGTTACCCTTTTGTTTTGCTTATTTTATGTTGTATTTGTAATTTCCGTCTCCTGTCGGAGCTGGTCAATAAAGAATACAATACATGTACAATACAATGCAATTCAACAAGCGATCTTGTATGTTCAAACACCATCTTACTAATAATAGACCTCTTGAAGGTGTCAGTACTTTTCTTAAGATATAACATCAATATTTCGCAGGATAACGTAAAACAAATATATCATTTCTTTCGAGAAATGCAATAAACAATTGACGTCGATTTGAACTAACCTTACGTTTTGAACTTATGAGTTTAATAAACTGAGCGAGTTTATTCATAGCGAAAATCTCTATTTATTCTAAATCGGTACCACTATCGGTGCATACTCTGCATATATTGGGGGATGCGCCCATGGCCAAGTGGTCTCAGGTATTGCAGATTTGCGCGTTGCTGTCTATTACTACTACATAATGTGTGGAGTTTTAATACGACCTGAAGCATGTGGGAAGATAAGTTGCCAGTGACTTGAAGTAAGTTTCTATTTTCTACACCAATAACGACTGGTTAGTCACGAATTGGTCCTGATTTGGCATAAATAGTGACAATAACCGAAATTCCAAATTCCGTAGAAACCGTCTCTCGCCGATTTTTGTAAAAGTTTCAATGGCCATGTTTCCAAATTAACATGTTTGAGCACATGCATGATTCCTAGTTGGAAATTAGTTTGGCGTCTTAAGAGGCTAATTGGCGCAATTTTTCAGTCGAAATGGCAATGCCTTTGTAACAACGCCGTCATAGCACTATACACCCATTACCCAGTCACAGTCACCCTGCCCATGCCAGGATAAAGAAATCGCACAGTTGAGGTAAACTACACTTATTTTAGAAAAATAAACAGAATATCTGCAGAAAACCATACTTGGATTTTAGGTTAGTGATAAAATTTCATTTTTTTCGCATTTTCAGCCGTTCTGTAATACATAAGGTTACGGTAATGCCTCCAAAGATTACATTACTCATCTTTACCCTTTGGGCAAACCCTATTAATAGAAGTGCCATGCTTTCCTTGATCTAGGCCAGGCACAGGGCCCATTTAAAACAAAACTATTGCATAACAGAGTATTGCATGATATTATATAACAGCCTAACAATATCATGCCACATTAAGTATACAACATATCTGACCGCAGGGGATTTTATACGAATGGAGCACGCTTGAATATTTCCCTCATAGTCCATAAAATCTTTCAATTTTTCGACATTTAATTGTGACAACATTAACGATTTAGCGACATGGGCCTGTGGAGTCTTGAGTTGCCTATGACGTATTTTATCGGGTTCGAATCCTGGCCAGGGCTTGCATGAAAGTAGACTGACTTTCGGTTAGGTGGTGGTTTTAGCCGGGCACTCCGGTTCCATTCGCCATTTACAACTGATTAGTCATGAACTAGCCTAAATTTAGTAAAAAAATTGAAGATAATCGAAATTCCAAGTTCCAAATCAAATAACATCAATGAAGGGATGTACTCTGCGGAATTGGAATTTCGTTTCGATTGTGTGTACAGATTATCGTCACTATTTCTGTCATACTGTAGCTAAGTCGTAACTAGCTTTTGGTAGTAGTAGAGGAAACTGGAGCACCCGGTGAAAATCCCCAAAACCCTAAGTTACTGGCAACTTTCCCCTGCGGATCTGTCAGTGTTGATTTCAGTGACATAAATCGCGACATAGTGCGTTGAATTATAACTTAGGCAACGATATGCATTCATGTAAAGGAAGGTTTACTTTTTGTCACCAAACTAAACGTACACGATGTTATAAGTACATGTATAGTACAGGTAGTTTTGCACTTACATATGGGTTGTTGAAAGATATGATGATGTTGGGCAAAAATACCCAAATTATGACTTAAGAGTGAAATTCAGTACACATGCAGAGATTGACTCCGTCTTACTCATGATGATCCTGGTCTCTTATTTGTTATTATTGTGAGAATAGAGCATTCACCTTAAAGGACAATTCCACCATGAATAATACATGGGCTCAAATGGTGTCTTAGGGTATACTCTACTCAAATCCAAGACCCCACAACTACCCACCTTCATGTAAGAAGTTTATTGGTGTTTAAAGTCATGATTTTCAAACAGGAAGTGGGTCTCTGGGGGCGGCCATTTTTAAGCCAGAAGATAACAGAATAGTTGCACTAGATAGGCAGCTGTCATCAGCAGCCAGTACTAGCTGCTGGGAGTGTGGCTTCCTCACAGCTTATATGTGTGTGTATGTGTGTGTGGATTCACCATCTACATAATGGTCCAATACAAGGCTTACACCTCATTCACTTGTAATTGTAAATCGTTGATAATCTGTATAAAAAAATAAGAATATTTTATTTGCTATTCAGAGTAGCAATCATGCAAAGTATGACAATTACACTTCAAGTGTGACATCCACCTGTTTATATTCACTTGTCAATTGCAGACAATTAACTTCCTCTTTTTATTATTGAGGTGATGTTAATAATGTTAATAGCAATTCATCTATAACTACTACATGTACTTTTGATGATAATACCAATAATAATGATAATTTAAAATGTGATTATAATATGCACATCCATTCTGTGTTCCTAGCAATTTAGTGGTTTGATGTATTTTGTTAACTGATATTCAAATGAGTGTGTAATTCCCATGTTAAACAGTTAAGTGAGATGGACCAAATACATTGACAGAGATAAAATGACATATTTATTGAGTTTACATAGACACACTAGATTCTGCAATTCTAAGATGTCACCTTTGAGTAAAATCCGTACCCTTCCCACCGCTCTTGACCACATTTAGATTAGATTTAAATTGTTGTTTGTTTGTATCGAAATACATGGTAGTTGTGAAATGGCAGGAAATGGTAAGAGCAGTGGGTAGATATCAACAATTGCAAGCACTTCCCTGAATTGAAAACACCCCATGGGACTTCAGGTACTCAGGAAACTTCAACACCATTATGTGGATTGCTATTACCATTGTAGGAAGTGAATCTGAGGAACTAACAATCAATCAGTCAGGTAATGCAATTGACCTGGCTAGTACTGTCAATCTAAGGAACACCTTAGGTTTGTAAGTCTAGTTATGGAATTTTGGAATTATCAAGGGGAGTCATTTGATACTGACCTTTTTCAGCTGTCATACAAACAACCAAAATGAAGAGTAATATGACTCTGATGTTGGTGGTATAGAATAAATAATACACAAATTTGGGGGTCTGGCAGAAGCAAACAAATCCAAAACAAATGTAAAGTGTACTTTTATCTCTCTCCCTTTGTTATTGTACCCTCTAAATAAAGAAATGTCTTCAATGTCCAACAACTGGATGTAACAGATCTTACAATTGTTTTTGTGCGCTTCTGGGCCCTTTCTCTTCTCTCTTGTTGACCATGGCGTGTGGGTCTAGAACTAAATATTGTAGGCACTGCATCAGGTTTCAGGTGTTTATGGATCCTAAATCTAAGTCTTTCTTGTAGTTCAGTCTCAAGACAAGATTCCTCAAAATGTTCATGACAAACTTTTTTGGCATTATCAAAAGAGTAGTTCTTCACTGTCCATCCTGTCCCAATGTTGAATAGCCATCTTGCTGCTAAATCCTTCTTTTCTGGTTTAATCCTTGGGTTAGGAAAGGAGAAGAAGGAAATTCCCTTTCCTTTCCCCTTGTCAGATCTGTTATAGCATCCATATAAGCAGCACAAGTCACCATTTTCACAACATTGTTTGTTGTCTAATGTGTACACTAGACAGGCTCTGGCAGCTCTGCATACAGGAAGTAGAGCGATTGTGACATCATGAACTGGCTGTCAGATGTATTCTGGCAGGGCATTGTTGGATACAATGGCACCCATGGTGTTCAGCTGGGATGGCTGGTTGGGGGTGGTAATTAAGTGCAAGTTTACAGGTAGGGAAGCCAAACAGTATTCAGGTGAACAGGGACAGTAAAGTACACATATCAAAGTATGCTCTCAGCATATAATAGCCTGAAGGTGTAATTGTCCTTTTAGCCTTACGCCTTATGCTGCTGGTGGCTAATGTGGCCAATACAAAATGATGCAAAAAAACTGAAAATGATTGAAAACCTGACACATGGGTACTCATCTGAGAGTACTCAGCAAGAGCTATCCAATGGATACCAACATGACAGGGTTTGGGTGTTTTTCAAAAATCTTGTGAGATAGTGAAATGTCACACTGGGTGTGAACGTCAGGATTGGCTGCGAGACTGGTCAGCAAGAATGTTAGTGTTTAGGGTGTGGACCCAGTGATGACAGATGAACTAAATATTATGACGTAGCAGCGGTGCCTTAGACCTAGGGTCAGTGGGCCGAGGCTGCCGCAGGACACACGTAAGGATGGCTCATATGGATGTAGAAAAAATTGGGGAGCGTTTTTCTAACACACGGGAAAGAGATGAGGATATGGAGGAGGTAGAGCAAGTGGAAATGGAGGAGGGAACGGAGGAGAAAAAAGACTGGCGGGAGATGCTGAGGTATGACTGTCTGTCTGTCTGTCTGTAAGTATGTATGTATGTATGCTTGCATGCATGTATGTATGTATGTATGCATGTATGTACGTATGTATGTATATATGCATGTATGTATGTATGTATGTATATATATATGTATGTATATACGTATGTATGTATGTACTATGTAAGTATGCATGTATGTGTGTTTGTGTCTAAATACATATGTATAAAATCGTTCTCATGCCCCTCCCCCGAAATCTAAGACCAATTAACAGATATATTTGAATTTATGTGATGGTTAAAACAGTGAGATAGTGACAGCTAGGAAGGCAGTTTACATGCAAAGGTCGTGATGCCAGAATGACAAGGAAGTATACTTCCCCCTCAGCGAGCGAAACCATTGTTCGACCATGTAAAAGTGGATAGGTCTGCAGACATGTTTCGCTGTTGTTATTCTCTCTCCACTTTCGTATACTGTTAATCACTTAAATATGGCGTGAACATTAAATAGCGCAATTACGTTACTGTCCTGTATAGCGTGAGCTAAGTACAGCGGCGAACGGGAACAGCAGCAGCAAGTTCAATTGATTTTTTTATAAAGACGGGAATTTTACAATAGCGCATATAGGCAGAGCGCTATTATCGCTATCTTATTGTTCCCGCTATACTTAAGTGATTTACAGTATATCAAAGTGACTCATACTTGTGAACGCACCACCTTAAAACAGGCCCCAAGGAGTAGCCCTCTTAAAGTGTGTGTTCAATATTTTGTACGGCAGATAGGGTTAAAACCATAAGACATACTGTACCTCGTCGTTCTATGGTCTTATTTTGAAGAGCACCATTGATAAGAGTCAACAAGAACCAATTTATTTGAACACAGATTTGATAGCACGTACTCCATCTCGCCTAGTAAAGATACCATCCCCATTCAAGCAAATAGGTTAAATTTTTTGAAAGATTATTAATAGACTATTTATATAAAAAGGTGACACCAGAAAGGTGATCCACATATCACAACAAGTAACACCCGGTGTGGATAAAGGTTAGTATGTCAGTGATATGAAAAATGAAAATTGAGTAAAATGAACTTTATAACAATGATGGAGATGTTGATGATGATTAGGATGATGAAGAAGAAGGGGAAGAAGAAAAAGAAAAATGAAAAAGAAGAAGATTTGGAAGAAGACTAAAAGGAAGGAATTAATAAAAATAATAATAAAAATA
>OZ012693.1:27671174-27673516 GCA_963942565.1 Maea johnstoni | reverse complement strand
GTAAACCCATATGACCTATCCGATGAATTTCTTAAAAGGGTAGATTTTAAGTATCAAGCATAGCAAGCAATGATTATCTGTTACAGGCTTGCAATGGCGAATATCCAGGAAGTATCAAATTACATCTGAAGGTTGCCTCCTACGCACGTCATTTCTCGGCAATTGAACAGTCCTAAGTATCTTATGTTTTCGTTGACATTGTCATTATTGCATAGTGATATGCCGCGTAGAATATGTTCACTGTATACGGCTTTAATTTGGAGTGCTAAAACTTTGGCTTTACAGCCCTGCTGAAATGTATTTGTGCTACTTTGCTACTTTTAATTCGCGCTTTCAGCACTCCAACTAATCCATAAATGTATTTGATATTTATTTGAAGGATGTTATTTTGTCGCTATCATGGGGAGCGCGAAAATCGCGAATTTTAACTACCTGTAAAAAGAATCCCAGTTATACAGCATCCCCTCGTTAATAATATGTTTGTTAAAACATTAGATGAAATGCAAGCAATATACATGAATGTACGAATATATGGATGAATTGTCTAAAACACGTAGTGATGAGTGACTTCTGATACGACTTAAATGAATAACAAATAGATTGTGTACATACATGAGAAATGTGGATATCGGATAATTACGTGGCAAAATATATCATTCGTTATTCTTAAATTGAGACAATTTGCAGTATAGATAACATTACTTCACAGGAAGCCATCAGTCGATACGCTATAAACTCAAATAATACTCCTAATCCGAACATGGTAAAATTGAAAAGCATACGCAAATAGTAAATTCTTTGACCATTCCTTATATTGAGACCAAAATAACATCTAACTGTCTGTAAATAAAAGCATCTGCTCAACAAAACCGTATGTATATTCAAGAATACTAACCAAATATGGCATATTAAACTAAATAGTCAAATAAACAGTAATAACTTATAGTTCGTTCATTTATTTTCCATCATTCCCCATATATATACGCCATGGATAACCAGTCAAGCTTCTACATGTGATATTAACATACATACACAGGTACGTCATAGCAGGATATAGCCAATAACAGAGGAGTATCTTACACCACAAATATTCAAAATAATTCAATGTGTGAATCTGACGAATCGTTAGTGACGTGTGATGTGTTAAAACGCATAATGCAATAAAATGATCACAATAAATTAATTGCGCACAATGAAATGATATATTTAAGCATTTGTTTTTAGGCATCTATACAAATTATGACATCGTTGCAAAAGGTGGTTAAATAACCTATAGTGAATTTTACGTAAAAATACTTGAAGTTCTTTATTGCAATCTGTGCAAATATTACAAAGTGGCTAAATTACACTGCATGGTGTATATTTATTACTTCGTGACAATTTTTATTACCTGATGTCATTTGATTTTGTTTTACGTATCTAATTCATGTTGCGGTTTAACAGACTTTTGTTTTCTTTGATACAATATGCATCAGATACTTATTCAACACCAATCACCAAGAAAGAGCAAAATCAAATATACAGCCATTGTATATTACATCATGAAACATACACATTGTTTATATGTAAACATTCATGTTTTCATTTCCCTCATATTTATAAATCCCTTTCAATTCCATTTAATTTGTTTATTTGAAAAAAGTACAAATACAGGATGGAGAAATCCTATCGATGTTTACAAATACAACATCCACTTCATCTTCGGATATCTGTATCTTGGTGGGCGACGGTTTGTTTAGAAATAGATTTTGAGAAGGCCTCGACCAAATCCTTGTTTGGCATCAGTTCTCCATTGCAAACCTCCCTGTGAGAAAGTCCAGATGGTTTCTGGTCCTAAACGTTACGTTTGTTCACAGATCACTTGTAGGTAACACAACCTTATTGGCAATATACTGCCACTCTTGCTACTAACGCCGTTGTCTTGGTAACCGGTATTGTTTTTGATGGATCTGTGCCTTTTTACGCCTTACGTGATTTGTACATGCCAAGAAATAGGATTTTTTCCTGCTAAACAACTAAACCCAATGTCTCAAAGACCAGTCCATTGAAAGTGGCCCCGTCACTTAAGAAGAGTTCGATGTTTCTGTCTTTGACGTTTATGAGAGAAAGTCGAAGGAAATAATTACAACACGATTCCTTTCTTTCATTGTCATTTCACTCGGTAAAACACTCCTATGTATTGTTAGTTGTTTCCCAAACATCTCTCTCTCTCTCTCTCCTCTCTCTCTCTCTCTCTCTCTCTCTCTCTCTCTCTCTCTCTCTCTCTCTCTCTCTCTCTCTCTCTCTCTCTCTCACACACACACACACACACACAATCTGTCTAACATCATTTATATCCAAGC
>OZ012693.1:27588674-27666174 GCA_963942565.1 Maea johnstoni | reverse complement strand
CAAAACGATGCGAATGACGTCATCATTGACCAATCGCGTCCGTCAGCGCTTACCTCGATCTACCCCGCCTTCCGGTGGACATGCGCATGCCCATTAGGTATCCTTAAACTTGATTTGCGGTGTCGCGGCGGCTTTTTCTCTCTATCATCTTTATATTTTTCTGACTTGGGAGGAGTCTTCACTCTTCTCGAGACTGGCGGGGTGTCTGCCACCTCGTCAGTGAAGATCACGCTTATTCCAGTACTCTCTCCACTGGCGCTGGCTGAAAAAGGGAAATCAAAGTGGGGAAAACGTTACCAAATGCGATAGTCAATTAGTATCTACAGCAACAGCAATAATAATAGTAGTAGTAGTAGTAGTAGTAGTAGTAGTAGTAGTAGTAGTAGTAGTAGTAGTAGTAGTAGTAGTAGAAGTAGTAGTAGTAGTAATAGTAGTAGTAGTAGTAGTAGTAGTACGTAGTAGTAGTAGTAGTAGTAGTAGTAGTAAAGTGTTGTCATTCGATTAACCTTTTTACATCTAGAGCGTACACCTGATCTGATTACTTAGAATATTTCAATTACTTAGCAATATCTTAAAATTTGAAAAATATTTGACTGAAAAATAATGTTCTAGTTAAGTTTAACACCCATCCTCAAATATCTTATAACATAACTATATGTTTAAGTTATGTTCCAATTAACCTTATACATTCTTTGAAGATTATGTAATTACCTGCGGTTTGATTAAAAATACAAATACACTTATGTACTGCAATGAAAATTATCTCTTTGAGAATTAAAAAGAATGTTCCACTTATCAGACCATGTGCAAATACAGGTGAACTTGGATATGACGGACTCAATGGGACCAGGAAAATTGGTCCGTCATATGCAAAATGCATGTCGTATACATATGACGAATACTTGATATGCATCGGACTGGGACCAAGCATATCGTCCGTCATATGCAAAAAATCCGTCATACAGTGGTCCGTCATATCCAAGTTCACCCTGTACAAGTATAGATGCCTATTGGTTTTAGCCAGCATCAACTGGTACTGTGCACCTAGTGAACCGACCGTAGAAAAACACGAAGTAATTAAAAGAAGGTTGGTCTCTTTCCTGCCATGCACCAGCCATACGTGTTGCTATCATAAACATTGGACAACAATCTCAGCACAGGCAGAAGGCTAATTTCCGCGCGGAATGGTTTGCACTCAATGACCTCACATGGCTACATCGTGAAAAGCACAGGGTATGGACCGCAATTGGTCTGTTTCTTGTTATATTTTCCCACATTGATATTTCATTTTAAAGGTCTCTATTACATTACTCTGTCTCTAATACATTACTGTCTTTTATTTGGCATTCTCGGTCGTACAAATAAATATTTCAAATCATGAAACTCGCATCCTAAACTTAAGCGCTCATTTTCTTTTATATTGCAAAGGGCAGAACATTTTTAATAAAATCAATTCCTGAAATATAGATTTTCATTTTGGCTGAGTGTGCTTTCTGATTGCACACATCTTATTCAAAAGAGTTGCGTTTTCTTTCTAAATAATCCAGTGTAATGCATTAGCAGGTCGTTTTCAGCTTATTGGATGAACAACTATGATCAAGAAAAAAATGTCTGCGTACAATTATAGTTGGAGTTTGCATTTTAATGAGACTATCTTATCGGCAACAAGACAGTATTCACTTCATGGATCCAGGTGTCAAGGTGATAGGTTTCCATTACTATGCCCACAAATGGTCGCAGTGTTCCTTTGTGCTTCTCGTGCCGTGGTATAATAACGGCGAACAAGAACACACGGTAGAGTAGCAAAAGAGGATGGTGGGCTATATCCCAGGTGGGCAGGTGCTGGAGACATGTAAAGGATCAGCACAATTACCGATCACTTAATAACACTGTTACTCCCCCTGTTCATTACGGGTTATTCCCGGGGAGGTTGCGTGGCACTAATTGGTTGCGAAGCAGTAGGTGCATGCGTGTGCGAGATTACGTAGTTGAAAGGACTTGGAGCTGACACGAAGGTCTGTGCGGCAATTCTATGATTCATACACGGTATAAAATATATTCTTAACTTGGAGTGTTCTTGACTTATGCAAGTTATGTCCTCTAGTTACACAATGAAAATAATATCCATCTTTTTCACGGTTGAGTATAGTATGTGTGTGTGTGTATTTCTGAGTTGTGAGATCACCTCCAAAACTAAAATGATAGTGGTCACTGAAGCATGGGTGCTTTGTGAGATAGATCTAACCGAGATCTAACCGTGTTTTTACAAATGTGGTTCTTGTTTTCAGTCTGACTAGGGTTAGGGTTAGGCCAAATAAAAAAGTTGCTTTATAATGGGAAAGATAGGGAACGATCTTACAAATCAGAATTACAGAGTTGCGTGTGTGTGTGTGTGTGTGTGTGTGTGATAGAGAGAAAGAGACAGGGAGAGAAAGTTTGTAGGTGTGTATATGAGAGAGAGCTAAATGCCCATCCTTTTACAGTTAATCAACGTATTGTCTGAAAAGGCACGCGAGAAATTTATTGGAAACCTATTCTTGGCAGACTGTCGATACAAGGTGCTCATAGATTCAATGGACACCTAAACAATTTTGTTGATAAAGGGCCTGGAGGCATCCATCTCCCAATAAAGTAATCTTCTCCGCAAATATAAAACACACACATACATATATATATATATATATATATATATATATATATATATATATATATATATATATATATATATATATATATATATATATATATATATATATATATGTATATATATGTATATATATGTATATATATATATATGTATATATACATATATATATATATATATATATATATATATATATATATATATATATATATATATATATATGTGTGTGTGTGTGTGTGTGTATGTATATACATATATATACATACATATAGATAGATAGACACGTTGATATAGAGATAGCCCGAGATATGAGATATGACAAACAAAATGAGCAAAACACAACTTTAAAATGATATAAAAATGACTACTCACATCCGCCTGTCTTGATTCCGCTATCTATACTATCCGCCATACTCTCGTTGCTATCTTTCCTCTCGTTCTGTACCGAGAGTACACTGGGATTTGGCGACGGCGATCGACCTTCATCGCTCATTCCGTCCTCCATAGTATCTTCTTTAAGGGCATTATCTGCCCCAACCAAGATTCTCTTCCTTTTCTTGGGCAGTTTGAGTTTTGCCTGCGCGTGCGAGTAGTAGAGAGTAAAGTTATTCACAATTACCGGAACCGGAAGTGCAATCAACAGTACGCCGGCAATGGCGCACAGCGCCCCCACTAGGTATCCCAGTGCAGTCCGTGGGTACATATCACCGTACCCTAACGTCGTCATGGTAACGACAGCCCACCAGAATCCTATTGGGATACTTTTGAAGTAGTTTTTATCGTCCTCCGCCACGATTTCGGCATAGTATATAAAACAAGCAAATATGATCACAGTTATCAGGAGGAAAATTATCAACAGAATCAGCTCTTTTGCACTCGCTTTCATTGTATGAACAACAATGTTCAAACCACTGAAGTGTCTTGTCAGTTTGAAGATACGGAAGATACGAATAAGCCTTAGGGATTTCAAAAACTGTAGTGCAGCATTACTTTCCGATCCTGGCCCCGCAATGGCCAACACGATAGCCTCGATATAAAAGGGTAAAATCGACAAAAGATCCACCCAGTTAAGAATTTGTTTGAAAAACTTTTTTCTGTCGGGACAAAATATTAGTCTTAAAATATATTCTAAGGTGAAATATCCTATGCAGACGATCTCGATCCAGATGAGAGCGGGATGAGGCGAAGATAACTCGTTCTTTTTCGAGTGGCTCCACAGGTAGGCTTCTGTGAGGTTCAGGTGGGGGATGGACTCGTTCTTGGGGATGCGGAACATCACGTGCGTTTCCATGGAGAGCGTTGCTATGGAGAGGAGGACGAAGAGATAGGAGATCATTGCAAACACCTGAAATAAAGAAGATAAATGATCAAATCAAGTATTAAAGTTGACTCTAAAATACGAAAACTATTTGAAATTACTTATACTTTTTCGTCTAGATGGTTTGGGAGGTGCATGCTATTTTTGTCCAATACTCTACACTCCGTATTACTTTCTTATTATTACGTTATGATACTTCTGATTATCCTTACTATTTTTCGCATCCTATAATGGTGTTTTGATATTCTATTTAACGATATTTGTATGTCTTTTATGGTGACAGCCATGTTAAATGAATATACATGCATTATATACGCTACTGAGGCCAACCTTATAAACATTGTGCCTCGAATTATAAATACTTTTGGCAGTTTAACATACTTCACTTTATGTTTAGCATTATGGTTTATGTACAACGAAAACGGTCACCAATATTTAAAAGAAGTACGATTGGACAATTGACAACCCGAAATTGCATTTGCGCCGCTTTCGATAGCCACATTGAGACGACCTGGTGCGTTGGTTGAAAGATGAACTATTCATATACAAACACACACACACACATACATACATACATATATATATATATATATATATATATATATATATATATATATATATATATATATATATATATATATATATATATATATATATATATATATGTATATATATATGTATATATATATATATATATGTATATATATATATATGTATATATATATATATATATATATATATATATATATATATATATATATATATATATATATATATATATATATATATATATATATATACTATTCAAAGAGGGATTGTTTGACGCATTATAAACAAAAACTTTCATACACATACTTTTCAAAAGGTTTAGATAGTTTCTCAAGATATTTCCATGTGTCTCAGACCATGTGTTCGCTCCTGGTGTGAATGGGTTAACCCTCTCAATCCTATGTCTCAATGTGAAAGAGTATGACGCGAGTGATCGATTAACTCTTAAGAGTGCAGCTCTAATACTGTTGCAAATACTTACATCAAGGACAGGGTAGTAATACGAACGAAAATCTTTACGAGGGCATAGTCAGCATACGCTACTATCAGGATTCTTAGGATTTAGTACGGTAGATCGTACGTACGGTAGATCGAGGAAGACATGCTTGATGTTCTATTTTTGTACACGCATACATACAAACATACACAGCTCATCAATAATGATTCGCATACATATATACATACATACTTACATACAAACATACATACATACACACATACATACATATATCCACACATACATACATACATACACACATACATTCGTACATACATACATACATACAGTCATACAAACATACATACATACACACGTACATACATAGTCATACAAACATATATACATACACACATACATACATACATACATACATACGTGTTAATATGAATAATACCTGAAGTAATCTTCTACATTGCAATGCTACTTATCACACCTCAGTACAGCAAACATACGTATTCGAATATCTATAATAGCCCATAGCGAGTTCCTTATTAGGTCGTGCTTAGGACTAGCCATGATTTGTCGGGCAATTTGGCTTTTGTAGTCATTCCCATGTTAATAGTTCTAAAATGAATTGATTTGTTGAGGTACAGGTTCATTTTATTGACATTTAGCACATTCTTCTTGTTGGTACTTTTGACACTTCGTATAATGTCACTTTCCCTATCATATTTATTCTAGACGCTTAGTGCCTTTAAATACGGCTGCAAGCCGTTCCCTTATTAGCATACTCTGAAACTGGCACCCTCAGCAAGTGTGTTTGACTAGTTGCAAAGATGGCATCATTTCTAGCCAGGTCACGTGGCTAACTTTATCTGCCCTGAAAGAAAGCGGATACCAGAAAACACACATTTTTTACATGTAGTATTAGATTAGCAGGGCTTGCAGTTTTTTTCAATGGAAAGGTTCCCATCTAAGTGTCAGGCGCGCCTTCTCTTTCGTGCACTATTTCTTTCAAATTCCTGCACACCATATGCTGCGAACGGCAATCAGTCCTCACAGCGTATTAGTACAAAAGTAGTGCATGCGAGACGAGATATAGGGGCACAGATATGTCCGACCTTCAAGCACATGTGGGGGGAGTATAGTAAAACATTGGCATCTATTGAATCACACCTTATCATTTAGACCGGAGCCGGTTTTCCCATAGGAATGTCTATTGACACGAAGTCGGCAACTCACGCTGACCTGGTTGGTGACGTCATCGACCGCGTAGTATTGGCGCCAAATTCAAATACTGTACCAAGCCTTTACACTCGTCTCGTAATTGCATGTACTTTATCCCGGAATCGTGCAGTCATGACACGCTACTGACTGCCTTTCACGGATTTATAAGGGTTTTAAAGTTTGGAATAGGAACATTAACTTGTAGTAATGTATTAAATCAGAACTTATCCTTAGAAAAGATGTATTCTATTGGCGTGGATGGCTAATTTATATAATCAGATTTGGCTCTCTTTTAAGTTGTGTCAGATGTATTAAATGTAAATCTAGCCAGTAAATCAAACTACATGTACTTAAATATCTGAATCAATGTAATTTACTTAATATGATAATTTAACTTAAGTTATGGTGATGAGAACCATTGTAAGTTAGTTAAATGCACCTGTGCAAGTAGTGAGATTATGTCATTTGAGTAAAAAGTTGTAAATAATGAAATGACATAGAATATGGGCTGACTAAGGACGCTTTATATGATATTTTCTACCTGCTACCAATCAGGAGTAGGGTTAAGATGGTGTTTCTTGAATTCCTGGTTTGAACCCCATGTGCTACTTTAATGAAAAAAATCAGAATTGCTGTAAGACATACAAAGTGATTTCAAACAGTTTACTTCCACAATTGTGGAGTGTGCAACCAGTGATGCCCTGTATTTGGGCCTTGGATCCGTGCGCACGGATCCCCACAACCACACTACAACAAGCCCTATTTTTGCAACCGCGGGCGCCCCATGCAAAACAGCGCGATTTCCCTCCTGAACAGTTAATATAAACACCTATCTCACAACCTCTTGCATTGGGTTATTTCACTGGATCAACTAGAGAGTTGTTAAAGATGGAAAAAAGTTTGAAACTTTAGTCCTTTTAAAAACCACTGGCATTGGTTTCTTTATCCTTTTTGCGTAGTGCTCCTTCTTTTGATGTTTGATCTTTTTTAGTGTTTTAATGACAATCTGGACAAGAAAGATTTTATAAACAAGATAATTTATGTTTGAAAGAATGTATTTGAAAACTATCGCTAATAACCAATATATTCCGATATGCATACATGTACGTGCACTTGTATATTGCCGGAATATATTTACTATATACAAAGTATATTTACTAATATACAATGATCCAATGTCCCTAACATCACTTAGCCTGCTTTTCAAGATCCAGTGACCTTCAACGTAGTTGACCTATCTGTTATAATGCTATTGACCAATGCCCTTGATCAAACTTGATCTGATAAGAGTACAATATAATCAATCCTTTTGAGCTTGGAGGATTTTTGAAAAATCATATAAATTATAAGATTTACAGAAATGAGAAATTTGCTTTGCCTTCTCACCTTTTATCATCGAGATTCTGATAAGATAGCAAATACCTATCGGTAAAAACTAGGTATTGAGTTATTTCAGTGCAAAGAGAATGCCGATATATTGCCTCGTACTGTTTGACTACTACGAGATGAAAAGTGCTTTCCAATAAAATGTTTATGAAGCACTTATACGTTTTATTGACAAACTAAAGCATGCGCATATCAATAATTCAAACTAAAATGATCCCTAGATGTTAAACAAAGAAACAGTGCTCTAAATGATCATGAGTATTGAAAAACTGGTTCAAATATCTTTTCTCATGGCCGCCAATGCTTAATCTAAGGAGGACTGCCTCACTCTATAAGCGGTTCTTGGGTCTGGCACTGTGTGCAGCGATTCATGGTCGTGAATGTAAGTACTTTGTAAATGAGAGTAACTCCTGTAAGTACGTGCATTATTATTGTTATTATTGTTATCATTATTATTATTATTATTTTTATTATTATTATTATTATTATCAGTAGTAGAAGTAGTAGTAGTAGTAGTAGTAGTAGTAGCAGCAGCAGCAGCAGCAGTAGTAGTAGCAGCAGCAGCAGCAGCAGTAGCAGAAGTAGTAGTAGTAGAAGCAGCAGCAGCAGCAGCAGCAGCAGCAGCAGCAGCAGCAGCAGCAGTAGTAGTAGTAGTAGTAGTAGTAGTAGTAGTAGTAGTAGTAGTAGTAGTAGTAGTAGAAGTAGTTGCAGCAGCAGCCGCGGAAGTATTTAGCAGTAGTAATAGTAGAAATTTGAGATTTTGTTTGTGTCACTTATTCTGCCATATTGTGGCTAAGCGGTGACTAGCCAGTTGTAACTGGTGGAAGAAGCCCCAGTACCCGGAGAAAACCTCCGCCTAGCCCCAAGTCCTTGGCAACCATTTCAGGGGCATGCTACAAAGTCGCCAGTGACTTGGGGTTAGGCGGTGGTGTTCGCCGGGTTTCCGGTTTCCTCCACCAATCACAACTTGGCTCGTCAGGAATTAGCCTAAACATGGCAGAAGAATTTACTATAATCGGAATTCCATATTTCTTCTTCACCATTATCAACATCTTAGAAGCAGAATGGATCATAACATCTAGATCACTCAATGATTCTGTGTAGGCCTGATGAATGTGCGCAAAATATCGCAGATCGTTTCTAAATTCCTCCTTCAGCCGCAGAAGTATTGGAATAGTAGCATACAGATCTATACAAGATCTGTCGACCTTGGCCCCTGACAAACTGCAGTCTATATAGAGCAGATATATAGAATGTAGATATACAGTGACATCGGATATGTGACCACCTTGGGACCAAAGCAAAACGTTCATATGAGGGGGTGTTCAGTGTTCACATCTGATGTCTGTTCATAAAGTAAAAAGATAAAATTAGAATGGGGTAATTGAGTTCACAATAGGAGGTGTTTACATAACTGGGGTGTTCACAATGAGAGGTTTCACTGTATATCATGTTCATTCAATAGCAGACGTCATGTGTGATTTGAATCTAGCGCCATTTGGTGTACCTTTTCTGGTAAAACATGGGGTAGTTGGCGATTGCAATGTGATAGCCAAATCTAAGACAATGTTTCAAAAATACAATCTCAGGGAAAAATTACAATGTAAGTGATATTCGATAATGTCTTTGACGTTTAATGAATTGTTCGTGTGTATGAATGCCTGCGTTTAGCATATGAGCATTTACGACTGCAGTTAGAAATCTATTGCTTGACATGGTCAATCAAAGTTTCTGACACTTCGCTCATTTGGAGCGTAAAAATACCATAACGAGGAACATGCCGTCTTCCTTCTAACCATGCGAATTATAAGAGCTCTTGCTCGCTCTCAATTTCACATCTGCGCCGTGAGGTGCGTAACACTACTTTTCCAATTCCTTATAATGAAGTTCTAGTAACACTTCTACGCTGGTATTCAAAGACGGCAAAACAGCTCCAAAACTTAAAAACGGGTACTAAATATTTGCAACCAATCAAGTATCGGTGTACAGACTGGAGATTTTACCATGTCAATGAATGCACTGGGACAAATAAATAGTCTAACAATACTAGTATCTAGTATCTTGAAATATTTGTAGAAGGTTTGGTAAACCCAGCAGTAGCAACTTTCCATCGACCAACCCATAGATATTGGCTTTTTCAAATAATCTTCTTCTCCTCCGCATTGGCACACTACCTTCACTTAGTAGACATACAACATGGTCCAGCAGTAGAATTTAGGGTATTTTAGGGCATGAATGCTACATTGCTGGACCAGATCAACATATTTTTGTAATGGTATCTATATATTCCATATATGTTTAACCCTGTGCAGGCTCAATTTGTGAAGGTATCAATATGGAGCAAAGATCTACTTGATGTTACCCCTGCATAGCGATGTGTATACAACTATTGATGTATTAAGTTGTATACCACTTATTGGTCAAAGACAATGATCTAGGTCATATGTATTGCCCATATTGTTAGACCATGGATTATATTTAACACATTACTGATTTCCCGTCTGTGATGTTAGCCAGACCATTGACTACCTGTAGTCTTATTCCCCTCATTGCAAATCCAATTAGCTAATCATTCAGGAATAAGCCTTTCCTCATTCAAATCAGTGTGCAAGATCAAATTTATACTAATTACGCCCGAGCATGTTGTTGGCACTCATCAAGTTATTGTATGCTATACCTATCATAGGGCTGAACACCTTCTTGGACAATGTACAACGCCAATTACCAAGCAAAGGAAATCATCCCATGTATATATATATATATATATATATATATATATATATATATATATATATATATATATATATATATATATATATATATATATATATATATGTATATATATATATATATATGTATATATATATATATATATATATATATATATATATATATATATATATATATATATATATATATATATATATATATATATATATGTATGTATGTATGTATGTATGTATGTATATATGTATATATATGTATATATATATATATATATATATATATATATATATATATATATATATATATATATATATATATACATATACTAGTGTAAATATATATATATATATATATATTATATATATATATATATATATATATATATATATATATATATATATATATATATATATATATATATATATATGTATGTATATATATATATATATATATATATATATATATATATATATATATATATACATGTATATATATATATATATATATATATATATATATATATGTATATATATATATATATATATATATATATATATATATATATATATATATATATATATATATATATATATATATATAATTACAAATACCATTAATATGGGCTATAACTCATTCAACCATTGGGGACATTATTTAATTTTCTATTTTTGGGGCTCTTAATGTCTGTAGTCTGTAGTATGTTTGAAGCTTCTAAGCTCCTAAGATGCATTTGATTTGGGCCATGAAAAAATGGTTCCATTAGGCTACCAAATCAAAGGTATCTAGAGGGGACATACCTGTATCTAAATCTTTATTTAACAGTGTTCCTCTAAGTCATTTATTATATGCCACAAACTCCTTTTAAAACTGATTGAGGGCATTATATATATATTACATATACATATGCACATGTTTAGAATGCATGCTCCTCCTAATTAAGAAAATGTGGTCTGAAAGTTAGGTGAATGATTTCATTATTGCATATATTTCATCTCCAATTGGAGCCTGGTATTTTGACAGCCTATTGGTTCGACGGCAGCCAATTTCTGCGGAACTACACTTCTTCCCAATTTAGGCCTCTTAGCAGCACTTGGCATATACATGATAGCTTCAGAAATGACGGAATTACCGATCCCTTATATCCACTCCCTGCTCCTACAAATATACACATACATAACCATGGCGATCGTTATGCAACGGTTCATAGTATAGATTCTCTGATGTTTTGCGATAGCCATTGAAGCATGGCGTATTCTCGTCTAACTAGTTATGGCATTGATTGGGATCAGCCTACGCTCTCAGTTCAACTTTAACTTGTCACGAAATAGCTTCCTCTCTATGAAATTCCAAGGCGAATTCCTCAATGTGTTTTCATAACCTATCGGTTGTTACTAAGCTTGCGTTGAATGTAGGTGTAAGGGATTGCTGCTGTAGCAGACGATCATCCCGTTTGCAAATGTAATGCACATATGGTCTGACAACTGTCTACCTATCTCATGAGATAGAGTAGTATCAAACATTATTTAAGGAGAAATTGTTGAAACCATCAGGTACCAGCGAGTTTCATTTATTCAATTTAACTGCATGTTTTATATGTTTGTTTTCGAGATTATTCCATATTTTCCAGACCACACATACTCTACAGAGGTGAATGAAAATTTTCAAGCCAGTGATGCTTCAGAGTTCCTCTAGAAATCGTCGTCTGCATCTATGATACTTTTGACAATCACTTTGAAATTGAGGGTCTTTCCACACATCATCTGAAGGAGAATTGTTGGTAATATTCTGATCAACACTTCTCCTTCAAATATTTCCACAAGTTTCCAGCGAGATTTAGCCAAATTATCGGGCTGCACTTCTGGACACTGTGAGCATTATTTGTTAAATTTGGAATTACACTCGGCAAGACTTGACTCTATTGTTCTATTCTCTCAAACTGCTCCAATAGCGGACTATTCGAAGGAATTATCACTGACTGCTCAGTCTTTCACTACTTTGATGGTAAGACCGGAGCATGTAGACTCAGGTTACACAACTCAACTGCCATTCGCATTCCCGTTATACAAGCCCATGACACCATTGCCATTCCTTGGGCTCAATTCGCACATGGACGTGTTAGATGCCATATGGCTTTGATGGTAAGACCGGAGGTTGTAGACTCCAAACGTTTTACACAATTCAACTGCCATTGGCATACACGTTACACAAGCCTTTGGCGCTATTGCCAGTTCCAGACATGATACCTTTGAATTACAAAATTCTTATGCACAATTCGCTTAGGTAATTGGTTATGTATCATTAACAAACGTGATAAATGTAATTTACAACCAAGTTAGATATGTTTTGTTTTTTTAACTGCAATTGTAATAAATTATGCTCTATTTGAGAATAATGACTTACCACTATTAGCACACGTTGCGAGTTGAAAGTAAACACGTCATATGCGCTTTGAAAAGATGTTCCGTATCATGTAAATGTGACTGATAACTCATTGCATTAGCATTTCGATTTCAAAAGCTGGGTTGCCATTCTTACTTCATTCCCTTGCAATATGATGGGTACACGGAAGTATCATAATACAGGAGCACTGTGCCAGTTATAGGTATAACTCCAACAACTCTCAATCGTTCTAACAGTCCTACTACATCTAAGTATATATATATATATATATATATATATATATATATATATATATATATATATATATATATATGTATATATATATATATATATATAAATATAAATAAATATACATATATGTATATACGTATATATATATATATATATATATATATATATATATATATATATATATATATATATATATATTATATATATATATATATATATATATGTGTGTGTGTGTATATATATATATATATATATATATATATATATATATATATATATATATATATATATGTATATATATATATATATATGTATATATATATATATATATATATATATATATATATATATATATATATATGTATATATATATATATATATATGTATATATATATATATATATATATATATATATATATATATATATATATATATATATATATATATATATATATATATATATTACAAGCCATACTTTATACTTTATTCGTTATATAACATTTTATTCTTAGGAAAATATGGGCAATCTTATATCTTAGCCAATTAATATCATTTGACCTAGTATCGCGTTATTGTATCCCACAAACTTGTTTTGAGAATCCAATTGTGAACGTTTACTGTTGTATGCAATGCAATACTAGCAGTGCTTGGTGGTAAGACACAGGTATGTTTCGGTATGTACAGTACTACAGGTCTGTATTAATCCCTTCACCAATAACGGAATATTGACCAATCACAATCTTACATTGCATCCAAGAGTACGTTGGCCAGTGCCAGGGTATGAAAACACTGCATAGTCTTAGCACACAAAGAACAGTGTTTCCTATACAACTTTTGCTATTCCAAGGTGCAAAGTAAACGTATGGTGTTGTACTAGGGTAAGGTGAGTTCGATAGAAGCGTCGCTCGAGGGCACTTCAATAGTGCGGGGCATGGAGTAATTGTTTCGCGGCCAACATCAATATATAGCAAGCAATAACATGCGGATAACACTTTCCCAATTGACGGCTCAGATTTCAGCCAAACGACAATCCCTCGACGCAATAGGGGTATGGCTTACACAATTGATATTATGTAACCTTTCTTGTGTATTAGCTTTAAGTAGTGATATGTTGACAACTATGTGGGTGAGCAGGGTGACATGACTCGAATCATTTTACAGAGCTCACGTACAACATCCTTAATAAAGGAACTTACTACTACAAATTAGTTTGGTTTCAATTTTCATTATCAGATGATTTGCAAAATATATAACGGAAAAACAATTAAACCTAAGTTAGGAACAATCATTTAAACATTGGATTGAAGTCAATTTCTAATTTCTGCATTGAATACCGAAAACTATATGCGTGATCACTGCAATCATAAAATGTAGTGTCGAGTATTTCTTAAAATCATAGTCAGGAATAGTACAAAGGATTTCTTTTCAAACAGTGAGACATATATTTGTCTCGACAAATTTAATCCTATTTCCAACACTTTGACTAGCATATTGTCTACGTTCTATGCGTTGGTCTCAAAGGTTCAGTTTCAGAATTTACCTTAAAGCCAAACTCTCATATTTACCTTAGGAGCATAAATGCAGAATGCCAGAGATATGTTTGAATACTTTTCTCCTTGAGTTAGGTTAGGAAGACAGTAAGGTGTGTGTGTGTGTGTGTGTGTATTCATCTATCATTAAATGTCTATAGTAATTCAGTATTTTATTTGGTCCATGCTATCAACATTGTAATTTAAACCCAAAGAAAAAAATATCGGTTTTGAAATACCTAATTGGCACTTCCAAAAATGACTGAATAATTTCTCTTTCGTAATGTGCAGGCTTATGACCACTTAATGCAATTTTCAATATGTCATTAACCCATGCAACGTATAGCAGCGTGTACATTCCTGATATATGAGTCTCTTTTTATAAGTTTTTCCTTGAAATTTTGCGATCAAACATCAACGATTGGTCTTTTAATTCACTAAATTATTTTTATACATTTTCACTTCAATTACGTCGGCGCAAATCTGTTCGATCCAACAAAATATGTTTTAGTAGGAAATACTATATACTAGTATGTAGGATTTATTGCTGGAGCTAGTTTATATTGTTGTAGGTTTTAAAGGTGCCAAAGAGCGCACAGAGAGGCGGCTTTTTATGATGGTCATAATATACAGATAGAAAGTAACTATTCAACTTTCAAATTGGCAGTACGCAAAAGTTAATATGAGCAAAATTAAAGCTGTCTGCAGTAATGAAATGTTCGGTGCAATTCGTCCGACGTTTCTGAAAGATATGGCCAGACAAGAACAAGACAAGAAAGGGTCAGGTTATCTAGTCACCTGGCAGATGGTACTGGCATATGCGCCTTATATCATACCTTAAACATGCAAATGACAAGTCCCCTAAACTGAAGGTAAAGTAAAGATGTACCAGCCCACGCCTTTTGTAGATAGAATAGGATCAAATTAAGTGTGATTGAAATATTCATGAAATCTTATCATACTGCATATGGATGAAAAATCATCTGATACTGTGATGGGCTCTGACAATCGCACGAGTTATGTGTTAAATGTCTGACTTAGTACGGATTCCTTGTTTGGTATGAAACTTGTGTAGCCATATATATATTCAAAATGTTTACTTAACAATGCACGAATAATGGCAAAATAACGGACTATGTATGCAGTTGTTTACTTACCATTATCGTGGTTTTTTTTAGATAAATACTGGTTGCTTTTGCCTTGATACTGTGCGTAAATGACTAGGTTTTCAAAATAAGTGATTAAGTCACATAATCTTAACAGTTTTTAGGTAATTCATTGCACGATGATTATTGGACATACATGCATTGGTGTCGCACGCTTATTTTCCGTTTCTGCAAAAGACTCGCCTTACATTTGTAGTAATACCAACCATGCCAAACCTCATCTGCTTCTCCTTTCCTAACGTTGCAGCTCATACTGCAAACTGCCGTGCAACAACAGCAATTCAAGACAACCCACACTATTATCCAATTCACAAATAAAAGATTTGATCATTTTCTTGAATAATTGGTAAAGTGTTACATCGAAATGCTTTAAATGCTCATACATACGTACACATACATAGACATATATAAGTATACATACATACGGACATAGAGGTTACATACATATATATATATATATATATATATATATATATATATATATATATATATATATATATATATATATATATATATATATATATATATATATATATATATATATATATATATATATATATATATATACAGGTGAACTTGGATATGACGGACTCAATGGGACCAGGAAAATTGGTCCGTCATATGCAAAATCCGTCGTATACATATGACGAATACATGATATGCATCGGACTGGGACCAAGCATATCGTCCGTCATATGCAAAAATCCGTCGTACAGTGGTCCGTCATATCCAAGTTCACCTGTATATTGTTATTACATTTATGCCATACTTACGTGTGTTTTCTATGAACAAAAATAACTTTCTACACATGGTATCACACGAGTCACTCACCTGCGCAGCTTTTGATGAATAAGGTTCTTCCAGAATGAGCCATAATTTGGGTTGGAATCTCTCCCAACAGGTAAGATCAGGTTCATCCGCCTCTTCTATCCCAAACCTGACTGCAATATTAGGCTCATCCTCCGAATCACTCGGCTCAAAGTCCCCTCCGTCGAACTCCGCCAGCGTTTCCTGAGCATCTCTGTGGGTACGGTAGTTCATCCAACAGCAGGGTTCGATCTGCTTTTCGTCCATACCCCAAAACGCCAGTTCCTCCTCGAATAGCGGCCCACAGACATCGGAGGGTGCGTGCAGCTTACCTGTCCTGTAGTAATTAAGTACCATCAGAAACACACCTGGATGGCGATCAAAGAAATACTCGCCGGCGATCGGGTCAAAATCTGCGTTGCCAACATTTGTCTCGCAGAGCCACGAGAGACGGGTATCCGGGATGTTCTTAAGGGTGGATTTGTAGGTTTCGTAACGGATTCCTCCGACGTTGATGACAAGTTTGTTGTTTGCTTTTGCCGCGGGTCCCATGGAGAATTTAGGCACGAGGGACATGGAACGGGGCACCATGGACCCCCTGGGGCCTACCACCCCGCCGTTTCCATGGTGATGGTCATGATCTCCTTGGTTGGAGATACTCATGCTCGTGTCGTTATGTGGTATTGACCACCTTGTTCGTGTTACGGCTATACAATACACATACACATACCTTAGTAGCCGCTACAGGTATAGACGAAAAATCGACCCCGTCTTATGTCAAAACCAGAATCTTGGCCAGTCTTAAGCAATCCAAAATATTCCTTCTTATACTGTATCTCGTATTCTTTACTTTTCCTATCTTATTTTCGTATCTGTTATTCCTTCTTGTAGTAAATCTTGGTCTGTCTTTTTTCTTGAATGACCTCAAAACTATCACTTTTTATGCTGTCTCGTCTATCTTATAATTTTCCTAGAATTACTTTTGGTATTTCTCTTTTGTTTATTTGACTATTTGACCGCTTTTGCGTGTTGTCTATCCCTTGCGTTTTACTGTTTAATCCTATATGTTGTACTCAATATACTCTTTTGCGTCTTTGGACACAGTCAATAAAGATACATATAAGCACACATATTTGTATTAAACAAATCTTTCGTTTTAAGGTATAATTAAGTGTACAATATTTCACTTTTAAACACCATATGGAAAGCGCTAAGAATCTTCCTCACCATTCACCATTGCCTGTGATTGTATTCCTACACTGAGACACTCAGCCGATGGCGCTCCTTCCGCAAGCGTTTTCCAGCGACTTGTACATGCGACGTGTAGTTAAACCTTGCATTGTGATGATAACTAAAATCTTTCACAACTTTCCTTTTCTTCCGAATGCATATCCTTTCCGTTTGAACACCGAGTAGTGTTTAGTGTTTTGAAGATGTTGTGTAAAGGAACGTTGGTGTTGTCCCCGCCGTTGCGTTCTGCCGTCTTCAGCAGTGTTAAGTATTTACCTGTTTCCAATGCTAGCAGATGTTTTGAACAACGTCATTTCCCACCGACACTTACCAGAAGTGGCGCTCTGTCTTCGGCCGTCTGCTGCTCATGACTTGCAAGTAATTATTGCTGGAGCTGACAGAGTTCGTCTGCCGCCAACGGGAGGGTCGGATAAGGCGTGAAAAACACACACCTTATTTCTTCAAATCTTTAAAAGCCAGCGTGGAAGGTATCCATTAGAAATGTCAGGCTCTGGGCTAATTAGTATTCATGGCGAGTGTGTTTCTACGATTTCTGTTAATTGAATTAAAAATTCATGACGATTGCCGGTGTATGGGGATGGTATTACCCTCAAAGTGGCTCGACCAATCAGAGGAGCGCACGCATGCGCAGTGCGGTGTCACCTGTTCGAATACATGCAGCGGTCGCCCATGATGATAGGTGCGTGTTTATCATAGGCATTGATTTGGGAAGATTTAATTACCTCCAGTGCAGCACAGAACTCGACTGTAACGAGTCTGCTTTTTTGTTCGCATAGCTGACTGGTTTTCCTCCTACTAGTATTTGAACACTGCGCGCAATAGCCTTCAGAATCATTGAAAGACAATGAATTGATGTAAAAAATTAGTGGCTTATAAATCATCAACACCAATGGTGACGTAAGTCTGACTTCGAAGTACGAAGCTGATCAATAATGAGTTATATTCAGATATATGCACTTGAATACGATTATGATAAGATGAGGTAGTCAGACAGGCATTATATTATACTGCTTTTTTCGCGATAGTTTTAAGTTTGCGTTATTTTGAAATGCAAACTTAAAAGGCATACCAGTGGCTTGGGGTTAGGTTATGTTGTTCGCTGGGCACTCAGATTTCCTCCAATACTCCTTAGATGAATAAAAAAACAAGTGGATATGAAACCAGCCGGTCAACCTAAACAACCATGCTGCGGCGAATAGCCCAAAAGTTACATTCTGCGCATGTTGGTGCGCAACTTTCTCTGTAATGTAAACGATACGAGTGCTCTTATTGGTCTTTGCCTCCTAGTGACGTCACACTGAGCTCCGATTCGAGACCCCTGGGATAGCCAGGTCTTCAATATAGCGCATAAAGTAATTGGTCTCTCGCTACATATCCATTCTTTTATTCATCTAAGATTATTTAAGGGTGGCTAGTCGTGACTTAGACGCACTATATGGCAGGGAAAATTGAAAAAATCCAAATCATCATCATCTTCATCATCATTATCATCACAAATACAAGAAGCTTTTATTTATTAAACACTCCATTTTAAAGATGTTTAAAGTCGAGTGAGGATGCTCTGCCATTTAGGTTTGTGATAGCGAATATTATTGCAAATGAGTGAACTCTCAACATCATGTAAACAAAATGGTTTATTGAAATATTCACTGCAACAAAGTTTACTAGCCAGTGTCTTTATAACATTTTGATGAGGTGCGGATATTCAACGATAAAAGAAATGATAGACCATCGTCATGAAAACAGGGTTTTTTGATATGAAAACATTTAAATACCATGCAGTTTCGAGGTTTTCGGGCGAGGAGAGTTTTCCATCTTATTGTGTGCATAGATCGAATGATAATAGAAATGATAGACATTCATCATCATGAAAACGGTCTTACTAAAAATGCATACCATGCAATTTAAAAGATGTTGGGCGATGTATGTATGTATATGCATGCATGCGTGTGTGTGTGTGTGTGTGTGTGTGTGTGTGTGTGTGTGTGCAGGTTGATAGGTAGGCAGGTAGGTTAGTAGGTATTTTTTTTATTATACCCCACGTTAAGATTCTTGATCCTGGTTGGTCAAGGACTGGACCAAAGAGAAATCGCCATGTTATAAACACTACCTTAGCAACTGGCCGTGGTCCCTAACATCATGATACCGACAATAAATGTTAACTGCGCGACTGAGACCGAGCAGTTAAAACCAATGGCGCACCTTTGGCCCTTTCCACGCCCAAAATACTCACCAACACCCACGGACAGGCAGGCGATATGATTGTTGCTACATGCCTAGAGTATACAGTGGAATCTGCTAAATTGAACACCTGTGTACACTGACCTGCATAAAATGAAAATTTGTTTATGTCTCGGTACACTCCCATTGATAATCAATGGGAGGCTACCTGGATACATTGAACACCTGTCTTCCTTGAACATTGAACACCAAATGTGTTCCCCTAATTTGAGACAGAATGAACAGAATGATAGAAACATGCTCAAAATAGATAAGACAAAACCCTGAATTAATCCCAAATGAACATATGTATGGTTAATCGGTCAATGGTAACATAGTCATGAGTACATTGTACTTTTAATTTCTTACAAAAGGAACAAATAAGCGGATATCATTTACCAGGTCAGCCTGTGTTTTTTCATCCCTAACACCAGGTTTATTGCAATTGCTTGATTAAATAAGCCAAATCAAAACAAAGCCCACACTTTAGGTCTTTATGCGAGTCATTGAATATCTGGCATCCTTTTGTTATCAAATAGCAGGAAAATGATTTAGTTCAAGATTCTGCATTTGACTTTCAAATACATGGAAGGATGTGCCCCTTTTTTACTTGAGGGAACATTTAGTCAAACAAGCCAATACAAGGACTCTAAGATCTGAGTGTGTGCCTATGCACCAGACATATGGAAGGAGCTCCCTGAGAACATCAAGGCTGCTGATAGTGTGCAAAACTTCAAGGAACAGCTAAAAGCATCGCTATTCAGAAAGGAGTTTATTTGACTATATGGACCATAAACATCTGTTCTCTGACTATTTAAAGCGCCTTTGAACGATATAGGTGGAAAAGGCTCTTTATCAAATGTCAATGATTGTTATCATTATTATTATTATTATTATTATTATTATTATTATTATTATTATTATTATTATATTATCATTAGTAGTAGTAGTAGTATTATCAGTATTAGTATTATTATTAGTAGTAGTAGTATTACTATTATTATTATTATTAGTAGTAGTAATATAAATAGCAATTGGGAAAGGGGATGGAAAGCAGAGAACTATTATTCACTAGGCAACCCTGTATCATAGCTGCATTTAACAGTTTTCTAGTACTGCAAACTAAAAATGAGGTCACTTAGGCTGAAAATTTCGTCCCCCTGTGTCTAACATGCCAAAACGAAAACAGGAAATAGAGGAACAATATGAATATAATGTAGGTACAGAAAGATGTAGAAGACTGCGTAAAACCATTCATGATAAACTGAACTTTTTGATGTGGGATATGAGGAAAAGACATGTATGTAGTAGATTTTGCAATAAAATGATCATATTTGTCTATTTACCTTTGACTTTGTTTCTATTTCACCGGAACTCGAAACACTCAGAACCTTGATACATTAAACAGCTGCGTACATAGAACACATTCTCATTTCCCGTAAGTGTTTTACGTAGACAGGGTACACTGTATCTCCAAAATGTCTTGTGTTTGTATCTCCTTTTGTAATTTGTACTTTGTATGGTATAATAAAACAAATATGACATCCCAGTGGGGTGTACAGGAGGAATAAATCCTCCAAATAGAGGATTATTGTAATCATGTTTGTATATATCTGTATAATGTGTGTGTGTGTGTGTGTGAGAGAGAGAGAGAGAGCCCTCTTATATGTATATTCAAGCAGGATATCACTACTGTGGTTTTCTCCCCACCACCCCCCCCCCCCCCCCCCTCCACAAGGCTTGTTTGTCTGTAACATCAAGGTTATCATAATCCATAACCTGTAATATACACGCGTTGTGTCGTCACGTGTTTGAGGCCACTGGCCACATATCGGTGACAGGGTGTCATTTTCAACGGTGTGGATGTTTTTGTTTTTACCGTGGTCTTGTAAATTGAATGCAAGGATAACGTCTTGCCAGATATCATAATAATGTGTCGAATGCACATATTTCCAAAAGTAGATAATTAGTTTAAATGCAAAAGGGATCTTATATTGCAATGTCCTATACAACATAAACTAGTAAACGCGTTTACTCGTGCTCTAAAACCCTGCAATGATAGTTCTTGATGATAAATACGCACACAGCCAAACGATACAGGTATTCTATACATCAGCTACCACAAAGTTGAAAATTTGAATTTGATTCTTTAGTATCATTTAGTTAGTATCAAATGCACCGTTTTAACAACCTAAGACCATCTTTTTTTCTGTTTTAGGAAGATTTTTTCCCCAAATTTAATGCGACGGGAGCTAAAAAAAAAAAGTAAAAAAAAAAGCCGGTTATACAAGCTTAGCCATATTTTTTTGTTGTCAGAAACCCTTGTATACATTCTGTAGGGTATGAATACAGGTATCCTTTCATATGATTTGATGGTTTGCCCCAGAAATCTAAGTCTACCATGTGTTAAAACATTTGAACACCTCCAGACTTGGTCAAGAAAATGAGAAGAGCCTCTCCACCGCAGTATCACGTTCTGCGGTCATCACACCTACATTAACTGTGGGCTCTGCAATTTCAGTTGCGGTCACCTCAAACAGCTTGGGTACCGCAAAAAGTGCAGGTACCGCAAAGCGCGCAGGTACTGCAAATAGTGCAGGTACCGCAAAGAGCGCAGGTACTGCAAATAGTGCAGGTACCGCAAAGAGCACAGGTACTGCAAAGAGTGCGGGTACCGCAAAGTGTGTGAGTACCTCAAAGAGTGTAGGCACCGCAAAGAGCACGAGTACCTCAAAGAGCGCTGGTGCATGAAAGAGCCCCAGTACCGCAAATAGCGTGGATGCCGCAAATAGCGCCTGTGCCGCAAATAGCGCGGGTACCGCAAAGAGTGTGGGTACCTCAAAGAGCGCCAGTGTCGCAAAGAGTGCGGGTACCTCATAGAGCACGGGTACGTCAAAGAGCGCCAGTGCCGCATATAGCGTGAATACCTCAAAGAGCGCGGGTGCCTCAAAGGGCGTCAGTGTCGCAAAGAGTGTGGGTACCTCAAATAGCGCTGGTGCATCAAAGAGCGCAGGTACCTCAAAGAGCATGGGTAGCTCATAGCGTGTGGGTACCTGAAAGAGTGCCTGAGTGCCGCAAAGAGCACAGGTGCCTCAAAGAGTGCAGGTGCTTTCAAAGAGTGTCAGTGCATCAAAGAGCACGGGTAGCTCATAGAGCGCGGGTACCTGAAAGAGCGCCTGAGTGCCGCAAATAGCGCAGGTGCCTCAAAGAGCGCAGGTGCCTCAAAGAGTGTCAGTGCTACAAAGAGCGCCGGTACTGCAGGGCATGCAGGTAACTCAAAGAGTGTCAGTGCTACAAAGAGCGCTGGTACCGCAGGGCGTGCAGGTACCGCAAATGGCGTGGGGGCCTCAAAGAGCGACGGTACTGCTCAGAGAGCCAGTGCCGCAAAGAGTGCAGGTGCCTCACAGAGTGCGGATACCTCAAAGAGCATGGGTTCCTCAAAGAGCGCGGGTATGTCAAAGAGAGTGGGTACATCAAAGAGAGCGGGTACGTCAAAGAGAGGGGGTGCCTCATTGAGCGTGGGTGCCGCAAAGAGCGCGGGTACTGCAAAGAGTCCAAATGCAGGTACAGCAGAGAGCGTGGATACTGCAAAGAGTGCAGGCAGGTGCCTCAAAGAGCGCGGGAATCGCAAAGAGAGCCAGTACCGCTGGGCGTGTCTGTAGCTCAAAGAGTGTGGGTACCGTAGGGCGTGCGGGTACCCCACAGGTTGCTGTCACTGCAACTACCTCGACCAGGTCTGCGTTGGCTGCAAGTCCAGGTAGCACTGGTATAAAGAAGAAGGGTTGCAAATCTGTCTGCACTAGTACAAAGAAAAAGGGGGGGGGGTCAGTCTACAAGCTTGCCGTCAGTATCAGCCAAAGGAGACGCTATACGGATTAGAGTAGTCTCTATAAGGAATCACCCACAGCTAGACCGCTCCTCCCCCCCCCCCCCCCCCCTCTCCTTCCCCTTCACCATCCCCCTCCCCACTCCTTGTTAGAGAACTGAGTCCCGCTAGGTGCAGAGCTGCACTTACCTCTCACAAACTCGAGTGGCTCGAGCAATGGGGCAGGCTCGCCGAGCTCGAGCTGAAGTGGTCAACTTCATCTTTCCTTTCTTTTTTTTCTTTTTTTTTTCAATGAGGGGCCCAAAATCAACGAGGGATTTTTCCTAAAACAGAAAAAAGTGGCCTAAACGTTCGCGAATATCTAGATTCGGAATTTTATTTCTCAAAAGAATATTTTTATCCCTTCGACCATATTTCCCCACACAAACTTATGTAAGATATGTACCATCAAAATGCACATAGGTTACCCTTTTCCTTTCTATCATAAACTGTTAATTGTAAGTGAATATTCTATTCTGAGATCAACGAGTGATACTAGTCCATTTTGTAACTGTGTGTGACTTTGTATACTCATGGCACCTTTAATAGATGCAGTGAACCCTGTCATTGTGAACATCTCCTAACGTAAACGTTATTTATTGGTTCCATGTGTATCTTTTACCTTATGGAAAGACCTTTGACCTGTGAACACCCCCTAATGTGAACGCTTTTTCCCGGGTTACAAGGTGTTCTTATCTCCGATGTATCACTGTATACAACAGAGCTGGTAAAGTATGGTACTAGTATATTGAAATTTGTTGCACTTTCACGTATAAATGAAATGAACATTAGTACTATTATTGTTGTTGTTGTTAATGTTGTTATTACTATTATCATTATCATTATCATTATTATTATTATTATTGATATTATTATTATTATCATTATTATTATTATTATTATTATTATTATTATTATTATTATTATTATCATTCGCCTGTGTATGAATGTGTTGATATAATACAGGTAAAGAACCACAGAGCCCTCGATGTCATTGTCAGATGAACTATGACCTCATATCGGAGGATCAACTGATATTCCCAGCTTGCAGCCAATGGGCGGACTAGAAATGGAAGGGGCTGCCCGTTAATGACTGAGTGCAGCACTGATTACACTGCAGTTAAGTCTAACTGGGCAACACATGTATGCGTCTACTGCGCACTGGGCCTAATGTGACTGCATTTCCCTGTTGCCTTTTTACCAGTTATTTTGAACTTCTGTGGCAACTAAGAATGGGGCAGCGTTCGGTTAACCTCAGATCCTTCCAACCGAAATTGCCAGTTAACCCTTCCAGTGCTAAGGCTACTTTCGTCCAAAACACAGGGATGCAAAGATCTTTGAAAACCATCAAATCCCTGTGATATTGGTATTCATTAGCTAGCTCTCACTGAGTACTCTCATATGGATACCCATTTGCCAGAGTTTTATTCATTTTTCAGCTTTTTTGCAACATTTTGTATAGGCAAAATTAACCACCACCAGCATAAGGGTTAAGCTAGGGCATTTCTTGGTGATAATGCCACCAGATTTGCTGGCGGTATGATAGTCTCAGATATAAGTCATAATAATATTGACTCTGATTATGATATACATGTAGGGGAGTTCTAGGTGCTCCCATTTATTACGCTGATGATGAAAATAGATGTGCACTGCGAGTCCTTTTTAGTAATTGGTCCCAGGTTTAGCTATTCAGAATTTTGGAATTTAAGAATTTCGAATTTTATCACTTTTTCAGCCATATTTAGGCTAATTGATGACTATCCAGTTGTTAGTGGAGAATACCAGAGTACCCAGGAAAAACACTGTATAACCTCAAGTCACTGAGTACTCTCTCACATGCCCTGGCAATAACTTGATATTCCTGTTTGGTTTAAAAGACCTTCAAATATTTATTCAAATACTAAATGAATGTTGGAGTAAAATATGAAGCACTTATCTTCACCAGTGAACAAGAAAACAGACCTCAAAGAAATACATGGCTAGAGTGAGGTTAAAAATCAGAAGAAAGGCACATGGTTGATTCGTTTCAAACAATGTGAAATATTGTTTTTGTATGTTTTCATCAAATGTTTGTTCCACTAGAGAAAATGTGTTGTGATGAAATAACTGTAGACTGGGGAGGTGACCTCAATAAATTTCATTTTGAAACAAGTATTGACCCATTCATGCAGTAGCAGCCAAAATGGTCAGTAAAATAAGGTTATTACTTCCCCTAGAAATCATCTTCCAGTAAATAGTTTAAGGAGTACTATTGAACAAAACCCAACCTCAAACTCTTCGTGAAATAATTGCCAAATTATTGATTTATTACGAAACGTGCTGACGAGGTAAAAAGGTCTGTATAACACTCAACACCGCTTGTATACATTGGAGATTGTAAAGAAGACATGCCAGCGATAAGCAGTTATAATGTGTGTTAGGTCTGTGTTACGTTTGTGTTCCCAACATAGACGAGCTCACGAGTTGACCATTTCTGCTCGAGCTCAGCGAGTTTGCCCCAGGGCTCGAGCTACTCGAGTTCGTGAGTGGTGAGTGCAGCTCTACAAACAAGTCTCCTTGAAATGTTTTTGTGAAATAATTCTTCCTTGGAAAGTTATTATCATAAGTATCAAAGATCCACACAATAATTTCAAGAGTAACTAGAGTATTACGTTAATTATATTCTGCTCTGCACTGTTCTCCTAGATTCACCTCTAAATTTCCCTAATTCTCCTATTTACAGATTAAATAGTAATTGGACAATGGCTGCACCTCCCTTATATTTTCCTTTTAACATAAAGCCACATATACCTAATATTACAAGTGGCAGTACTAGTAAAGACAAAGAAACAAAGATATTAAACATCTTTTCATTTAATCGCTGAACTAAGGGGTCACAATATTTCTTTTACAAAATATAAGAGTAGTAAAACACTAGGCGCACTTCAAGAGATGGAAAATGAAAGAAGTTGGACAAATTATCAATACAGGCAACCTTGCTTAATCTGGACTGCATGGTACCAAATTTTCAGTCATGATAGGACAAGATCCAATTTATTTGTACTCTGAATGATATGAATGTTGATGTCTGGGAAGCAATTAACCCTTCTAATACTGAGGCTTCTTTCGTCCAAACCACAAGAATGCAAAGATTTTTGAAAAACATTTAAATCCTGTCATGTTGGTAATCATTGAATAGCCCTCAATGAGTACTCTCAGATGAGTACCCATTTGCCTGGGTTTCAATCTTATTCAGGTTTTTTGCATTATTTTGTATTCGCCAAATTAGCCACCAGCAGAATAAGAGGTTAAGCCATACAAATCAGATAAAAGCAGTCCTGATTAACAAAGGTTGCCTGTACAAAGCCAATTACACTGAAGAAATATTCAGATCAAATAATTTTACAAGAACTTATATAATGTAGCATAAACAGATACATTTGGCGATAATCCGTTAACACTTGACAACAAATTAGGGCTATGCTCATTAGGTTTTTATGGCTCGTAAGCAGCATTCAAATTGTGTGTGATTCTCTCTAGTTACTCATAAGCAGGGAATCAGTAACAGTTTTAATTATTTAAGTACACACTACTTTTAATTTGATTATTTAAGTAATTTGATTTAATTACAATTTTAACCAATTAAGTACACATAACACCTTTGTAGACCCAATCCTTCCATTTTTCATGATCCATTTGTTTTTGGATCTTCAGAGAGAAATGTAAACTGAATATTGAAAATAATTGGAAAGATGTTTCTTACAATTATCTAAGGATGAATCAAACTAGGTTGCAGCAAAATCATTCACCAGAATTCAAAATGAAGGGGTTAAGAGAATCTCACATTTGGTCGCAACTCTCAAGCCATGAGCACAGCCCTACAACAAATGCACCAACACAGAAAGAAACAGTGTGACTCAAGGTCTTTCATAAGGACCTTCCATACTAATTCAACAATCAGACAATCCAGGTAGGAAGAGCATAACAAATGTATAATAACAAGTCATGTTCGATAATATGTTACAGACAGCTAGACAAATTATACAAAATGATCATTTTACAAGCAACTAGCAGTACTTCTAGCACAAAAGATATTTAATATCATAATTCCATCCCATTTCCATTATCATCACTTTTTCTGCCATACGTAGGCTAAATCATGACTAGCCAGTTGTAAGTGGAGGAGGAGATCCAGTAGCCTGTGAAAATTGCTACCTAACTCAGTTACTGGCAACTTTCTCACATGTCCCGGTCAGATTCAAACCCGGGTACTGACTGATGTGAGATACCGTAAATTCTCGCAAATCTCAGACACTTTTTATTAATATGGGCACTAGAAACGATCATTAATAATCTAAAATCAATCGCAAACTTTGGAAATCTAAATGTTTTTTTCTTATATCAATGAAATTTACTCGGTGGCCTTTGGTGAAATGTGTCCTTGGATGAATCGGGGGTGGGCGAAATTCCCCAGTAATTATTTTGTAACTGAATTAAAGTGGCCGAGATTCCTAGGGCGGACGAGATTTCTGAGAATTTACGGTAGCAAGCAGTCAGTTGCAATGCCTTAGTCTACTCATCCATCAGGGCAAGCCCCTCTATCCGTCAAACCCCTAGAAGCATGTCCACAAACCCAAATTGCAAGTTTCTTTATAATACATGCACAAAGATTATGACTACACTTTATAATGGGGACTATGCAACAATACAAGAAAACAATAGGATTTCTACCATTGTTGGGCACAAGGAATGTAATCAACAGGTCAAATGATTGGTTTGAAATCAACAACCTTTTACCATCTATAATAAAATGCATGCATCCAGAACTCTGAGAACAAATTTTGCTATATGGTTATCAAAATGATGATAATGAAACTACATATAATTATGACTGGAAATATCTAAATAATTTTTAGATAATGCAATAATTTGACGCAGTGCCCCAAGATATCTAGAAATGCACAATCCTCATTGGCTGTTTTATTTCACCATAGAGGTAGCAGTAGTGATTATTTACAATTTGTACTGTAAAATTTACCACCAGCCTTCATTTGTTTTAGGGTATATAAAAGATTTCTTATACAATTATTCATTACCAGGCAGAAGGCCATGACTAATAAGAATGGACGATATGCCAACAATATAATTGGTCACTTTCAATGACCTTTTTTGAAATTTCAGAGATTGAGCTTTCACTATGTGAAGTATAGTCGGCACAAACAAACATGACGATTAGAGAATACACATTGCACCTCTAAAAATTTACATATCAAATCCATGCAAAGGAATGGCAGAATGGATACTAACTGAAAAACAGTAATCACTAACATACCGTAAATATTCTGAAATTTAGACCACCCTAAGAGTTTGGGCCACTATAATTATTGCGCAAACTATTTAAGGTATATCTGGGCCACCCTTGATCTACGCTGGTTGTCATGAAGGGAAATCTGGGCCACTATTACTTAAGGATTGTACGATTAATCGGACATGCCGATTAATCGCTCATTCAACCTCTGATTTTGATGATCGATTGCAATTTTATAAGATTATTTTGATTATTTTCAAAATATAAATTGTATCCAGAAATAGCCTATTGATCAATTAAGAGACTCCACTAAAGCCTGCAAAATCTTAATTAATATCAAGCAGTGCTGTAACAAGTAAAACTAAGGGGTTCAAGGGGTATTTAAAGAGAGGTAGATTAGCTTCTTTACAAAAATGGAGCCAAGAACCATTGAACCAGCCAAGACTACCAAAGGAAAACTGCGCATATACAACTTTGATTATTAATCGATTCTCGGTCGTTCAGATGGACCGATGATTGATCTTGAAAATTGTGACCGATTCCGAAGACTACTTTTACTCTGCTTTGTCAGTATCCGCAGAAAATATGAGCCACCCTCAGCCCATAAAATGTGTCATTGTTAAAAAGTGTCCCAAAGAATGAGAATTTACGGTACTTAATGAAAATAAGTTGTGAACCACCTTATCATCATCCCAATTTCATGACCTGATCATAATCAGGTTCCTGGAAAAGCATGTTGTTTTTTGCAGCATAACATAATTTGTTTGCAGGTAATTTTCAACTATACATGCACAAAAACATAAACTGAGATGAAATGTCAGCTTCCACACAGTGATTTCTCACCAGCCCTCTAAATCTCTCTTAACCCATTCACACTCAGAGTTTCTCTAGAAAGTGTAGTCTGCTACTCACATACTTTTGAAAATATCTTTTGAATAAAGCAAAAATTCACAAAATATTTGAAGGAGAGTTCTTGTCTGGCTTGTGATCAACATTTCTCCTTCAAATGTTTTCAAGAAAATGTCTTTGTAAGTTAAATATTTCCAAAATAGTCAGGCCTCTTTTGGCTGCTCTGAGTGTTAATGGGTTAAATTATCGTCTAGATTATTGTCCATTTCAGCACATACTGTAGAATAGGAAATTAATCCGATTGGTTTATTCTGCCAAACTTTTCCGAGTGGGGTCAGTTCCGTATAATGAAAGTCAGATGTATTATTCCTGTCTTTAGAATATTAACCTTCAATATTGGCTTTTCGGAATAAAAAATCTCAGCAAGATCCAAAATCATAAATTCAGTTAATTTGCACCTCAAATTAATTTCCTATTCTACAGTAATTTGTCTTTACAAGTCATCGTCATATACAATATAGACAATATCACTCAACTGTAACTAAGCTATATCCCAATAATCTGTTCATCATTGAAACACCCCAAAAAAGGACTGACAATTTTGATATTTTTCCACTGTAAGTACCCTTTGGTAAATATTCTGTTTAAGTACCCTTGAGAAAATACATCTTCATTAGCCTTTGGAAAATATTCTGTTTAAAAAGCCTTTGGAAAACACTGTTTAAGTACCATTTGGAAATATTCTGTTTAAGTACCTTTTGGAAAATATTCTAAGGAGGAATGTTAATCAGAATGGAAACACCTTCATTTAAATATACTTTCTATTTAACCCATTCAAATCATGGAGGCTAAAAATGCCCTGACGGTTTGGTGATATCTTTGTTGTCAAGAGCATTTTTAGTAAAATATTTTAGGGAGAAGTGTTCATCAGAACCTAACCCACAAATCTCAACTAGTTTCCTAGGTTTGGACTTGTCAAGATATCGAGGCATGAATGGGTTAATTGAAATATATCATTAGTAGTATCAGATTAGTCAGGTACTTGATAGGGAAAACTCCAAGAATGAACGGTTTAACTCTGCCAAGCCAAACAAATTCAAGTATTCTGATAATCATGCAAGTGCTTTCAAAACAAAGCTAAGTCATGGGGACTATTTAACCCTAATTTCTGGTGGCTAATATGGTTAAAACAAAATGATGCCAAAAAAAGCTGAAAACAGTCTGAAAGCTTGGCACACTGACACTTATATGGGAGAATTCAGCAAGTTTCCCTATGAATACCAACATGACATGGTTGTTTTCAAACATTTTCGTAGTGTTGTGCCTTGCACAAATGTAGACTCTGCTCCGAAAGGGTCAATAACTTGGTTTATAGGACTGTATATACAAACTTTCAATCACTTCTTTTTCATACAAACAATGAAATTTCACAAACAAAAATCAAACAGATATCATAATCTTGTATATTTCATGCAACCATTTTACATAGGAATATGTTTCATAAAAATCATCCCCAGGATAGATATCTTTCAAAACTTCCCGATCGGAATGTGACTTAATTGTTTCATATTAGACAACTCTTACAAAGAAATTTATTATATTAAAATGCTGGTTACTTAAAAACAAAATATAAGTACTACAAATGACAGATACAAAAGACGTTTTACCAGAAAACTGTTTTCTAAATTTGTGAAACACATCACATAAACTTAAACAGTCTAGAAATTTTAAACTGTGATCAGCTTAGTTTATTTTTATATTCACATTCACATCCATGCCACAGAATAAGTTCTAGATTCAGTTATAACCAGCAACATGGTTCAATGCAAGAAACACACTTTCACACTTAGGGAACATCTGAAGAACACCTGATGAACACATTAAAGAACAGGCTCAAAATCATTTCTCTTCTCATGCCCACAAATGCTGACTGGCCTTCCAAGAATGCCTAAAGAACATCTGATGAACATCTGATGAACATCCGAAGAACATCTGATGAACATCCGAAGAACATCTGATGAACATCCGAAGAACATCTGATGAACATCTGAAGAACATCTGATGAACATCTGAAGAACATCTGATGAACATCCGAAGAACATCTGATGAACATCTGAAGAACATCTGATGAACATCTGAAGAACATCTGATGAACATCCGAAGAACATCTGATGAACATCCGAAGAACATCTGATGAACATCCAAAGAACACCTGAAGAACACTAGGAGTACACCTTGAAGAACATGGTCCAAAAAAATATCTTTCCTTCTTGGTTCCACAAATGCTGACGGTCCTTTCTCAGTGGTTAGTTTTTACCAGGTGATACACTAAAATAAATAAGATATTATTAACATTAATAATGACATCAGGAATTTTCTGACAGGCATTGGAATAAGTGCTTGCTCACTTGCTGCCCATTTTGCCATGCAAGTAAAAATGGCAGCTTCAGAATTGCCGTTTCATCCTACTAGAACAATGCAACACTACCTGAAATATGTTAGCTGCCTGTAATATGTCTATCCATACTGAGTGAGATAAAGATTATATCAATATAATTTATATGTTATAATAATACAGGTTGAGGTTAGTAAAGGTTATCATTGAAATTATGCAGAGACAGATATCCATGGAAATACAGACAAAATCACTTAAACTTTAAGTTATCCCACATTTTGAAATGAATGAATGAAATATCACCTTCTGTACAACCAGAGACTGAAAAAAAGATTGAACTAAAACTGAACCGCAATTTGAAGTGGACAAAGCCACCTTTAGCATTGAGAATTAACTTGCGTTGTCCTGTATTTCGAGGAGCTTCTTTCATATCTCACCTTTTCCTTTCTTTGTCCTTGTCTTTGTTCGACCTTGACCTTGATCCACTTCTACTCCTCCTGCTTCTACAATGCAGAAAATACCTTTTATTTTCAAGTACAGAAAACCTTGCTTACCTTGCACAAAACAGGACCAAGCAAAAGTGTCCAAGGTAACCGAAATCCCATTTGCATTATTAGATTAAAGAAGGCAGGAATGATTTGAGGAAAAATGCTCTTGTGATAAAACTATTAACACGCTAGTACTAAGGACTGTTTAGGGCAATACAGGAGTGAAGTGAACTCAATGCATGGTTGGTTAAAACTAAACTGAGCTCTCGTTTAGGTATAGGTACCATCATACCAGTACTCAATACCAGGGTCTTAGCCAGGACCCGTCCTGCCTGTCTTTTGGACAGGCAGTTCCCTGAAAACCTTATTTTTGGACGGGGAAAATTTTCAATGAAGAATTTTCAATTTTGACTTTTGGGGGGCAAAAACCAAATACTTTTCCTTACAAACCATTTTCTAGGACTTGCCTGCAGTATAAATTTCCCTTTTGACACAATTGGCTATAAATAGAGTTGGTATAAGGATCTAAAGTAGATGAGTAGCTAAATCTGGATGGGCAGAAATTTTGTAAATGCTTTTTTGGACTGGCATTTTTTAAATGCTGGTTCAGACCCTGTTGCTATAATACCAAATACCAATATTGAATGGGAAAAGTATGACCTTGAAAAAGTTAAATATTGTATAGCATCATAAAGATTTAAGATATCTATAAAGTTGACTTAATTACTACCCACATGTCTCCCTATGAAGGCAAATTTCTGTTTATAAGCAATATATAAGAAGCTGAGAGTGCTAAATTAAACAAGATTACTTCCATGGGAGGCAAGCAGTATCGTTAAAAATATTGTTAAGGTATGGTATCAATAAGGAAATATCCATATAGTATCGTATCATGAAACTTTTAAAGGTGCCAATCCCTGAACTTGTTTGAGTACCTACCTCAACTTTTTCTCTGTGCTGCCACTTCGGCGACGTTTCTCAGCGCTACCACTGGCGCCCCCCTCTCTCTCAGCGCCCGAATCTCTGCGTCGCCTGTTGTCGTGATCCCGGCTGCGAGATCGGTCGCTCCTACGCCTCTGATTCCTGCCACCGCCGCCGCGATCTCGGCCGCGAGAGCGAGATCTGGAGCGCGAGCGAGATCTGCAAAAACAGACACATCGGTCAGACTCACAATTCCCAGGATATTAAAATAATAACATGTAACAAGCAGGAGTGACGAGTTATCTAACCAATTCCCAAGAAAATGTGTCTCTATGAAATTTACAATTAACTATTAAAGCAAGGAAAATGCAAATTAGGGGAAACTTTCAATCAGAACCACAAGTTGATTTCAGGGAAATCTCTTTGAGGTATTGGAAATGACAATCAAAATTAATAATGTAGAATTTATACAGACTCAAGTAAAAATGATTTCATCTCAAATTTTATTGTAATATTAAGGATGGATTCATTATTTACGAAACTTAGGTGAATCTCATCTTCTTCCACAATCTGAAAATTTATGTTCAATCCCCTATTCTTTATTAGTGTTATTTCAATAGAACATTTTTTTGCATACTCAGAACACTGAATATTCCAGGAAAAAAACGTTTCAAGGAAATTTGATGCATATGCATCCTATCATTACATAAACTACTCTATGAAAATAAAAAACATATACTTTAATTACTAAATTACTAATCTTTAGAACCTGCTTTTAATAACATAACAGCATTCATTGCTCGTTAGGTAATCTGAATATCCTTAATATCTGAATTGATGCATCAATTTCTTAAAATTTGCAACAATAAAAATTGTATACATACATTAAATCATAATGTTTAGCATGTTCCTCAAAAAGATTTCCATAAGCTTTAAAATAATTGACTTTTTGTGCACTAAATGTTCATCTACATTTATATTATATAATACTACCAGTGTCTTCATCTATGAATAGCTTCTAACTTATACTTTTAACCAGATCCCAAAAATCATAATGAAAGAAATACCATACCCTAAAAGATTAAAGCAATACAAGAAAGGTACTCAGCCAAATCAAGGACCATTGAATTCGTAAATGGAAATAAGAATTATGAATGTGCTAACTGAAATCAAATTTCCAAATTGAAATGAGGTTTATTATGAACGTGCTAACTGAAACTAAATTTCCAAATTGAAATGAGGTTTATTATGAATGTGCTAATTGATATTGAATTGGCAAATTGAAACATGGTTTATAACAACTATGGATTAAACTAAATTTATTCTGTGTTTAGGTAAAGTTGAGTTCTTTAAAAAAAAATCCATTAATGCATGTAGTGCTCCAAAGGTCTTGCCTATTGTAACAGAATCTTCAGAAAGTAGAGATGATAATTATTAACGGCATATAATTTAATAATTTTGAGGTATTCCAATATTTACTATCTTTTTAAAATATTCCCCTTAGCTTTATTGAATTAAACAAAAAGTACATAGAAATTCAAGGAGACCCAGTTAGTTATGCCTTGGACTGAGTTAGAAAGAATAGATTTAAAAATAATTCTGGGTACTTTATATTGGCTGAGTCCTTTATATATGCAATCAAGCGAAAAATATTGTGAAGATGATTTAATGATAATAAATTTAAGAAAATCAGGATTTAATAAATAATATTCGCAAGGAAAGGAGTGCACGGGACTTTGATTTGATGCTTTACAAAACTTATGTTATCATCATTTTCCATCCAAAGAATTCTAATGTCTGACAAGTGCAGATATTTTGCTGATAAATACATTTTGATAAATATATTTGATTGAAAGTCAAATATAAAAGCTATTCCACTGAATCAAATTTTGTTTTTATCAATATTAATATAATGTATCATAATATTTTGATAATTTGTACGTAAATTTATTTTGTGAAATGAATTTGAATGAAACTCACAAATGAAAATCACTCCACTGAACAAAAGTTGATTATTATCAAATATTTATCAAACATAATTACAGTTATAATATAATACTTTTTTGTATTGGAAGAATCTTGCATTTGAAGGCTATATGCAATGTCAGACATCCCAGTGCAATTTGGCAGCGAAAGAATTGAAACCTTAAAATTGAGAAGATTAATAGGAAACTTAAAGATGCAGCGATAATTCCTTAAGCATAAGTTTAAATTCCCATAACCCAGCTATTCATAAATGTAGTTCAATAGTGCAGACACCAGTTACCTAACTTGTGATTTACTACTAGGTCAATTCTAAGTCAAACTTGGGAGAGAGAAATAGTAGTAATAGTAGTAGTAGTAATGTGGGTCAAAGGTCAAAGAATTTACCTCAGCTTGAGAGCCAGGAGTCATACCTATCATCTCTTACCATACCATTAACCCGAGCCGGCCATATCAACCATTATCTTAGTGCACCTGGGGACGAAGTGCTGCAGCTCACTCGGCACCATTATCATCATCATCATCATCATCACCATCATCATCATCATCAGCTGATTCACTTACACTTCACAAATCTACACCATCACCATCATCATCATCATCATGTGACCTGAGCATCATCATCATCATCATCATCAAACACCGTTTGCTCATACCATACCATTACCAACCATCCTGGTATATGTAAAACAGGGCTTGTCAATACAGGGTTGATGATCAGATCAGCAGCAAAGAGCCATAGTACTAGTAGAGAGAAGGGAAGGGCTTGCTCTTGTTCCTTCGAGGTGGCTTCTGACAACACATACAATCCCCCAACATCGCTACTCAGTTGCATAAAACATCTTGAGCTTAGGGATACAGTAAAAGCTTCCTTAAAGGCAAAGGTTTCCCTTAATTTCATCCTTAAGGTCACATTAAGATGACCTTAAGGATAATCATTTAGGGAAACCTTTGCCCTCAGGGTAACTTTGAGGTATTCCTTAACTTTAGATATTTTATGCAACCATGCCCATGGCCTTACACAGGCTTTTTGAAAATGAATTATCCAATTGTCTTATTTTATTTCTTTTCTAGATAGAAACAGAGGTACCATGTATCCAAATTAAAGACAAAATAATGTACCTACTTAGAAAATGTGAAATTTCAGCAACAAAATAAACCTTTATCAAGATCAAGTCTGTATGGTTGTTAAGTCATCTAAATATTGAGGGATTATAATCAAAATGGCTATCTGACATAGACCACTAACTTTCGAGTCAAAAAAATGACAAAAAGGGGCTTTCAGTATTGGACACATTCATCAGCAATAATTGAATCTATTGTATAAGTTCAGTTCATAATTGTATCAGTTCAGTTCAGATATTTAGTAACTGGTTTGTTAACTAGTTCTATACAGCTCGTTTCAGTGCTCCAAATTGAAGCGGAAATTTGCCACATTGACTGAAAGACAGATATGATATATTTAGATAAGTTATGGATTCTACCTACCTACCTCCCAATCCATTTTTAATAACTTCCACTCAAAATAACTGGAGCAAATAACATTCAGCTTAATTCAATAAACCTGAATCTAAAGGAAACTCTGACCTTCAAAAATCATACCAAGGTCAATAAATTGTGTTCTTCTAAAATGCAGTATTCTGTAAATGGGCAAAAAGCCAAAAACTGATACCTTTGAAAATACTATGTTCATTATGTCACACCAACGAATGTGTCCCGGGAATAGTTGATTTCAAAACTAATATGTATTTACATATGTGTTTAAAGATTAAGTATTCAAGCCTCACTTGTGTCCTACACCAGATAGCCATTTAACAGAAGCCACCCAGAAACACACACCAAAAAAACATGAATCTACCCCAGGTGTCTGGGAGCAAGAACAAAAGAATTACCTTTAAAATCAAAACTGAATGATTACACATGTATGCTGTCTATAAGCCATGAATAAATATTTTGAACAAAATACTCAATGATGGCAGAACATTGTCATTCAAAACCATATTTCATAAGAAACAAGATTTTCAGAATGAGTCACTGAGTGTTGTCTATATTCAATTCTGAACAGTGTTTCTTTCAAATATTTTCCAAAAAGACTTTTTCATCAAAAAGATAAATTGTCAAAATAATCCAGCCTGTTTAGGGTGCTACAGGTGTGAAAAACTTAACCCATTAATGGCTAAAAGCAGCCTTGCATTTTCAAAGAACTCTTATGGTTAAAAGCATATTCGGGAAAATATTAGAATGGCAAAATGTTCATTAGAACATTTCCTACAACTCTTCTTTAAATGTTTTATAAAATCATTCATAATTCCCAAGTTATTGTTAAAAGTACCTTAGATCCATTTAAGAATATCTAAAAGAACTCCTCAGCATGAATGGGTAAATCTAAGGATATTGGCTTAGAGCAGCATACAGGTGTTGCTAACGTAGCGATTCAAGACAGATGGCTGTCCTCTAAATTATCATCCTCTCCATATCCAAGGACATCTTTTCAAATAATCTATAGAGATAGTTTTACATAATACTGCCCAACATATCCAGTGGAAACAATTGCGCAAGCCCTTGGAAAAATAGAGACTGCATGCAAAGGTAAGGTGAGTTTACTCACTTTTTAGTGTTCATACTTGAGAGATATTGAGAGAATGTAAAATATCAGGCACAAAGTTCACTTGAAGATCAAAATAAATGAATACTGTGAAGATAATGAAGAGAAAGCCAATAAATTGGGATATGAAGTTGGCACGGCTTCAAACGATTTCATTTTAATGATTACATGTATCGATTAATTGAATTAAAAGAAAGATTTCAAATTAAGTTCATTATCGGTCTAAATGAGACACTGACCTGCTATATCGCACATTCCTGTAGCGCCAGATTTCGTCGCAATCGCGAGAAAAGTGTCCCCTTTCTCCGCACTGGTAACAGCGAAGGTTTGGATCGAAGCCTCTGCGCCTGCGAAGACCCTTCGTTCTGGGGCGTGCGAAACTCACACGCACCCTGCCTCCACACAACGTCCTGAAAACATAATAAGTGGGACATAAACATGAAATCATAAAGTCTTAGACCTTATCCTGCTGTTGGCTAATTGGACCAATAGAAAAGTATGTTAAAAAAATAAAAATGACTACAACCATGGAACATGGGTACTCATCCCAGAGTACTCAGCAGGAGCTATCTAATGAATACCAACATGACAGGGTTTAGATGGTTTTCATAAATCTTTTCATCCTTTTGCATTACACTAAAGTAGTCTAAGCATTGAAATGGTTAACACTGCTTAACCCATTCATGCCTGTAGTGCACAAAACCTCCTGACTAACATGTTGATTTCTAACTAACAGAGACAGTTTTTCTTGAAATATTGGGAAAAGAGGAAATGTTGATCAGAAACTAACCAGCAACTCCCCTATTTTTCCAATTGCTGAGTCCAAAGTTATTCCAAAACTGAAGACGACACATGTAAAGGAAAACTCCAGGCATGTATGGTTTTAAGTTCTAAGGTGGACAGAGCACAGAAAATACATGTGTAAGGTTTCATAGCAGCAAAGTGCCTAGATTTGGACATATAGAAATTTTGTGATTGCTGTTTAGGACAGGCTAGGTATTGGCACCTTTAAAACCTTCGCAATATGATACAATATCGACATTTCCTCAACAATACTGTATCCCAACAATATTTTAAACAAATTACATGTACTCTTCCTACCAGCGATCATTTGTATAATTCAACACCATTGGTTTTAGAAATTTGCTGATAAATTGCAAAGTGCCTTCGTTTGGAGACTTCCAAGAAGCAGTTATGTTAATTTTACATATTGTGAAGAAGTACCTGTTTAACAGTTCTAAAATGATGATTCATTCTCCTATTCGGTATCAGTATCTGGTATTGTATCGAGAACAGTATTGAGTACTAATCCATATGTAGGACAGGCAATTTTAAAATCCCAGATGTGACCCTGCCTACTCCCGATACCGATCAATGCAGAGATTTTATCGATGATGCCACATAATTCTCTGCAGCACTCACAGCTGTCACCATGGAAACATTACCTGACAATACCATGACAATGGGAAGATTCTGCTGAGCTGTGCATCTCTCAGACAATTAAACAGGTAACAGCTGTAATAACAACCTACAGCTGAGACCAGCAAACATTGTATGCAGCTTTCATTTGGAGTGCTGAAAATTTACTTTACAGTCCTGCTGTAGGGTATTAGTGCTACTTTAAATTTGCGAATTCAAACACTCTTACTAAACAAGATACAAAGCTGGATATTTATTTGAAGGATGTTATTTTAGCGCTATCATGGCGAGCGTGAAAATAGCGAGAAATTAGATGCCTGTTAAAAATACCAGTTATACAGTATCTGATTTTTCATCGCTAGTTCACTATGACATGTAACATGGCTAAAATTGAGAGTCAAAATGGGTTGATTTGAAGGCCAGCAGGACTTCAAATTTACAAAGTCTGAGGGCACAAAGGAATATGTCAAGGCCCAGAAACATGTATTTAATTTTACTGAAAACATGGTAACATATTACTATAGAATATGGATAAAACAGAACTTGAACCTTTTTTGCAAGCTAAAAGATTATAGCAGATGACATAGGAAATCTAGGCATGAAAGGGTTAATTTGGTCAGTTACCTTCAATGAGCCACAGGACTAGACTAGCCAACCATGTCTTGGGTGGTGTCACAATTTAAACCATTAACGTGTAAGGGTTCCTTTAGAAATTTTTGTCTTAACCTATGATACTTTTGATTACAACTTTGGAATTCAAATTCTTTTAATAAATATTTGAAGGAGAGTTGTTGGTCATATTCGGAATAACATTTCTCCTTCAAATAGTTATTCAACTTTGCTTTTGCATGCAAGATTTCATCAACATTATCAGACTGCTTATGGCCACTTTGAGCATGAAAAGTTAACAGCTTAAATTATTCATACTTCTGCTTCTGCTATTGCCCTACCATGAAATGCAAGAATAGAGTCTAAATGCCTAAAATGCACCTAGTCAGGACCTGTCCAGACCATCTTGTGGACAGGCAGTTTCCTGGGCCCTTTCTTTAATAAGCAAATCTTTTCCTAACAAATCATCTTCTAAGACATGGTTAAAATATAAACTGCCCTTTTTGACACACTAGGCTATTAAACGTTGCTTTCATATCAGTATTTAAAGTAGCTGGATAACTAAATCTGGATGTGCAGAAATGTTGTGATTGCTGTTTCAGAGAGTCATTTCTTCTATCCTGGCTAAGACTCTGATGCCTAGAGATATTATCAAACAGCTTTCAGCCCAAGAAATAGTTTCATTCTTTTACATCTGTCAAAGTGCTACATACACATAGAAACCATATACTATATATTGGCAGAGCATGTACAAAGTCTGAATTGCTAAGAGTTTAATGATGAGTGTCATCCAAGGTTTAATAGGTTATCATGCAGCACTGGTGTGAGGCTGGTTGCCATAGCGCTGTACAGAAATCAATACTATAGATCTGCATAATTTATGCGCAACCTGTGTATGTACATATGGGTTATAAAGTACAACACAGATTGCAAATAATTGTTTGTGTCTAATGTAGCTTTGACTAGTCCAACATGACGGTATTGATTTGAATTGAAAGAGGACAAGCAAATGTCAAGGCATACATTTCAGCCAGCTCCAATAGCTGTGTGATCTGAATTAGATGTTGCCACTGTCTGCTTGCCCATGCCGTCTTTCACCCCTGCCTAGGCTTGAATCGGAGATGGGGCATGTGAGAAAGTTGGCAGTGACTTTGGGTTTGGAGGTGGTTTTCCCGAGGTACTTTAGCACCACCGTTAAAACTGGCTAGTCACAATAAGGCAGAAAAAGTGACAATTAACAAACTCCGAACCAAATCCAAGTAAATATAGCCTCAATATGGCAGAAAAGTGACAATTAACAAAATTCCAAATTATGAATGCGAGTAGATACTGCCGCAATGTGACAAAAAAAGTGACAATAAACAATAAGTATGAATCGAAGTAGGAATACTTTTACATGTGTGCTGATACAGAACCAATATCGCCTGTCCTTGCAATAAGTACCATGGCACAGGTAATCCATAGTCCATGGAGAACCTGACGTATGAGATACTCAGGAGATTATGTGTCACAATGACGTCTTTAAAGCCCAAATCAAATACACAAAAACAATAGCTGAGCCCTATAAATCAAAATGTTTCAGATGACCCAAGGTTGCCTTTTACCCATTCTAAGTTACATAAAGGAAATTTAGATAATCATCACAAGTCATGACTAGTCAGTTCTAAGAGATTCTATAGATATTGTCATCAGGATCTAATTCTTTGATACAACAATATCACCAACAACCTCGCACTTGGGAGCCATGTGTCCTAACCCCTAAGCTATGGCAGATACCCAGGGTCTCTAAGTATAAAACTGTACGCAGTGCTTGCGATGTGCTTGTGGTTAAGAATACACTGGGATAACAAAAGACTTTCTAACCACAAGCACATCGCAAAATGTCATACTTAGGGCCCCTGGCCACCGAGGCACCGAAACAAACCATTTTGCAGGAATTGTATCAAGATTATTGACCAAAACTTACTTTCCGTCCATTTCCCTAATGGCCTCCTCAGCTTGCTCCCGTGTGCGGTAGACGATGAACGCGAAGCACGGCGGGTTCCGGGCCAGCCAGACCTCCTCCATGTCTCCGTACTTGCCAAATATGGACTCCACCTCATGTTTGGAGCAGTCGATACCCAGGTCTGCCACGTGCACTCTGTGACCCCGCTCCTCCGGCGTGGGGCTGCGCGAGTAGCTTCTGGAGCGGCTGCTGCGGTTGTTTCGACCCCGTCCGCGACTGCCCGAGCGACTTCTTCTGCCGCGGTCCCTGCTACGGGACCTGGACCTACTGTAACCCATCCTCACCGCTAAAAAATAAAATATATGTTATCAATATCTAGCACTTTGTTGATCATAAGTTGATTAAAACACATCAGAAGTTTTATCGCTGGACTTCGACTTGTAAGACAATTCAATGGAAAAGATAAGGGAATGTTTTTAGAAGCATTTTGTTTGTTGGTTTGTTGCTTTGGGTAATGAGTATAAAATTATTGGAAAGTAATAACACAAAAGGGAGATCTATGCAACATGGGGACAACTGGTATGAAATCATATCGAGTCTCCAGTATACTTGAGATAATCTAGTGCAGGACTTGAACCAGAGGACGAGACATCACAGATTTTCCAAAATGACTCATGCTGACAGGATATGCCTATAAGAGTACCCACCCTAACCCTTAAGCAGGGATTGACCTTAATACTTTCATACAGGAGCAGATTTGGCTCATAAGTAGGGATGGGGACCGGGGACCGGTTCAAATGTGATACCGGCCTGAGTATTGCGGTTAACCAGTCAAAAACCGGACCTCCCTCTACACGGTTCGGTTTTCTATGCATGCACAGGGTTCCTGGAGGCGTAATACCCATCCCTACTCATAAGATTTAGAATTTAGGAGCAAATAATTTCCTGTGCATGCAGCATGCCAGCCAGCAACGACTTGCCAGAGACACACTCTCCTGGCTAGGGGAGTCTTTGAAAAATAAATGCTCTGATGCTTTTTTGGTTCACAATTATGTAAAACAAGGGGAGATAAACATTGACGAAAAACATTCTCATAGGGCTCCAGTGGATAATTGATCAGTAAATTTATACAGTGTTAAATACAGTTACCCCCCCCCCCCCCCCCCCCCATCTCACTGAGACCCGCACCCTCCACGCTCATGGCGCTCTCCACGACCATGCGCCGATTTGAAGGTCGGCGTGAGATCGCTGTGTAGTCATGCCAAATCGCCGTTTTTAGCGACCACACGGACACCACTACGCTCACCCGTGACTCTACTACGCTCTTCGGCGATTTGTCAACATTTTGTCAGATCATGGAGAGCGTGGAGAGCGTAGGTCCTAGTGAGATGGGGGGTTTAGTTTAAGGTGATAGTCTAGTACACCAAGATTATCACCACTAGGTGGTGTCCTTGGCTGGCCCCTAAGAATGGAATCAATGGATATCAAAACAAAAGATTACACATGAGCGGTGTTCACTCCAGGGGCTTAGCTGCCTATGCGTCCAGCGTGTCATTTGGACATAGTAGTACGTACTTTGTACCACACTTTGGACACGCAAAAGTCTATGAAACCTCTATTTGGACACCCTGTTTCCAAATATCGGCTAAGACCCTGGTTCACTCCCCACGAACTCTACCTAGCAACTTCCAATTGTGGTACAGTCAAGAGAACAAAGGGCGTGTCCCTTTGGGCCTTCCATGTTAAATTGGTCCCAAACGACATGGCAGATTCATTCAGCCTAGACCATTTTGACCAAAATTTTCATCTCATTTTTAACGTTACAGTCTTCGAAGCCAGTATTTTAGAATATGAAAGATATGAACCCCCTCTAGGTGCAAGGTCATGTCACAGGTACCTTGAATTCTGACAGGACCTGAAAATCAGCATTTACTATATGTAAACCACGTGCTGTTAGAAATTTTGAGCCTTGTGGGAACATTCAAAAATGTTTTTAAAATACCCATCGTGCAGATTCCCTGTTGAGGTAGGACCTTGCACCAGGGTCTTAGCCAATATTTAGAAACAGGGTGTCCAAATAGAGGTTTCATAGACTTTTGCGTGTCCAAAGTGTGGTACTAAATACATACTACTAATAAGATAGACCCTATACCTTTACAGATTTTGTTTTTTTAGGCCAGATACTGCTTTGTGTGTCTTATGAAAGTGACACTACAGCTTCTACATCTTCTATCTTCTAAGAAAAGCCATCTTCAGCAAATTCTGACATAAACTTTTGGGTGTCCAAACTGTCAAAAAACAGTGTTCTGCGTGTCCAAATGACACGCTGGACGCATTGCGGCTAAGCCCCTGCCTTGCACCTTACCAAAGACATGAATAATCATATGGTAGACTCTCATTTTCAAGTAAAGGGTAAGTCTTGACATTTTGCCAAAATAAACTAAACAGTAAACGCATCCAGATATGTTCTTTATGGGTGCCACATTACCTCAAAATAGTCACTTATTGATAAGTTTACCATTATTCGGCAACTATGAGATGTAACCTTTACAATAGCATAAGTGCCGCTGTCTTCATTAAACTGTTTTCAGATATTCAAGTTTTAAATATGACCCGTGTATCGAGTAGGGTTCTACCTTACTAAGATATATAAGCACAAATGCACACCCTTAAGACTTCCTACCTGTCCCTTGACACCTTTTTTACCCTTCTCTCTTCTTTATCATTTTCTTCACAGCCTTCTCCAACTGTTCTAGCTAGCATCCCTGATGGTTCCCCAACCAAACCTACTCGCTCTTGAGCTGCTACCCTTCCTCTTTTCACATACAAATCCCCACTCCCCCCTATAATCTCCTATCCTAATGATCCTGCTCTGATATTCAATACAATTCTGCCTTCTTCTCTATCTAACCAAGACTCAAAATTTTTATTCTTTATCAATTACTACTATACTTTTCTAGCATATTCTTATTTTCCAATCCCTCTTGCCTCTTTGGTCTATCCCTTTCCGGCTAAGTATTGCGCCTCAACATCCCTTTTCCGACTCCTTGGATTTACCTCTAATCCTATTAAGCCTAATCCCACCTTTTCCGCTTGAGCTTTTGATTTGCCTGCAAGCCCATGGTAGTCGTCTGTTCTAAATTTACGAGAACTTACGGTACTTGTCTTTCTATGATTTCCAATCTCTGCTTGTGCGTATCTGCTATATCAAATATCGCCACTCCATACTACAGGATGTTAGGGATAGCTATAGTCTCCCACAGTTTTTTCACTACTTCTGCTCATTGGTATGTGTCAGCAGATACATTTTTATCACCCCGTTTTAAAGTCTCTGCGGAATATGGCACTAAAAGGACGTCACGGTACGAAGGAATTCCACCACGTGCAATGACGTCATGCGAAAAGCGATCATGGCGCCATCTACAGTCATATGTCAACACTAGCGCCATTGTTTATGCAGTGAGCGACACAGCGAAAATGAATTTGGCTTACTCGTCTTTCCATGGATCAATTTCAATGTGGTTTAAATTGTTAGAACCGCTACAATTATTCCACGTCTTTTAATTCTTGTTGAAATCTGTTGTGAAATGACGATTTTGCAACAGGTTGAGATTGTGTATTTTTTGCCAGCGTTATTTCCAGTCAATTGCTACTCGTAATGTGTGCCAGTGCAGGGTGTTACCCAGGATTTGGAAACAGGGGGTCAAAATTGAGGATTTTTGAAATTTAGGGGGTCGAAAGTTAGTTACCCAATTTACAAGAATGATCATAGAACCTTTTATATTGACTTAGCAAAACAAAATGCGCTTCTCTATGTTATTAAATGTACCTATTGTCTTCTAGGAGTGAAACTTTTGAAATATTTCCTTGGACTCAAACAAATACAGAAAATCTTGCAAAATACAACTGGGTGTCATTTTCCCAAAAATCTTGTGTTTGGGAGTCGAAATGACTCCCTGGTGGTTGCCTGGGTAGGTCCCTGTGCCAGTGGTTATTGCACAAATACAAAGCTCGTATCAAGGGGTTTCCAATATGTACAAGTAAAGAATCACGTCACAGATAATAAATTCGTAACTTTGTGACTGCATTTGAAGGGGAATGCAGAAATATCGGTCATGTTGTACTTTGCGACCTCAATTCTGGTACGTACCAGAATTGTTGAGATAATTTTGCAGTTCTAATACGTACCAGAAATCAATTAGCGGCAAAGTTGAAAGTACTTGAAACTTACTGCGTCATTGAGCAAGCGATAGGAAAATAATTCACAGACAATTCTGGTACATCCTAGAATTGTAGTAACAATTCTGGAAGAAAACGTGCCGGAATTGCACAATTCTGGTACGTTCTAGAATTGCTACCTGCGATAAACAATTCTGGTACGTACCATAATTGAGGTTGCAAAGTACAACATGACCGAAATATCATCGAGCTGCGAGAGCATTTAAAGCTTTGCTTTCTTGTCATATTAACAAAGTTCCTAATTGCACACCCCTACCACTACCTTTCCTTCTTCCCCTTTTACTCCAGCCCCCCCCCCCCCCCCTTCCCCCTATTGCCTTTTCGTAGAGGTATCTGGTTGCAACACCAATACAGTGCACCACACTCCACAGTCACTGTTTGTAAACTAAAACTGTGACTCACAGTGTAGTATGTCTGCAAATTATCTGATTATGGCCGATTTTAGTAGCAGTGGAAAGGGACAATCGTAACGCTGGTAAAGAAGAATAAAAGGGAGGCATTATCCGGTGCCTTGTTAGTTATATTGCAGATTAGATATACTTACCAACTGTGGCCTGTAATTGTAGATATTGGTAAGTTTGACACCCTGAGTTACCAGCTGAAACTGGGTCAGAGGGGAAGATGGTTTTGAGTTAGCTGTATATGGTGCAACAATACACTTGCCAGGGATGAATTGAATAACGACATCCTGGCCGCTATCGAGACGGCCTGCTATATTTCTGGCGGCATTTCAAAGGAAAATGACACTGGATTTGCTTTTATTAAGCCCCATTTATAGATATATTCGATACAAAACCAATTTTAACTTTATTCTAAAAGTATGCACACTATAGGATCTTGGATTAAGAAAAGAATGGATATGTAACGAGAGACCAATTACTATATGCCCTATAGTTACATGCTAGCCTCATGCCAGGACTAGCAGATAAGGCAGCAGCACGAGGTCACGTGGGGACAAGGACCAATCAGGGCTCCCGCATCGATTACATTACAGAGAAACCTTATCTCCACCACCTGCTGGTGGTGCCCAGAGCTCCTATTAGCGACTATTAATTGACACTGGTTGTGGCTAGCATGTTCAGGGTGACCGGCTGGTTTCCATTCCATGTGTTTGGTCTTCTAAGATAGGATCAAATAGCACTTTTTTTCATTTTCAACAAATGACAACAGTAAATGGCTATAAAACTTGAGAGGAGAAAAAAATAGAAAGCAGAGTTATCCTTTTCTCCGTACTGATCCCCATTGCTCGTTTGGAATAATAATGCATTATTCACCAGAAGAATTTTCAGAAAAGCATACACTTTTTATAGCCTGGCTATATTCAATTGTCAGATGATAGCAATGGGACGGGAAACTATGTGCAATCTGAGAGTAGTAGACAGGGAGTGGGCACTGTGCATGCATCATCAAATTTCGCTGCCTCCCACACATGAGTCATAGATAACCTGTGTACCCCAGCCTGGCTGCCTGCTGACCCCATCTCCTTGGCAACCTATCTGATCTAGATAGAGGCAGCGAAAAGAGATAAGGCTCTGTCTACTACTCTCAGCCTCTTTCTGAAAAAATCACGTGACCAATACTTCCCCAGGCTACATCGCGTAACCTGAGGCGCACATACCCTAGGTACTAGCATGTTGTGCCTATGGGGTTGCGGATCAAGGGGATGTATTTCTCTGGTGCAATGCAGTCAAAAACTTCCATAAGTCATCTTATATTGCGAAATGTAACTCATGGGGCTAAGTTGATATAAATATTCTGAAAGAAGTTTTGCAAGATGGTTATTTGAATGTACAAAAAGAGAAGAAGGGTCATCAAAACTCATTTCCCACTCAAATGATTATGTTAGCATCGCTTTTGTATCTGTAAAAGTCTTACTATAAAGTTGTTCCTTTTTTTAGATAATCCATGACTTTATGACATCAATGCTTGAAGTTCTTCATGTGACCATTTCTTCGAAATTAAGAATACATGTATATGTATTCAAAGCAATTTCTCTTTTACCTTTTGGACATATAAACTGAGATACTTTGCATTGTAATTTGTTCGTTAGTTAGGCACACAATCCCAAGCGACGTTCACTATACTGCTCGATACAATTATTTTGCCATAGAATTAAGGAATATCGATATTGGTTAGATTTGCCCTAATTAAAATATGGGTAAAACAAAAAAGGTACAATATTGCCTTTAGTGATGGTACAGTTTGGTAAGATTGTTTTACATAAAAGCTATTTCATGACTATGCTTACCCTTTTCAGTGAAAAAAGTTTGCTTTTCTATCAAAATCATGGCTATTCTTTAAAAAAACAAACTTACATACACCATTTCAGGTAACTTTTGGGGTTGATTTTTGACTCAAAATTTCCTCTGCTTTCAATTCATCATTTAGATCTGTGAGACTTGACAAAGCGATAGTAATTTTCTGCCCATAACTACAGCCCAGGAACAACACTTTTAACAAAACTAGGTATGGTTAATACAGGGGGAGAAGTAGCTCGTTTTCTATATTACTTCGTTCAAATTTTATATATTTTTCCCGTATTTTTGTTGAAAATGTGGAAATACTTTTACCAAATAATAGATTGCACAACTTCGAAAAATGTCAAAATTTAAAATAAAAAAAATTCTTCTCCCTGTATTATCTGTTATCTGCAAATGTACTAACATTTCAGTATATCAATAAACATTGGATACCCGAAATTTGTGTTTGAGGCGGCTATGTTATAACTTCTGGCGAAATTCAATACAGAGGGCTCTAAAACGTTTTCTGCTTTCCTGCAAGCCTATGTCAGATAATCGATTAATTTGTCTGTTATTCGGATGGCCAAGTAGCTCGTTTTCTATATTGCTTCGTTCAAATTTTATATCTTTTTCCCGGATTTTTGTTGAAAATGGGGAAATACTTTTACCAAATAATAGATTGCACAACTTCGAAAAATGTCAAAATTTAAAAAAAATATACAGTCAATATATGTTAAAAGTTCAAATTAATCCTCTTTCACAAATTAATCCAGTTAGCCACCTCAAAATGAATGGCGTTTCTGGCAACAAGAAAACATGCACAAAAATCCTTATAATCCTTATTTTAACCGCATTTAAAACCACAAAAAGTGTTTTAAGTTTTCAGCCAAATGAGTAAATTTCAATTTTGTATTTTATCTGATAAAAATTGAATATCAATAAAAGCCTCGCAAATTCCAGAATAGAGCCATGCATATATCCTCCTGAGGATTATTATCCTTGATGCATGTTTTAGAGCTCAAAAATTTGAAAAACGAATATCTGTTCGTGTTTTGTCGGAAATAATTAAAATATTGATACTCAAATAATAACTACAAATTTTCGTTCAAACTTTGAATCTCAATGAAATATTTTTTATCTGTTCTCTAAAACATTTGATTCTATCTAACTTTACAAAAAAATCTACATCGTGAGGGTTTCTGGGATTGATGCGTAAGCGCGTTAAACATTCGCGGCTGCAACAAAACATTTGAAGGTGAGATATAATGCGTGATTTTCATGATTTTCCTGCTTGTATCGTACAACTGTGTAATTGTAGATAGTTAACAATAGTATTTATTTAAGTGTGGAAGGAAAACTAAATCTAGATGTTTTGTTTTTTTAGCACTATTGCATTTTTAAGTTGTCGGCTTCACTGCGCTCTTGCAAACAATGAAAATGGTGGACGCCATATTTATTTCCTTTTTGTTAGTTTTCCTATCGACCATCAATTATGATATTTGTTGAAGTTATTAATTCAGAAAGGTGGATTGATAAAGTGGCATGTTACTTATACACATATATCAGTTAAGACGACAACATCGATTTTTATTTTTACATAGTGATAGTCAACGCACGTGTTCTCTTGCATTTCAACTGAATTGATATGGTTTCTTTCCTTGTTTATAGTTGTTACTAATGTTAGATTTTCCTAAAAGCTTTCAAAATTTTGTGTGATGCACTGAAATATACTTGCTGGAAATGTTCAATTACATGAGTTGCAAAAGATGATTACACCTGACCTGTCTGCATTATTGTTTAAGTTCAAGCCCAAAATGCATGTTTTCCCTCAATATTTCCAAGGCAAGTCATTTATAAATTTCCTTGGGTTTGGTTTCAGCAGAGTCTGAGACATCTAGGCTTATTACGTTTTGGACGTTGCTGGTTTGAGAAAACAGAAATTCAGATATTGTGATTAGTTGGTCAACCAAAAATATAAGCAGTGACATGTCATTGACATGATTAGATAGTCAGTCATGTAGTGTTGAGAATGTTGGTCAAAATCGCCGATTCAAAAATCGCTGACTGCCTAAATGGCCCATTGCAAAAACGGCTGATGACATATTGGGCCCTCCTGAAGTTAACTTCATATTCCCCACAATTAAGTGTTATAGATTCTAACCATTCTTGAGAAAGTTTTCTGTGTTTTGTTTAATTCTGGATGTTTATTCTAGACATAGTTACGTCCCAAGGCCAAGACCTCTTACTGTTATAGCGCCTAGCTAAGCTGACCTTTCTTCTTAGAATATTCCTTTTAAGTCCAAATTCTGTCTAATGATAAACATGACTTCTTCAACAACTATTCTCTACATAAATTTTCATGCTCGTAAAAACATATTTACAGGCTGTACTAGGCCTAATTGATTTCTACTTTGTGGGGCCCTATAAATTTAACCATCAGCCTTTTTGGAAACAGCGATTTTTGCAAATGACGACTTTGTGTGTGAGCATGACTTCTTAGATATTCTATTCTGCATTTTGTTTAGAAAATTCACTTGGTCTTGGTTGTATGCAAAAATCTAGGGCTTGGCATTATGACCTATATAGAAACTTAGAGGGATTTGAAATTGTGGTTTCCCCAAGTTTGTATAAACTTTAAAAAGTGTATAATATTAATGAACTCTTTTATTTAAATTTTAAAGGAGTTCAAAAAGGTTAAGATAACTAAGTGAAGTTTTGTAAAAGAGTCTCACATAAAGATATGTTTCAAATATCATTAAATATTCAATTTCACTTGTGGTTTGTTTGGCAATATCAGAGTGATTTGATGACACCTCATCTTAATTAAACTGTTTAAACATGCTGATAAGTGATATCAGTGTTAAGTTTAAAGTTCTGGCTGTGCTAAAGGTGTGAAAGTCAGAGGATTAGCAGTCAATTACATTATCATTCAGAGATTCTAATTAAGGTGACCGCTACTCAGCTATAACCTTATATTGCAATTGTGTGGAAGAATATCACCATAAAGCTCTGGCTTTCCCATGACATGTCATTGCCAAATAAACCTTGAAGCCAAAAGGTTGGTGGAGTCATACATTAACCAACCTGCATTCTTTTTACTTGTAAGATGCCCCGTGCACCACTTGAGTGTAAGATCTACGTGGGTGACCTGCCCAGAGATGCGTCAGAGAAGGAGTTAGAGAGGGCATTTAGCTACTATGGACCCCTCAGAAATGTGTGGGTGGCACGCAACCCTCCAGGCTTTGCCTTCATCGAGTTTGAGGATCCCAGAGATGCCGATGATGCAGTGAGAGGTTTAGATGGCACGTAAGTAATATAAATTACATATTTCTTAAGTTCCTTCTTTCTAATGGCATTGATTGATTATTGGGCTTGTTAAAAAAAAAACAAGGCAAGTTAGGCCCAGGTATTAAATCTCCAGGGCATATTTCAATTAAGATGTTTAACTCGCTTAAGTAAAACTATTTCAGAGATATTTAGAATTGTTACTTTAAATGATACTGAAATTTAATGTTTTACAGTTAAAGGGCAAATGCACCATCATAATGATTTAGGTTCAAAATGTGCCTATACGTGTCACCTTTCTAATAAGACCACCCGCAAGTCTGTCCTCCTCAGCACTCCTCAGATATGGCTTATGAAAGTTAGTAATAACTAGACTGAGTCTGGGCATGGAGGCTGACATTGCAGGCCAATTAAGCCCAATTAAGCACAATCAGTGGTATGAAGTGACTGCCAGTGCTGCGTCTGATTGGTTGAGAGATATCAGTGGCTGGAAGTGACTGCCACTGATATCTCTCAACCAATCAGAAGCAGGGCTGGCAGTCACTTCATAAGCACCACTTCTGATAATGGCAGCCTCTATACCCAGACTCAGGCTAGTTTTTTACTAACTTTCATAAGCCATATCTGAGGAGTGCTGAGGAGGACAGACTTGCGGGTGGTCTTATTTGAAAGGTGACACATATAGGCACATTTTGAACCTAAATCATCATGATGGTGCATTTGCCCTTTAAACCTCTGATAAGTGAACAACTGAACCAGATCAGAAGAGTTCCCTTGATTAAATGTTCACATCCCTCAGGTCGTTCCACAATGTTTAAGATAGCTGGGACTCCTAAATTGTGTTCCACAAAAGAATATGTTCAAGTCACACAGGCATTCATATTAAAACTTCATAACTAGGTTTCACTGTACTGTTCGTTAGTTTTGAATAATTGTCAATGGATAAATTTTCTTTATCACAGTTGATTTGCAGCCTCTGTGCGGAATGCTGGTTTTTCTCAAGTTTATCTTCAAATAGACATTGTGTGTTTCATTTATGATATTTATTCTCTCTCAACAGAAATGTATGTGGTGGTCGTATTAGATGTGAACATTCAACAGGAAAAGTAAGTAGATCTGTAAGTTACCCACAAGAGGCTGATAACCTTTTGGCAATTTCTACCTCATAAACGACTATAAGAATCAAGTCCTTTCAGTGGATGCTCAAATTAGAAGTTGATCAATCATGTCTGGATGTTATTATAGGCATCACATGTCTGAGAGTAGCTTAAGAAGTTTTAGTTGATTTCTTAAGGCCTAAAAAAAGAAGTTGTTTGTTTCCTGTAACGGTCCGAAAAAAAATAGGGTAGGTAGGTCGGCAAAAACTTTTTTTTTCATTATTTTTTTGGTCAAAAATGTGTGTTTTATGCATGTTTTACGTTGATTGGGAGTTGGGAGGGCGGAAAAAACTTTAGGGTAGGGATTTTTTTGGATAAAAACTTGTTAGGGTAGGGTTACAGGAAACAAACAACTTTTTTTTTTTAGGCCTAATGAAAAACATTGAGAAGCCTCTTGAATGATAGCCATTTTTTCTTTGATTGGGATAGTAAGTGTTACTCGCTTTTGATAGTATAAACCTACAATTAATATTGATATAAGTTTTTATCTCTTTAATTCTTGAACTTTATTGAAGAACATTTGTAACTTGTGTGCTTATTTACATTTTTGCACTAAGATGAAGTATCTCAAGAATAGTTTTCTAATAGACGTTGCATATAGTTGTTGAGGAAAAGAGCACTCTTTGAATGTCTCCTTTGGTTCCGACTACAAAGCAGGCGCGGCCCAAGCCTTGGCAGCAGCAACCGCAGCGCAGCAGCAGCGGCGGCCGAGGACCTCCACGAACACGCAAAGCCTTCAACCCAGACGACCGCTGCTACGAGTGCGGCGAGCGCGGACACTATGCATACGACTGCTCCAGGCTGAAGCGACGCGGGGGAAGGAGGTACGTGTCCAATGTGTTACTGTCCCTCACTGCTGCTTAGATAGTTTGACATGACCCCCTTCTTCATCATGACTTCTTCCACAGACTCACTAGATATCTCCCCAACACCCGGTCACATGGCGTACCCTCTTAGAGATAATAACTACCCCTGCTGGGCTAATCTATATGGATGAGATCTAGGTGGGAAAGTTTGTCCTTTTCAACGGGAACCATACACTCTTAACCTTAACTGTTGAAAGCTTTAAAAAATGAATGAAGTTGCAAACATTCTAAGACATGCTTCTCACTCTCGTTTTTAATAGAACTCTTTCAGGTTTTGATCAAAACTTCATGAGATCTAATAAATTAGTAAATGTGACTGCAGAGTTTCTAATTCTATCATAAATGTATTTTTTATGAGTGAAATGTATTTAAAAGTGTTGTATACTTCTGTATCTTTGTCTTAAGAAGGTTTCCACATGTGGTATATCAGCTACTATGTCCTTAGTATTATTATGAGAACAAAATAAATGTCAAATCATAATGATTCCGTTCAGTACATGAACAAGAATAGAAGTATAAGACTCATCTGTGGTACCACGTCTCTTCCAAATTGGGCTGTCGGGTAGTAGTTAAGTCTTTGACCACTAGAATGTCATTACTGCAAGGGGTTTGGTTCAGAATGTTGTTTGAAGTCTCATAACTGCCTTGGGTACATGTTTCTTATAGCATAAGAAAGTTTTAGGTCTGTCGTATGTTTAAGTCTTCATTCATTTGAAATATGATCAATAGACTCAATTTAAGAAATTGCTTTAAGCTTAATTATCTGTTTCCTTTACTTGTTAATTGATATACATAGCAAAATACCCTAGAGTAACTATTTGGTATTGGAGATATGGGAAACGTTGTGCCCTTTCAGTACTCTGTATCTAATCTAACTGCTAAAGGAGTCCTGTCTCTTTATAACTGCTCTGTGTTCAATCCTTATCTGCATGCCAAGCTATATCAAAGTTGCTGTAAGGCCATTATGAAGCATTTCAAATCTAACACATCAATTATGACAAGTGGCATTTAGCAATTATAGATCCTCTCACTTTTAAACAATTATTTTACATGGTAAAAGTTGTTTGATCTAGTTGTATGCTATGTATGGGTTTTCAAAGTTTTTTGATTTGTAAGTTATAATTTGTAATTGAATATTGACAAAGAAGGGTAGACATCATATGAAATATTGTTAGTGCCAGTTTGATTTCTGATCATATCACCATTATCTGTTAGTTACATGTGTCACTTTATTATTTAAGACAAGTGGATGTCTTTTTTAGTGGTTATGATTTTTCCAAATGTTCACTCAAAAGTTATTAAGGGGATAACAGCTTCATGCCATTGTGATTAGCTTTTCAATAATGCTTCTAGACCTGACTGTAAACTGGAAAATGTTATTTCAGATACTGTACATCAGATCATTTTTTCTCCATAATCATAATATAGTAACTTACCTTAGTGGGGAGGTGAAGGTGTAGTACATTGTTAACTTGGTTCAAAAACGGTTCAGAAAATAATGCACCTACTCTCAAAATTGACATGTTATTATATGCCAATATTTAGAATCTCCATGTTATTGAATACGTTGTGCGAAAGTTTGATTTGAAGCAATTTTTGTGTGTAAAACACTGATGCCAGACAAGAAAGCGTGTCTGAAGTCAATAAATGTGGTGACCAATTGGTTCCAATATGAGCTTGCTTAAAAAGGAGCTTTTCCATTAAAGAGTTATGTTCTTGTTGTGAAAGTTAGGATACATGCTTTCACCTTGTTTTTTTATGACCCAAAAAATTACCTGATGTACAGTGCATCCTATTGTGTTATACTATTGTCTCTGTGTTGCACAGGTTTAAGTCATAGTTAAAGTAGGATTTCACATTGAGTGAAGTTTCAAATAGAGGTTACAACCTTTTTCATTTCAATTTTTTGTTATACTTTGCGTTGCTCACTATCATCATACTGACTTTTGTACATGCATTTGCAGACTTTATTCCTGCAAAAGATTTGTGGAAAATTCAACTCGATCGCAACCAGTGATATGAATTCTCAGCCTTCACTGACCAATGAGCTTCCATCCCTTTGTCATGTGATCAGCCATCGCTGACCTTAGCGCCCCATCTTTTGTGGTGATCACCACCAGCGTTGAAACATGCACGGCGCTGTGTTGTTAGATCAGCACTTTCACACTATCAGTCCGCCACAAGCGATAAGTAGCCATTTTGTAAGATGGCTGATCAACATCTAGAGTCATCACCATGACAACCCGTAAAGACCCTTCTCTCAGTCGGGGATCTGCACCAACCATCTTGACAACACAAAAGTGAAATTTTCCACAATCCTTGACCACCTATGACATCTATCATGGCGTAAGTGAAAACTGACTGCAAGATTACAACTTGTCTATGATTTTCAGTATTTGGAGCTGCGCACTGTCGTGTTTGAATCGTAGGTATAGCATGAAAGGTGCCTATGGGCCACAGTCGCTGTCTCGTTCAAGTGCAGATAGAAATCTCTCGCACTCAGCAGAAATCCTTCATTCGCAGGATACTAATTATTTGCAAAATTTACTAACCAGTCAAGTTGTTTGAAATTCTGAAGTGTAAATCATAAACCTTCAAGTGAATGTAAAAGATCTGGTTATTCTATGTTATAGCAAGTCTCTGTGGAGTCCGGTAAGACGTAATGCAAGTCTTGCACTGCTTGAAAATACTAGTACTGCAGTGGACAGCCTTGAGCTTTACTTTAATATGTCCCTGTTGTCTCGTGCCAGGTCCAGATCCAGATCAAGGTCAAGGTCGTATGAGCGTAAGAGGAGCTACAGTCGCAGCAGGAGCCGCAGCGCGTAAGTACACACCCTTCTTCATTCACCACCACTCTGCTGCCATAGTCAGCATCATAAGGGGTAAACTAAATCTATGTGCAGGTATCCGTCTAAATTTCTCACATATGCAACTAATTATGTTGAGGGGGGTGGGGTAAAGGCTTGTTGGTACTTGTCTTTCGTTGTTTAAAGAATGTTTACAAGTTATATAAGGACTCATAACTAATCATTTGAGTGAGCCAACATCAGTGTCTTAGCCTGGATTTAGAAACTGGGTGCCTAAAATTGGCAGTTGTAAAATTTTTGGGCGTCCAAATTTTTAAGGGGAATCCCAATATTCTCGTAATACAACCATAAACATGTATAAATTCATCAAAATAAGGCATGATATCATTAAACAATGTCATGGGAATTATAAGGAGATGAAAAAGTTCAACTATAAGCTTGAAATCGAGATTTGGGTGTCCTAAGGGGTTCTGTTTAAGGGTTTGGGTGTCCAAAAAGGCACCCAGACGCCCTGCTGGCTAATACCATGGCCAACATCATTAAGTTAGTTCTGTAGGTGATATTTGACTATACTCATATATGAAAAAATATGGAATAATATGAATACTCAGTTTCTGGTTGAGTTAGAACTGTTTATTATAAGACGGAATCCTGATTCATTTTGATATCTATATATGAACAATATATTAAACCCATATATGTATTAAGTTCTTACTCTTTCCTTCCATCCAACAGAGGTCGCGACAGGTCAAGGTCACCAAGGTAAGTTGCCGGTCGATGTCTAAGAGGTTGATGAATGAATGTTTGATTGCTGGCTTCTGCTTCGTGACAAGATTAAGGACTTCATTAAGACATCTAAAGCTGATAATGACAGTATTTGCCTGTAATCTTTTTGAAATGAAAGTTACCGAGTAAATGTGGTCTTAGAAAGTTTGTGCAATAAGACTTGAAAGTATTGTCAATCAGTTTTTGCAAGGCTTTATTTTGATTTGTAATTATATAATTTCTGGTGTAAGTTGTTATATAAAGCAAATGAAAAAGCAAAGGCAAATAAATCTCTTTGACTTGAATTATTCGTCAATTATCCAAAAAAGGGGGTGATCACTAGACACTTAATACCCATAATCCAGAAAGTTGATTTATGAAAAACTACAAACAATCCTGATTCACAAGTCATAGTTTGGCATATTTTTATGTGTCCATTCTATTGTTTGTTTTTTCCCAGGGGTCGCTACAGGACAAGATCCAGATCTCCAAGGTTTATGAGTTTAATATTCAAGTTCTCCTGTCTGGCCTAAAGGGAAAGGCCCTGGAAGGAATGAGGATTGATAAGAATAGAGGCGGGATGTCAGAAGGCTTGCTACTGGGCTACTCCACCAGAGGGGGTTTCTTTTTAATTGCCACCATTTGCCTAAGTTATTGTATGATTTTTGACCACCTTAGTCAGCAATGAATGAATGAAAAAGGCACACCTTACATTAGCCATGTGGAAGATTGCAAGAAAAAGCCTAACATTAAAAGGAATTTGCATGCATTAATCTTTAGTTTTTGTTGCTTGGTGTATTTGACTATGGAAATATATACTAGTATATCTAACCTTGATATAGTTTAATCAACATTATTATGTTTGGTTCTAAGAAAATATTCCTCCATTTTAACCCAATAATGCTTCAGCAGACAAAAGCAACCTGGGAATTTGGGTGATATCTTCAGACGAAAGCGTGGTTGAAGATATGTTTGAAGGAGAAATGCTCATCAAGATACTATATAAAATGCACAGCCATAAGATGAGGCTAGCACCAAGCTTCACAGTCCCGTACTTTGTCCATTTCAGATCTCGTTCCCGTTCAGTCTCCAGACCAAGATCCAACGATCGAGGAGCATCCCGTGATAGATCAAGAAGGTGAGCTATAGTTCAAGTCAATATGAGGATTTAGACTTGGTGGATTTAGACATTTTACCCATACAAAATAATGCAAAAAAGCTGAAAAAAATGACTGAAACCTTGGCATGTAAGAATTCATCTGAGAGTACCCAGTGAGAGCTATCTAATGAGTACCAATATGACAGGGTTTAGGTGTTTTTCAAAAATCTTTCCATTGTTTAAAACTATAATAATTCATCACCAGTTCATGGGAGTCATCATAACCAAATCTGTGTATGCCAAAGTCTGTATATGTGCTTAAGTGGTTTAAACTAGTCATTCTACACACCATGAAATCTAATGGGATCACTTCCTGTTGTGAGCACAAAATCAATCTCATTTGTTCCGAAAAAGTTTTGTTTACAAGAATCTTATTTTTGAACGGATATTTTGAAAGTCATGAATTCTCGTTTTGTCAACTGTGTTTTATCGAGTATTTTTCTTTTTCAGCCGATCAAGATCTGTGTCCAGGCCAGCAGCCAGTCCACGTGCTGTCAGTCCCGCCCGGAATGGTGGTGGTGGTGGTGATGACGAGTAGACCACAGGAACACAGCTACAGAGAGTTAATAATACTAATGCAAGGTTCACTGCCCAAGATCGGCACCATCGTTTCAAAGGCAGTGTTTTAGTTGACGGAGTTAGTCTCCACTTATCTATACACAGGGTCCTGGTCAAATGTACATTGCTTCAGCTGCTGCTGCTGCCGCCTCCAACTGTATTCTTATATCTGCTAGACCTGCCTGTCCAACACCCCTCCCTACCTCCCTCCCTGTAGTCACATGTTTAAGTTGTGCTGCTCTTAGAGCACAGGATAGCTGGGCATCTTCTAGACACTAAGGTTGTACAAGGACTCGATGACACTCAAATATTTAGGTCAGGGATGCATTGATACGTCACTTTTTAGCAAAGAAATTAACTGTGAATGCTTGGGCATAACATGAAGCTACCTAGGGTTATGGCTCAAAGTTAAACTTCATTCCAGTATATTCAAATTCAACAGGCAGCATAACTACACCTTTTAAAAAGATGTCATGCTGATCGCATTTGGTCTTGCCAAAGACTTTAGTACACATGGCTGATACTGCTGTTTCTGTAATGATCAGGAAATTTTACCAACACCATTCTCATTCGATGGCATTTTTTGGAAGCACTAAATCAAAAATGTGAATATTTGATTATAATTGATATGAGTTGCTTCTTGTAATTTTATTTTGTTTCGCATATTAATCAGCTGACTGGCCCTGTTCAATATCTGTTGGAGGCAGCCTCTAATAATAAAGCTATTGTTCTCTGCATAATAAGAAAGCTGTCTGGTTATTTTGTATCAGCTGTTGATGAAGCATGAGTTGTCACAGGTTTTTGTAGTTGGATCATGACATTTCTCTCATGAGATGCTCTGTCCTTTTACTCATTAATAGCTTATAATTCGCTCATTTGTCCTAATGAATTTGTAAAATTTTGGGAGACAGGTTTAACTGTTTAACACATTTCACTGAATGGGGTTAATGCTTTATACCGCAGTGGAGACCGTCTGCAATGTCATGGGAAGGGGGTTTGTAAAGTTGTCTGTTATGGGGCATTGACAGTGTACAGACCTTGGGGAGTAGTAGTTTGGGGAGCACTTGACCCTTTTGCTGCTTGTGACTTATTTGTTCTAAACAAAATAATGCAATAAGGGTTGACCCGTGACATAACTCCTAGCAAATTGGCACTCATGATAGAACACCCCTAGAGCTATTTAATGAATACCAACGTGTCTGGGTTTCAATTGCTTTCTAACATATTTACGGTCTTTCAACTTGACCAAATGAAGCCTCAGCAGCGATTGGGTCAAGTCGTGAACTTCTGAAGCATTGTGTTGTTCTCAACATTCCTATTGTACTTAGACTTGTAATTGTTTGTTTCCTGTTGATAGAGGGGGTGCTCTTCTGCCTTGCAATAGAGGCAAGGTGGTAGGGAGAGTACTTTATTTTATACAATAAATGCCGTCTATGTTTGTAACTCAAATTGTATTGGCACTTCTCATTTAGAAGATCCTAATATTGGTGCTCCAGACCCATAATTCATGTGAACGCTAATATTGTCTTTCCGATTGAATATATCTGGGTTTGTGGCTACATATCGTTATGGCACTTCTTATTCAGAACATCCTGGCATTGCACTGGTGCTCTCGACTTATCAAATGACTTGTTGGGTTTGGGACTATATGTAGTAATGGTCCTATTCGCTACAGAACCATTCATTGAATAGGTGCTCTAGACCTCTGAATCATGTGAATGTTGAATTTTACTGGGTTTGTACTGTGTTGTACATAATGTAATCATAACATCCCAGCATCGTAATTAGGCTTAAGACCCCCTGATTCTCGAATTCTGGTGTGTGACACAACACAGGGCAACTTTATGTTAATAATTCCACAGATATGATGGTGTAGTCAACAAAGGTTCATTGATATCGAGAGAGGACTTAGTGTAGTAAAGCCACAAATACCCACTGGGATAATTACTCCTACGCAATTACCTTGTACATTTACCTAGAAGAAAGGTCCTCTTCATGAGTTAACAGTGCTTTCTCTTTATCACAAGTGAATGATGGCAGTGCCAACATTATGTTGGAGGATGCAATACTCATGTTAAATTACAGCCATCATTGCTCCAAGTCCAGGTTTTAAAATGTTTGTAACTTATGAAGACGGGATGGATGGGATTCTTAAGGTTGGATTTTGGACTGCAATATTTTAAGCATAGGATTACCCGGTACATGTACATTTGTGATTAAGGGTTTACTAGACAAAGCATGCTTTTCTAAACACTACATCACTGTTCTTGCCCCAGTCATTGTATCAAAATGCTGCTTTATATGTACCACGTGTGTGAAATATTAAAGGTTTTAAACTTATGATACTTCTTTGTTTTCCCTTACTTTTCTTCCTAGTTTGCTTTATCTAACAAGTTCCAACTTAAGGTCTTACGACACTTTTAGAAATCTCAGTTTAATTTTCCTGAAATGTTGCATAAGGAAAGAACATAGCACAGTGATCCTCAAAACAACTTAAAATCATGGGGTCATCAACTTAGTTTTTTTTTCACAGATTTTTGAAAAATTAATTCAATTTATGTCACAAACATCACTTTCTCCAAAATTGGTGTCTTTCTTTGCTAGATTTATCCCTTCAGAATACTGAGACTGCCTGAAATACTGTTTTGCCATGTTGAAATATTTTTTTTGCTGTTACAAAGGAATTATTGGGCAAAATCAAGAAATTCGAGAAACAAGTTTTTAACCCAAAATTGATATAAGTCAGAATTGCCTAGTTTAATTTTCACCAATTTTTGTCTACACTATCTACACAATGCTCTAAATAAGAAGACACAAAGAAAATGATAGGTCATCAGGTTAGTTTTCGAACCACAGATGGTCAAAATTTGTGAAATAGGACATTTTTGGGGCAAATTTTCATGAAAATGTTAGAAAAGAGTTACTCAATAGTTACTGTTAATGCCCATACTTATATAAGATATTGTTAAGAAAGGGAACCCCACTTTATACACATGGATTATCACACATTATTCCTGAAAATGTGTCAAAACAACAAATTCAATGAATATGGAAATCACTGTAGCCAAAAACATAAAACTCATAGAATACTATTTATAATAGGCAGGTATAATCAGAATTGGTACATATTCAATAAAATTCAATTTCTTATCAATATTTCCAGTGACGTCAGGTAAATTGTAATAAATTATTTTAGTTTGTCCAATACCCAATAGGTGTCACCAGTATAGAGTATCGTAAGACCTTAACAATACTATTTGCTCCCAGGACTTCAAAAGGGTACATTAAGTTCTCGTTTTCACAACATGGAAAATCAACACAGTGAAAACTTAGGAATTTTAAACTAAATGAAGCAGATACAAAGTGCAATATTATCCACATGATGAAATTGAATCCTACACCTAAGCTGACACTGCAATAATTCATTGTGAAAAATTTATAAATTCATACATTGGAAATTTAACGAGAAAAAATAGGTGAATCCTAATTATTCCAAAATTGTACCACAGAAGCATCGAAATTCTACAATTTGATTTTTGGTAATACTCAGTTACTGACAAGATGTATTCTTGTGTGATCATTCAAGACTGGTGTACAATACATAAGCGACAGCACAACTGCAAGAGAAACAAATCCACACCATAGGTTTACTTTGAGATCTTTATTAAAAAGCATTGTTTACAAATATGCCATGTTTTGATTGGATGTGAAAAAGTAAGTGAATGGGAGTAATCGGTGAACAGTGGATAAGGGCTGCTAGTCAAGGATTATTTCACTAAACACGTAGAGACAATAACAGCAGAAGAGAGACATCTTCCTGCTTCGCTCAACCCATTCATGCTCGAAGCATACAAAAGCAGCCTAAATATTTTGGTGAAACCTCAGACAAAAGCATAGTATGGAAAAAATATTTGAAAGAGAAAACTAATCAAAAACTCACTACACCACTCCTTGAAACAAACTTTAATTTCCAAGTTATTGTCATAAGTATCATGTATCCAGATGACATTTTCAGAGGAACGCTCTAGCAAGTAGGGGTTCACCCATTCACAGCCAAAAAACGGCCACGCCAATAAGGTGACAACTTTCCATGAAAGTATCTTTTTTTTTATAAAACCGGAGTAATCAAAGCTCAATTTTCTCTCTCTATCAAATAATTTTTAAGTGTATGCATACCGACTAAATTATTTACCTAGTTATCGTAAATGCAGACAACACTTGACAAGAAAAGCTGGGCTATTCCTGTCTTTGCCATCAAATATCAGCAGGATGATTTTGATTATAATTTGGGAATCAAATAGAAAATTCAAAAAATATCTATGGAGAAATGTTGGCTGTATTCTAGATCTCCTTCCCACAAATATTTTCCTATTGATACTTATTTCATTAAGAAATCACTGTAAATGTCCGGATATTTTGCATTGCAGCAGGGAGAATAAATTAAATAGGAGCATTGACTAAAACATTCATCTCTGACGTCATATGGAAAGGAAGCTTGTGGCGCTGCAAGAGATATCCAATTAAAGACATACTTAAGCACCGTAGTTATTTCTTCAAAAGAAATCTGCTTGCATAATTTAACCACTCATGCCACAAAGTCTGATCTATTGAATTGCAGCACTCTGTGGGGTAGGAAATGCAATACGCATCACATGTTTTCCCTACAGGTTCCTTGTGAACTAGTTTAAAATTAACGCCAGAAACAAATTCAATTGAGAACCATGGTACGCTAATCATCACCTACCAATCCTTTGTTTAGTTACCAGAACAATAGACTGGAACTGGTTAAACAATGACAAACAAACAAAAGAGGCTGATGGTAGAACAAGTATACAAATATTATTTTGAAAATAGCTGTAACATTATGAAATAGCTTTGACTGAAAGCTGCCATTCATAATACAGCACTGGTAAGTGTCTCTTAAAGTGTTTAATACGCCAAAAGAAAAATATTTGCATATTTGTGCTACCTTGAACCTGGGTTAAGACGCTAGACATTCTCTTTGCTTTTCATGGAGGTGTATTAGATTTGAAAGCTTTCGCCACATAATATAGATATTGCTGATCATGTACTCTTCACATGCCATAAGTTAGAATAAAGCAACAGCAGGAATGCATTTCTCCATCAAGCTTATCTACACAGACCGCGATCACCTTGGTAGACTTTTCATCTCTCGTATAGCTCTTTCATCAAAACAATTTCCCCTATAATTCATAGTCTGTGAAGGAAAATTGTTCATATGAAAGAGGATGTCTCTTAAACCAAAGCAATTTCTTTGTTATTCATAGTATTTGAAGGCTTATATGGTAAAGAGAAGCAGATTCATCGATGAAAATAACATCACATTGCTGTACAACAAAATGATAGCAAGAAGCATGGCAAACCAAATAAGGCTGTACATTGAAATCAGATTAAAAGAAAATCCTAGTCAGCTTCTTCCCATTTCATTGCTAGGGTTTTGAACGTGATCTTCTTTTTTTCCAGTTACATCCAAATATTTTGGTGCATAAGAGAAGTGGGAAACTCATGCTGGCTAAGAAAAGATGAGACAAATCTTAAGAGAACTAAAAACACGTAATTACATACTATAATATAATCTTGTACAACAAAATCACACACCCTACAAAAACTCTGCTTCATTCTCAGGATCTTCCCCTGCGGCAACACAGTGAACAAAAGCTGGTGTTAACTCCCACAGCTGCCTATAGGTGGCAGCACGACACAATCAGGCATAATAATGAGGGAATGATCAACAACAAATGTAGTCGACTACAAACACATTACAAATTGACTTCCAGTAATTCAAACTGTGCATTTACACAAACCAACCAATGAATACCATAGAACCTTCACTGAAACGTTCAGGAGACAATTCTCATCATGAACCAGATATACCCACAATTTGAATATCGGTGTCAGTTTTGGAACTTCATTTCTGATTTGTTATGGAGGCCAATTTCTATAGTAATGGAGGTTTGGATGGCTAGCAAATAGAGCAACTTGGCCACACTTTATGTCGGGTGATAATGGAATTGTGAAATATGCTATAGCTTCCTAACTATTAGCTGATGCTCAATACGACAATGAAACTTACACGGTCGACGAAAGTGACATGAAATACCACCATGACTGCCGTCATTCCTCTCTTTGGCTATTCATTGGTTTGGGATTCAGCAGTTATTTACAATCAAATACTTGAGAGTATGCGCCTCTGCATTGTGTGCATACCATTCGCAATGGTCCCCACCTTACTCGCCGCTCTGCAAGCCAATATTGTAGTAGAAAACTAGCTAAAAAGGTTACGTCAAATCTACCAGACAAAACTCGTACATCTAAAAATGAAGCTTTTTTCATCTCCTTCCTACACTCAAATTACACCATTAAATAGAACGTCCACATTAGGTAAGAATAGACGAGTAATCAACTGGAAAATCATACACTTAAAAACATTTCCTTCAAAATTTAGCAAATTTACAGAAATTAGAATTTATAGATAACCCCTACAGGTCTCTATCCGGGTATTCAAAATTCAAATCACAGCTAGCAAAAACCTTTTGAAATATTGTTTTAGCATCTTGAGTTAATTTTCAGTTTATTCTTTTTCTCTTAATCACAAGGGGAAATGTCTGGATGTGTCTTCTTTTTTTCCAATTTCTTCTTCTTCGATGCTGTGGTGATTGCCTGATCATCAGTGATAAGGTCTATCCAGTGGACTGCAGACGATGGTCCTCCATCGCTAGGCAACATCTTGTTCATTGGTTACCATGGCAACAAACTACGACATCACTTTGGAGACCATCCCAGTCCAAGGCATTTTTATCACTGCTCCATAAAGTCAGATGATTTATTTTGACCACAATTAATACTTATACAGTTCTCACAGGTGGTTTTACATAATGCACCACATATCGGGTTTCTAGTCCTTCGGACTTGGACTCTTGGAGTGGCCATATCTTCTTTCGTTTGACATGGAACGCGAGCGACGGGGTGACCTGAAGCAAAAAGAAAACAAATATTAGAAATCAAAGTAATTTAACCTATTGTTAGAATAACAATGCATGGCATTTTTAACAACCAATTTGCATAAAAGAAATAGCATTAGATTTTCTTATATAGAACAAATGTAGAGCAGCACATCAGATTTCAGTTTAGTTTCCACACAACCCAACAGGTAGCGACATACACATAACTCCACAGTGAACTACATACATTAAGAAAAACCAACTGTAAAATTGTGAATCAACTGTTATTAGGGTTTCAGTCTGCATCTTACAGCAAGGCTATATGTATTGATAAAGGCAAAATTTAGGAAAAGATTCAACAAGAATAAAATAAATAAATAAATTGCAGTTATCATTACAAAGACAGCTGTTGCTGATGTTACGAGGCACCTGAAATATATTCAGCATTCAAATGAAATATTGGCGTCTGAGTAGGATGACAGGGTCATCGCGACCAGGCCAGTTATACCAGACAATGGCAGAAACCTGTCACTATGAAAATAAAATGTTACATAACTCATGAGACAATCATAAATCACATGGGAATCATCAATTTAACCTCTTAAGACCTCAATTGTTCCACACATAAATGAATGACTTTAAAATAAAGATTTATCATCCGAAATACCAAAAAAAAAATTAAGACTTTATAATACTATCAATAAAATTTATAAGATAACATCTTATATGAGCAGACATTGGTACATTCAGGTTTTAGTTACTTAGTAATGACCTAATACATGAGACAATAAAAACATGACAAAGAGTGAAATTGAAGTAAACTTCATGGTGAGTTGTTTTGGAGCTCTTGAACATTTTTTTTTAATTTTAAATATTTTCAATACAATGCTAGCATAAGGAAGTATATCCATAAGAAGCAAGGTGTATTCTTATTTCTTCTTTTTTATGGGGGGGGGGGGGTCTATCAAGGATGACTATCAAGGATGGCTGTTTAACTACATACCCCTGTCACAATACCAAGCAGTGCTACTGCAAATGTGTCCGGGTGACCAGCCAACCACTTATTGGTACTTATCACACCAGCACATAGTGGTGTGAAATATATTGCAGGTGAGATGATCTTTCCACCAAACAAATGCTAATATAGATTGTACACAATTACTGGCAGAGAAAGATAATACAGATATCATTGCAGTCTTGGAATACATTTGGTTTAGGAGGTCCTATACTATTTCACTATATCTTTATTACTTATACACTCCAAATATTCTAAATGACTTTAAAATTGAAGATTATTGAGATATAACAATTCAATGAAAGTTTATGTGTATTGTCAACTAGAAACAGATTCTGCAAATACTCATCCAATCCCTACTTGCTTATAGAAATAACACTTTAAATTATAGATACAGAAGGAACTGTAGATATAGATCATCTATGAGACTGGACAAGATGCTTAAGTAAACTTCACATACAGGAAGAAGCTTGAAGATTGTTTTAGAAGTTTATTTAGATCTAATTGCTAACACCAAAGTTTTTCACAAACAAAAATTTCATTCAGACATTTGCGGCTAACCTTAGGCAATGACTCTAGAACAATGCTTACCAGCCACTTTTAGCTAAAGGCTATTCCTATGGGTCATACATGTACACATAAATACTCTCAAGCAGACATCGCCCTGGGCCAGATTTAAGTTATATATACTGTATACTGCTTTAACAGGAATATCACCTGTTTTACCCTATGGCCTTAATTCCAGACTGAGCCTGGAGAGGATGACAATAAGAGGATACATGCTGTCTATAGGAAACTAAATATAATTTTTGATTTATCATTTTTTCGGATTCCCAGAGATAACCAAACTGCATGAATAAACTGAGAAAATCCTTTTAAAAAAACATTGATCGTCTGACCCGCCATCCGTAGAGCGGTCTCGGGACTGGAATGGGGGGCGAGAGGCATCGGAATCATCTTCCGATGATATCTGCCATCTTGGATTCAATGTTATGTAAACAACTCAAACAAGTGGTAAATAAAAATGATAATTTCACAAATCGAAGGGAAGCAAAGTGTTTCCCGTAACTGGTTAAATATACTCAAATCCTAATATTGCGGTTTGAAGGCTGAAAGCGGCGGTTAAAGCGAAAAAAACAAAACGGCAAAATGCCAGACCCCGATCGAACTCGCGCTAGCGGGAGTGCTGACAATCGCAAGAGGTTGACAAGATGGCGGGTGTCACGTGATTGCGACCAGACCAGAGGCGCCATCTACCGGCATTCTGGGGAGTTAAAACTTTTGGCGATTGTCAGGGAGCTATTGGCGAAGCAAGCTTCATGATATGAACAGGTAATGTTTAGCACAATTAATTTGATATATTCAAACAGCATAACAACAGTATTTTTTTATTTTTTAGCTCACCTATTTCTTTGGAGTATGTGATAATTTATTTGTTGTAACCCTCCTCAAAATATTCACTTCTCACAAGTGCCCATCATTTGTATGAGGCTGTGTAAGAAGACTTTAATTATAGCAAGCCCCTGCCTAAAAATATTTATTTGTTGTCAGAAATTTTGTAAGAAGTAAAGAGTAGTATTTATCAATAATGGCCCTTTCCTAAATTACACTTCTTCTCTCGTCCCTAAAATTTACAGGACACTTTCTGTGTTGAAGTTGACAGTTTAGCTGGCAGTAAAACTATTAGGGCAATGCTGCATGCAGTAATAGACAGCATTCCACAGAGGGGAAGTGCATCACTGGAGCTGGCTTATCTGAGGTGCTAATTAGCCAAGGGTGCTATAGTGACATTTGTAAATGCCTGCACATCTGAAATATACCCAGCTTACTAGGTGCCCCATGTAATTAAGACTGCAACATGTTCGACGGAAGACCCCAGTTCAAACAAGCTACTACAATTTTGTAAGTCATTACTTGTAGAAATAGAGTTGATGAGAGAGCTTGTGGACAACCAGTAACCACTATAAAGGCTGCAAACAAACTGGATTTTACATGAGCATTCACTATTTTCCACATCAGTTATTATAACAGGGTTTCCGTTTTTGTTTCAATGAAATTTACATGTTTCCTTGAACAATGAAGTGATACCGGACCTTATTATCATCATCAATGTTATTACCATTATCATTATTACTATTATAATTATAATTATCATTATTATTATTATTTTTATTACTATTATTATTATTGTTATTATTTTTAGTATCATTATTATTATTATTATTACTATTATTATAATAACTATTATTATTAATATTATTATCATTATTATTATTATTATTATTATTATTATTATTATTACAGTTTTCATTATCATTATCATCGTTATCATCATTATTATTATCATTACTATTATTACTACTGTTATTACTATCATTGTAGTTCTAGACAACCATTAGAAAGAAACTAAATAACAAATGGGTTTAAGTACAAGACTGCCTAGCTACCTTGGCTATCAATGGGTCAATTAACAATTGATTTTTAGGGAGGAAAGATAAATCGTTTTAACTAGATAAGCATGTAATTCACAGCATTCCTCAGGAGCTCTGCAATCACCTGCCCCGCTAATTGGATTGATTGATTGAAGTGAAGAAAACAGCTGCAAGGCCTATCGACTCAGCACTTGAACTTAACCAAGCCATGCTGAGAATTCTCATTGAAAAATGCCCTCTGAATCAATGAGACTTTTGCAAATAACTTTGGAACGAAGCATGGATGCACAAAATATTTTGAGGGGAGTAGTTAGATGAGTTCAAATTGACATTTACCCTTCAATTTTTAAAATATGCTTGTGTGAGAGAGATATCATAAAAAATTGCGTTTTTTGGCCTCTACAGGCATTATTGGGTTAAACGCAGCATATCATGGGCAGAAGGGGAAGTATGCTTGTTCCAGTTTGTGCTAATTCAGTATGAGCAACCTTGCATGCCCCCAAACAATGAGAGGAGGGGTCATTTCAGAATCAAGCATTTCCAGAGCTGACATTTAATTTCTGCACTAAATGCAGGGGCAGCCCGCGCATACTACATGACTGCATGCTTTGCCACCCAGCTTTCTGGGAGTGGATGCCAGATGACCTCACAACTGAGCATAGCTTTGATTCGCAAACAACATAGGTCATTGATGTGCCTGGCTTATTTTTTTGACATGTTATCCATGGGTGTTTGTACAACTAGGTACTGGCAGACGCCCGGTCGACTGGTACAGGATTTGAATGTCTGTAATGTGAGACTGGTGGCTTTCTTTAGCTTGTTCAGGGGCTCCATTATCAAGCCATTTGTACATTTTGTAACTATTCAAATCTCGTTGGGGCACTTGAGATTAAGTTGCGAGTGACTCAGGGCTTGAAGAAAGAAAGTGTTTTTGCCAATGACCTGATTCCCATCACATTTATGTGTCTAGACACAATTTAACCTCTGTATGGCAGAACAAAGTGCCTAAACCATCAATTCAAATCCAAATTAAAGTTGCAGATGCACTCTCTTAATGAAACCCGAGCATGGTTAAATGTTTCCAAACCATGTGGTCAATTTCAAAATTGTTTTCATTGAAGGAAAGAAGCCCCTCTGCTGTAAAAAGTGTCTGAATTTTTTTGTATGGTAATTTTGACTATCTCTGTATATACTTGGTTTATCTGCGCTTATCCCCTCCTGGAACCTGAGCTAATTAGTGGTCTCAGGCTTTTTGTGGCTATCCTCAGTATCACTGAGCATCCTGGATAACTGATGGATTCATACTTGTGACAATGAACAAATTACTCTCCCATGGCCACATACATGATTGGAGAGAAGTGAATTGCTATATAAGGACCGATTAGCTTATTTCAGCCAGGATCAGAGATAAGTGGCATTTCGATTACACCATCATTCATTTTACAGATGCGAAAGGTTCCTAGGATACCACTCATACCCTAGCTTTCACTGTATGAACTAAGGAGCCCAGATACAAGTTCTGATAACAGAGATGCCTGTGCTGCTTGCCTGTAATGCCTGGGCTGTGCTGAATGTTAATGAATTGTTGTTCTGATAACGGGAGAAGTTCCAAGGCTAATGCTGCTGCTATTACTGCTGCTGCTAATGCTACTACTGCTGCTACTACTGCAGCTGCTGGTATTACTAACTGCTGCTGCTACTACTACTACTTCAACAGAACTGCTGCTACTACTGCTGCTATTACTGCTACTACTGCTGCTGCTGCTTCTACTACTGCAGCTGCTGCTACTGCTACTACTACTGCTGCTGCTACTATCACTACTGCTACTACTGCTGCTGCTGCTATTACTACAGCTGCTGCTTCTATTACTACTACTGCTACTACTGCTACTAATGCGTCTGCTACTACTGCTGCTATTACTGCTACTGCTGCTGCTGCTGCTGCTGCTGCTACTACTACTACTTCTACTACTACTACTACTACTACTACTACTACTACTACTACTTCTACTGCTGCTGTGGTAATATCCTCATCAGACAGCCAGACAAGCCCAGCATCCTCGGGGAGCGGACAGCTGTGAAGAATGGAACACTCTCCCAGCAGGGACTCCCTGACAAACCCCACTCAATACCTCTCCTAATCAGCTCAGAGTAAATCAGCTAGCACTTCTCTTCTAGCCTCCTGAGAGGAACTTGGGATTGAAGAACTGCCACCCCCCCCCCCCCCCCCCCCCAATCACCATTGCTTTTTCCACTTTTCAGCTATAAAGGAGCTATAAAACTAGGATTTTTTTGTCTCCAGAGAGGAACTTGGGGATCAAAAAACCGCCACCTATGACCTATACCCCCCACCTCCAACTTTGCTTTTTTCTCCATGTGATCTTTTCAGCTATACAGGAACATCGCAGTAAAATTACCTGTATATCATTAAGACTGAACAGAGACCAAAGTTTTAACCCATTTATGCTGATATTAAATCCAAACTTATTTAGTAGATTATATCAAGGACTTAGCCAGGACCCGTCCTACCTGTCTTTTGGACAAGTAGTTCCAAAAAACCTCCTGTTCGGACAGGCAAAAATTTCTAAGATGATTTTTCAATTTTGACTTTTTGTGTGTAATAACCAAATATTTTCCTCACAATCCATCTTCTAGGACATCGCTGAAGTGTAAATTGCCCCTTTTGACACACTAGGCTATTAAAGGTAGCTGGTATAAGGATTTGAAGTAGATAAGTAGCTAAATCTGGACGGGCAAACATTTTGAAATTGCTGTTTTGGACAGTCTTATTTGAAATCCTGGCTAAGATCCTGGATTATATATCAACTTAATATCACTGAGCTAGAGTAAAGAATCAATTTACCATTGAGTATTTTTTTTGTTTGTTTGTTGTTTTTTTGATCAAAAAGATAAGGCAACATGAAATGCCATCTAATCTAACGTGGGACTTGGGAACTGCCTAGCCTTGAAAATGTCAGACTACTTAATCCTCTTAATCTTAATAAATTACAACCGCACATGCAATTACATGTCATAAATTGCCAATACTAATATCCAACCTACAGATATTGAGTTAGAGAATAGTAGTGTCTCTCTTAAAACTTATAAATACATCAACTTAATTCCACATAAAATCGAACAGCTCAAACTATTAATTGAAATTTACAACTTCATCATTCATGACAGAAAAAGTCAGGACAGGGGAAATAAAATGCATGTTTCAGTTCAAGTACCCACACACAAAACAAACAAAAATGTCAAACAAACAAGCAAACAAACACTTTTATGCAAATCAACTCTAGTTCTTAACCCATTAACACTCAGAGGTGCTCTAGAAGGTATCGTCTGCTACTCTCATACTTTTGAAATTAACTTGGGAATAAAGTGAATATTCACAAAATATTTGAAGGAGAGTTGTTGTTTAGCTTCTGATCAACATTTCTCCTTCAAATGTTTTTTAGAATACGCTTTTGTAATCTAAATATTTCCAAAATTGTCAGGCCTGTTTTGGACGCTATGAGTGCTAATGAGTTAAATATCCATACTCAAAACTCGCTATTAGGGGATGAGGTGCATTTGCAAATATTGCGACAAATAGACTTGGTGAAAAGGAGATATAAGACATCTTCGAGTTACTGAAAATGAAAACTATTATTATAAGATTATTTGCTTTGAAGTTTCTCCTTGGATTCCAATGAATGAAAATCCTTCATTTAATTCTGAGAATGTTCAAAAAAAATTATGTAAAACCACTGTAAAATTAATTTCAAAATTCTTCAATGTATCATGATGATCAAATTTTCCAAATTCTTTTAAAATGTTTTCCTTTCTTTAAGAAAAATCATATATTTGTGAACTGGAGGGAACAAATGGCTTGAATGTTCACAAAATCATTAGATATACAAAGCATAGGTGCATAAGTAAGAAAAGCTATGACAATAACTATAAAGAAAAGATATGGGGTCTAAAATAATCTAGGGGAAAACTATAAAACGCGAAGTGAAAAAAAGGTATGGGAAAGTCATTCAAAAGCTTTAAAATATAAGAACATGCTATAAGATAGGCTATTAGAAAGCTATGAAATGTTATCAGGTAAGCTATAAGAAATGCTATTAAAAAAGCTTTAATAAATGCTATATAGGAAGTGCTATAAGAAATGCTGATAGAAATGCTATTAGACAAGCATTAAGGAAGAGGGCAAAAGCACACTTAAGTCTACATACCTGCTCCTGCTACGGCTGTAGCTGAGACCGCGCCTCTTTGGCGAGCGAGACCTGGATCTGCAGAGAACCCAAATAGAGTGATTAGCAAGAGAGGCCATAGAGAACGCCTACTGATTACAGCTATTGCTGCTGCTGCCGCTACCCATCGCCGCAGTGAGTCGGGTTAAGCAAGGTCTTAGCCAGGGTTTCGAAAATGGGTGACCAAAAGTGACAATTATGAAATTTTGGGGTATCCAATTTTTCACGGGAGACCACAATGTATATTTTTGCTATATTATAGCTGTTATGCCATAGCACTTTTTTTAAAGTTGTAGTAATACAATACTGAGGGTCACATCCGTAAATAAGAATTTGATTTTTGACATTAATAAGTTAGAGGCAAAGGCCAAATATCCTTTCGCAAGGTCATAAGAATTATAACGAGCTGAACATATTAAATTATCACCCCGAAATTGACATTTTAAAAAATTCCTTTCAAAATGTTCAGGGTGTCCTGAAGTATGGTTTTTGAGGGATGCCCAGACACCCTGCTGGCTAAGACCCTGTATAATGTTAAGAGCTGATTTAGCATGCACACTTGAGGGTCAGGTAACAAATAGTCTCAAGGTTAGAGGTTCAGAGCACCAAGATAGAGAAATAATATCATCATGCTCCAATACGCAAACATTTACCAACATTCTTACTTTCTTTCCCAATCATCACAAAAAATTAAATCACCCTAGTACATTTTTATCAAAACTTTGCAAGAATGGTCAGACATTTAACTTACTTCTCATTCTCATTCTGCTAGTAACTATTTGTTGCCATGAACACAAGTTGCTATGGTAACTACATTGGAGAGCCATCAGCTTAATATTGTAAGTAAGATGAACATTCGTTTAACAGCGAGCAATATTTTGTTACATTTACACAGGTATAGGTGCAATAGAAGATAGAAACCGATTGTAATTTTATTTTCATATTTTTCATTTTTTTTTGAGTTTCAAATGTTGGCCCATGAGAGAAATCTACAGAACTAAAGATTACTAGAGTCACAAGGAAACACAACCTGCTTGGAGTAGCACTACCCGTTGGAAGCTGAAGAAAATCTGCACGTCGTTGTTAAAATATGGTGTTTGGGCCACCAGAAGTGAAGAACTGATTGCTGATTGGTCGATTGGGTGTGGAGGGCTAATGCTGATTGGTGGAGCTGATGATTGACAGCAGTGGGGGTGTGTCCCTGTCACTACTGTAAATCATGCTTTGGTCAGCTCAGGCCAGAGGCTTGTCGGCACGGCGACGTACGCCTAGGGCACTGGTGATTGGTCAACAGGGGTCACATGATGTAACACCAGGGGCACTGCTGATTGGCCAGTAGGGGTCACATGATGCACATGTAGCGCTGGAAAGGCTGTGCTGATGAGATGTGGAGGAGAATATAGTTGAGAGAATATATGTTGTTGTTCACGGTGGATTGTGTACCGTTGTGAAGAGGACAGATGTCCGAAGAGATGGCCTGAAAATGGGGCAGCAATGTCTGAGTCATTAGCAGGTTCACAGCAAAAGCAATTTCCACTCAAAAAAATCACATTACATTGAGAACACGTTCTTCAACTTCTGAGTTTAGTTATCACAAGTTTCGATCTTTGAATTCAAAAAGTTAAGGAATATCTTTAAGGCAAATATCAATGCTGACCTCTCTTTAATAAGGTCAGTCAGTTAAGGTTTGCCAGGATTATTTTTCATGATGTTACTTGGTTTAACTTTTGATTTAATTGATCACAAAAATATGTGCATTGAAAAGAAAATTGTCATCTATCTCAAACCATAAGGAAAAATTGTTTCAATTTTCTATTCTAAAGTGAAAGTTGAAACATATTTCAAAGGAATCATTTTCCTACATTTTGCCGACAGGATCATTCTTTTTAGATAAGAGAAAGTCAAATATCAATTTGAATTTTAAAAAACATGTCGATTTGAGGAAAAATATTCAAATTGACGATACCTTTTGAAAAAAACAATTTCATTCTTTTTCATGAAATTAGAGGTTCAACATATGTGACTTAATTAATTGGGTGCTGATTTTCTTCAAATTCATGATACAAAAATAATAATCCTAGTAACCCAAGTAGTCACCAAGATGGAGGAACACCAAAGTGATGCATTGAGGGATTTTCATATCAAAATGCGTTTCCATCATTCCACTTTGATCTTATATTTAGCTAATGTATCATATCTCAATTAATCTAAAATTTTGTTTTCCAACAGTCCCAAAATACATCACTTACAAGTATTTCCCCATCAAGTAACATATCACATAATACATGGCAGCACATAAAATGATCTTAATACAATAGCAACAATAGATCCAAGAGAAGTTTTAGGAAACTTCTCAGTCAAAGAAACACTGACTAAGGAAACATTCTTGAATAACCAACTGATTCATTACATGAGTATGAGTTTACAAAAGCTACGATATTATGATATCTAACCAACACAGGAGATTCACTATTTTTCTGACCTTAAAGCTTATCATATGATCTTGACATGCATTCTGACCTGCACATGTTTCTTAGCTTTACTGTAATGTATGAAGTAACTCCACGAAAAGCATTAAATATCATGCTTGGCGTTCATGTTTTAGATGTGTAGTACAACGGGAATGCTATATATCTATCTTTAAACTTGGTTCATTATGTAAGAGACATAGATGATGAAAGGACGACTGCAAGCTGACTGATAACCAAGTATCAGTAGCGGTCAAGCCGCCAAAGAGTAGACAAATATTCCATCGTCAGCCATTTTTCCCAGTATTCTTAATGAACTGACTTTGCCGGTGGCACAAATTTCAATATCAACCGGACAAGATACCCATTGTGTAAGACAAACACGACCCCTAGGTTGTAAACTTCATTTAAATCAAACCACATTTGATCAAATCAAGCATAAGTACATGGAAATCCTGGCAATCTATGGTGATGGTCAACATCATTTATGAATGTGTCTGTGAATTACATACCTAGATGCCATCTGGTGGCAAGACAGCAAACTAATTCCCTCATGTATCAATCTACGTGCCATTTCATAGCATGACCTTGCAGCGAGGCCCGACTGCAGGATTTCTAATTCCAGCCTCTCAGCAGCATTCCTCACGGGCAGAATCACACAGTAAGGATTCCCAGTAATTAGATACAGTCTGCCACCCCCAGAATGCCCTCTTTATAGCACAGCAGAACACAACTATCTGAGATAGATGGGCAAAAACAATAAACACTCTACATCAGGAAATTACATTCACATACATTAGCGTGCTATATATGGCATCCCCATCCAAAAGCTTCACAGTAGAATGGGAGAGATGTGTGCATCAATATATATATATATATATATATATATATATATATATATATATATATATATATATATATATATATATATATATATATATATATATATATATATATATATAATATATATATATATATATATATATATATATATATATATATATATATATATATATATATAATATATATATATATATATATAATAT